>MU597129.1:1520491-1625491 GCA_024362625.1 Silurus asotus
TCCTGAGTTACAGAAAAGCTCTTAGTGCTGCTGGATCAACAGTGTGAGGAATCGGTGGGTTTCTGTTTCTGTCCTTTTTTTTCTTTTCTTTTTCTTCTTCTTCTTCTTCCTCTTCTTCTTTCAGCTGCTCCCATTAGAGGGTGCCACAGGGGATCATCCATCTCCACACCCCCCTGTCCTCTACATCTGCTTCTTTCACACCAACTACCTGCATGTCTTCCCTCACCACATCCATAAACCTCCTCCTTGGCCTTTCTCTTTTCCTCCTTCCTGGTGGCTCCATCCTCAGCATTCTCCTACTGATATACCCCATGTCCCTCCTCTGCACATGTCCAAATTCCCTATTTTCTCCACCATATGTCGCCATTTTGTCCTCATTAGTTCCTATTGTTCCACCTGAGTCTAATCATCCCTGTGTGTCTTTAAGTTTCCCTCTGTGTCAGTTCTATCCTTCAATCATTGATGTTATGTTTTAAATGGTGTCTGTTTTCCCTGATGTTTTCCTGCAGCTCCAGCACTATTCTGAGTTGATGTGTGTAAATTCTTCTTTTTAAGTTTGGTTTTTGGCAAAAATTAACTCTGATTATAAGCACCACACTAACATTAAAATCATCAGTAGGTAGTTCTTTCTTACATTTTTCAATAATTATATACATTTACAAATACAATAGTCATTTTTTCAATAATCTATAAAATCCTAAAAAAATGTAGTAGCACAGCAGTAATGCTCGTACCTACCTATAAAAAGCATTTAAAAAAAAATTCAAAAGTTCATTTATGCAACCCTGATTAATAAAAAAGTTGAGATGTTTAAATTATAAATAAAAACAGTAATCATTTAAAAATTTATAAGCACGTTCTTTATTCGGTCCCTGGTGGTCTAGTGGTTAGGATGCAGCTCTCTCACCATTAGGGAGGCACAAGCCAGTCAAGGGGACTATAGTAAAAATAAAACGTGTATATATTTTATAGTATTAATGTGCAGTTTGTATAAACCCAGCTATTAGGGTTGCACAAGCCAGTGCTCTCTTAGTGCTGGTCCCAAGCCCGGATAAATGGGGAGGGTTGAGTTAGTAAGGGAATCCAGCGTAAAAACATGAGCCAAATCAAATATGCGGATCACAAATATGGATGGTCCGCTGTGGCGACCCCTAATGGGAGAAGCCAAAAAAAAGCTTAAACATGTTCTTTATTTACAATATAACATTATAAACTCATTCTGAATTTGTCTTTAACACGTTTTAAAGTTGGGAAAGGGCCTTGGGAAAGTCAAATCAAGTCAAGTTTATTTCTATTGCGCTTTTCACAAAGGACATTGTCTCAAAGCAGCTTTACAGAATTAAAGAATTAAGGTGAACAACGTGTATTTATCCCTGATAAGCAAGCCATGGCGACTGGGGCAAGAAAAAACTCCCATAGATGGAGTTTACCCCTGTGTAACACATTGGATCCTTTCCACATTGGATCCACGCTACCAGAGTTAAGAAATGTCCCATGGGAGTTGACGCCTTTTCACAAGAATTAATCTACGTACCCTGTATATCTCTATTCTCTTTGTGTTACAGAAGCTTAGACTCTTGACCTTCCCATGAGTTCCATAGGAGACATCTATCGATTTCTGTTCCCCTCTATCACCGTGCATCGCCATCCAGGGACGATGACTCAGACCCTCCTGTGTCGACTCTTCAGGCATACTGACAACTGTAGCAAGAAACTGCAGGAAACAGAAAAACAACCTCTTGTCAATCAAGGGAAGCAACACGAACAGTGTATGGTTGTGCTCCTTCTCCTTGTCTTCAGCCTTGGGGCAGGGATACACACCCAGGTTCATCCAGACAACAACACTTTTTGGCAATATGCTAACTGGATGACTCGGCTACATACCAATGGATCCTGTCATGTGTGTCAACTACTACCTGCTGCTCGAACCACAGCTCTTACACCTAACTCTAGAAATGATCTAAAGGTACACAGAACTTTGTTTTTAACAAATTAGTTTTCATAAAGACACCTACTGGCGATTTAAGTGCAACTGCGCCGATGGCATTCGTGAAACTGGACTGCAAATTGCATTTTTTATTTCTTCATATTGTTGTACAAAAACCTGATGTATTGATTACCCATAATTAATAATACTATTCATAAGAGCAGGCATTATGGCACTCATGGACAGTTGTGATACACCAGATTTGATTTGATTTGACCTAAAGAATAGGATTTAATAGAATTGTTAGATTTTTAATTATGCACAAACAAAAACGTAACTCTAAGGTTTCCCATGCGAGCTACGATGCCCATGGTGTCTTTTCTGATCAGGGAAGAATCACACAGCACAAAGAATGGTGCATATGTTCTTCTTTAGTTTATTGCAGGTAAAAGACAAGTGTATATATACACACTGGAAAAAACCTGCGCTAAAATTGTTCCTGATTGGGTAAGAAGACATAGTAACCAGAGATGCGTGAGTCCAGACGAAGACTTTGTGTATACCTTATACCGTATACATACTCACATCGTAAAGATCCTATAGATCCTATTTATATTATATAAAGCATTTCCCTGTCTGCCAAAACCCCCTAGAAACAACTGGTTGCTATTAACCCCAGAATGGAAAGGACCTGTATTTGGATGGGGATGGCATATTTCTGGCGTATTGCCCTCTCTAGTACTGGACCCAATTTAGCACATAGATCCGGGAGCTCAGCTTCAGGAAATCCAACTTGGCTTATTAGCTAGTCAGCATCATGGGCCAAGAAATCATCATGGTCCATGGAGACTCTTCTTCACTCCTTAGTCTAAAATTGATTACAGTTCCATTATTGATGAGGTTATCATCTGATCACTGATTTAAAACACTGATTGTAATCCTAAACCATTGTAGCAGACTAGAATTATTAATTACAGTCTAAATGTATGCTATAATACCTCTGGGTAAAATGATTCAGAAATATAGTTTTAGCTGCTCATTCCATACAGGGATGCCATTTCATCGAGTGTTTCCTTGCCGCTGTCAACTACGGCTTGCTTATTAGGGATAAACATATAGAGAATCATGAATGATGTTGAAATGTATATTTATAATGGATTTCTTTTTGTGAAGCAGCGTTAGCACAATGCTCACTGTTAAAATCACATACCCATACCTGCATCTGAATAAACCCATACATGCAGCCACATCTGCCATCCTGACAAAAATAAACATGACACAACCAAGAGACCAACACATCTGGAGTCATTTCAAATACACAATTATAATTATTTATGTAAATCAGAATATTATTAAACACATGAAAATACAAGGAAATATACAGTGTGATTCATGAACATACAAGTACACATTCCCCCTCTCTAATATAACTTACAGTGTCTTACAGTGTGAAGAGATGATCTCCAGCATCAAACACTTTCCACATATTGTCTAAAAGTGTGGTGTTATTAACAGTTTCTACATGCTTTATTGCTACATAGTGTAAATATGTAACTAATAATATTGTAATAAAAATGATCAGATTATAAAAAGTAAAGAACTATTATAGAATTATTAATAAAATGCCAGTAATAAAACACATAAATTGTAAATTAATTCCGTCTCATTAATCACAATAAAATATTAATTACTATTTATTTAACAAACTCACACCTTTAATGAAAGGTATGCAAGAAAGTAAAAAGCCTGTTTCTGGCTGTAATAGTAAAAAAAAAGAAAACTGACATATTATTGAGAAACCACAAAGAAGTGTAAACACCTCTGTCCAGATGTTGGAAAAGTCAAAGTTACTGCTTTACCTCAGACTGTAACAGAGCACTGACACTGCTGACTTCTTATATAAATCTTACATAAACATCTCATTACAGAAATCATTCTTATATTAATGATGGCATAATCAGGGTTTATGTTTATGTTGAAGGTCTGCTGTCTGCTGTGTAAATCTAACCTATAAGTGTTAGATCTCATTCTCAACATCATTTAAATCCTGTAGATTTATCTACATCTCAGTCTAAGGGATTTAATGGAGTGCATGTGTGGTGAGATTGGCTCCAGCAGCTCCTGCTAGTGCTGCTAATCCTGCTAACAGCACTTCCCCTGGACCCACACAGAACCCTATAATCCCACCTGCAGCAAAGCCACATTGGATCCCCAGGAGTTTTATTCTGTTAGAATGCTGCCAGACACATTTCATCCAGACACAGGCCTTTCCTGAAACAGCTCCTGCTGAAGTTGCTAAAAGCCCTATTAATGCTCCCTGGGTGAAATGTAAAACACTATCGGAGCGATTGTTCCATCCATGAACCCCTCCCATAGCGACCACAATGACACAGATCAGGTAGATGTATTGTGGTTTCACTCTCCAGACTGCCACAACTGTCCTTTTACAGTGCGCTCTTAGTGACTGTGCATAACGAAACATCTGCAGTGTGTAAAGACTGTTCCTGTTCTCACACACCATTTTATCAATCTTCTCCAAAAGCTCATCAACCTGCTTTCTGTTTGCTCCGTCTTTATTGTTTAGTACATGGAACCTCCCACTACATTCATCTATTAGAGCTGACAATCGTCTGTTTTTTCTGATGAAATCACAGATTGTGTCTTTGTCTACCTCGTCTCCATGGGTAAAGAGAACAATGGTGTGTCTCAAAGCTTCCTCACCAAATATTTCCTTAAATAACCACAAGATATCTGACTCCTGCTCAGTGAAGGTGTGTGGTGTTACAATCAGCAGCAGTGTGTGCAGACCAGGAGAAGACTGTTCCACACATCTTTCAATTTCTGCAGTCACATTTTTCTTTGAAAGAGTGGAATGAAAGAGATTTGGAATATCAAACACAGTGATGGCTCGATTTGCCACAGTGGAACTTCGTTTTTGTAACTTGTTGGTGTTTGAGGAAAGGCTTTTTGCTGAGGGAAAATAATCTTCACCCAAAATAGTGTTTCCTGTCGAACTTGTTCCCACGCCAGATTTTCCCACCATCAGAAGCCGGAGTTCAGATCCAGACATGTCTTCACTGGAGACCTTCAAACACATGAGGAATATTACATTAATGAATAATAAAGAAAATCATCATATTTATGTGTATAAGCATATTTTTGAAAGAAAAAAATATAGAATAAAGTTAGTTTAAACTGTTTGGTTTTCAGTCCAGTGTTCCAGTGCAGTTTTTTACTGAGATCTTATACAGTGTGATGAGGAGCAAATAATTAATGCAATATTTGCTACTTAAGTTTGCAAACTCCTTGAGGGCAACCACATGAAGCATACTTCACCCATCTATCTGTAAAGTAAATTTTTTTTTCAAACAAACACTAAATGCCTGCCGCATTTCATCCCGCGGTATGCCGGGAAACCCTGTGAGCACGCTTTACAGAAGACCCACCAGATGGCGTACGGAACAACATATTGTATCTAATGTGATTGTGAGCAAACATCCATAATAAAATATAAATAAAATAAGATTAGACACAAATATTTGATATGGTAATACTGATATAGAATCTATTTACACACAAGTGCATGAGTGTAAAGCAGATCATTATTTGATGTGAACAATTTATTGCACTAGTGCTGCATGCTATTCAGTAGACCATTTGTACAGACTACAGGCTACACAACTATGAATTTATTGTGTATATTTAACCTTATTCAGTTGGTAAATTTATTTGAAAAATAATTTGCCTAGCAGTACTTTTTTTTTTTTTATAATTAAAGATGAGAAATCCAACAAAGAATGAAATGTAGTTCGCCACCTACATTTCAATGAAATTAAATAACATCTCATTTCATTACTATGAGCGTAATTTTAAAGTGCATTGAAAAAAATCAGTATCAAATGCACTTTAAAATTACGCTCATAGTAAAGAAATGAGATGTCCAAAATTGTGCTTTAAAATTATTTTCATAATAAATATTTTGATTATTGTATGAGGAAGTCTGGTGTGTCAGAGAAGTATGTGAAGGTGGTGCAGGACATGTATAAGGACAGTGTGACAGCAGTGAAGTGTGCAGTAGGAACGACAGACTGGTTCACGGTGGAGGTTGGACTGCATCAAGGTTCGGCTCTGAGCCCTCATTTACATATTGTTATTTGGGGTGAGAGTAGGAAGCAGGTGGAAAAGAGCCTGGAGAGGTGAAGGTACATTATGGCTAGAAGGAGAGAATGTGTGTGAATGAGAGGGAGGACAGTGGAGGGGTGCGGTAACAGGGAGAAGAGGTGGAGAAGGTGGAGGAGTTCAGGTACCTGGGGTCAACAGTGCAAAGTAATGGAGAGCGTGTTATAGAAGTGAAGAAAAGAGTGCAGGCAGGGTGGAGTGGGTGGCATTGAGTAAAAGACAGGAGGTGGAGCTGGAGGTAGCAGAGCTGAAGAGAATGCTGAGGATGGAGACACCAAGAAGGAGGAAAGGAGGAAGACCAAGGAGGAGGTTTATGGATGTGGTGAGGGAAGACATGCAGGTAGATGGTGTGAAAGATGCAGATGTAGAGAACAGGGGGGTGTGGAGACGGATGATCTGCTGTGGAGACCCCTAATGTGAGCAGCCGAATGAAGAAGAAGAAAAGTGTCATTATATAGTTTTGCAAAGTCTTATTTAACAGGGATAAAACATTGATAAAAAGTGCAAACAACAGACTGAATGGGTGCTTAGCAGATGAGAGAAAAAACATGAAACATTTTAGAGTCTTTTCCAAAAAAAGGGAATCTCAATGGAAATTAGAGCTTACATTTTAAATACTGTAATTACTTTAAGTGAATAGGTCTTTATGAAAATTACCCATGGTTACTGTAGTAAAAGCAGGATTCTGCCAATGGTATTAAAAACACCAATAAACAATGGTTACTACACTTTTAGTATAAAAATATGGTTATATGGTCTTTTAAAACCATTTAATTATTTTTAATATTTATAACAATATACATTAATAAATACATTATAATACATTTCATTTCACCAACTGGCTTGAGATCTTACTGAAATATTAGGCAGAGACGTCTGTGTATCTTAAAAGCGTTATTCAGTGTATTCAGTGTGTTCTACATGTTGATGAATAAGTGATAAGATGATATGATACACGTACAAGGTACAACCTATACTTACTTTTAAAAACAATAAAACTGCAAATGTAGCAATCAAACAGCCAACATTCATATTCTGGACTCATGAGCTAATCTGTACAGAGTGTGCTGTATTAATAATGTTTACTGAGCTGAATCTTTTAAAAAAGGCTGTCATATACATACATACATATATATATATATATATATATAGATAGAAACTGCTTTCAGAAAAACAAGAGGCTTTAATCTGGCAGTTCCAGATGTTTAAACTCTTAAAGGCCCGGGGAAAGAGAGGGTCTCGTGCATTAGTAATGTGTTTAGAATGGAACACTACAGCAGGAGTGCACACACACACACACACACACACAGAGTTTCAGCACGCGAGCTACACTGCGGTCAGCCGCACTTTACTTTGTGCCTCGTGTCTAATCCTGAGTTTACTGTATGGTGGTGGGAGCGGTTAAAGTAGATGTAAAGACGCTTCAGAATGATCTCTCTATTATATAAGAATGCACAAATAAATGTCTTTTTTATGTCATGTGATCTACACACACTACCTTTGCGATAGAAGGTATTCAGCGCCTCTGTATCTAAAAGTGAAAGTAAATAAAGTGTGTAAAGCTTAGATCTTGCAGTAAAACAGACGCATGAAGAGTCACATGATCAGTGTCATAATGTTTTTTTTGTGCTTTGTGTATTTTAAGTCTACTGTTAAATATTTCCTGTAGAATTTACAGCAAAAATACTGTATTAATATTAACAGTACCAGTTTATCTTGCTGTAAATATATTTATAGTAAAGTATATTTTTACTGTATATTTTTTACAATATTTGACTCCTTTTTCAAGTAATATATTTTAATACAATAACAATGTTTATTTATTGCCCATTTGTCTATTTACTGTAAATTACTGTACAAACCCGAGTCCAAAAAAGTTGGGACACTGTACAAATTGTGAATAAAAAAGAAATGCAATAATTTACAAATCTCATAAACTTATATTTTATTCACAATTGAATATAGAAACATATCAAATATTGAAAGTGAAACATTTTTTAATATCATGTCAAATATTGTCTCATTTTGGATTTCATGAGAGCTACACATTCCAAAAAAGTTGGGACACGTAGCAATAAGAGGCTGAAAAAGTGAAATGTACATATAAGGAACAGCTGGAGGAGAAATTTGCAGATTATTAGATCAATTGGCAACATGATTGGGTATAAAAAGAGTCTCACAGAAGTCAAGATGGGCAGAGGATCACCAATTCCCCCAATGCTGCAGTGAGAAATAGTGGAGCAACATCAGAAAGATGTTTCTCAGAGAAAAATTGCAAAGAGTTTGAAGTTCTCATCATCTACAGTGCATCATATCATCCAAAGATTCAGAGAATCTGGAACAATCTCTGTGTGTAAGGGTTTTGGCTGGAAAACCAGACTGAATGCCCGTGATCTTTGGGCCCTTAGACGCCACTGCATCACATACAGGAACGCTGCTGTAATGGAAATCACAACATGGGCTCAGGAAAACTTCCAGAAAACATTGTTGGTGAACAAAGTTCCAAAGTTTGGGAGCTAAATGTGAAAATGATTTACCGCCTTTAGTGGACTTTGCTATTCTAGAAACTACTAAAAGCCCAGAGTTTTGAGATCTCAGGGTGAAGGTGGATGAGTTTAAGTACCTGGGGTCAACAGTGCAAAGTAATGAAGAGTGTGTTATAGAAGTGAAGAAATGTAATTACATATTTATCTGCAATTTGCACAATTGCTACTTCTAGTTGATGCTAAACTGCATCTGTCTGTCTGTCTGTCCAGACCCTGTGGACCTGCCTGATCTACAGTATTTCTATTGGAAGAAATTGATGCCATTTGTTTGTTATCATGTATTTGTGCTCCAGTTTTGGAAAAGTGTTTATTATTTACTTATTTTCAGCTCAGTTATTCATAACTACTCCGCATTAACCCCATACAGTCATCACACACCTTTGCACATCGAAATCCTTTATGAATATAGCCACAATACACTCACAATAATATTAATACTGACACAAGTCGCTTCTGATTGTAAATACCTTGTATCAATAAAGACTTCCACATTTTCTACAATGTTTTAATTGTGATGTGTGTGTTCTTATTTACACCAGGTCTCTAGATCTTTGGTCCTGTGTTTAAAGGTCATTTCATTCACCACTGTTCTCACTATTGTGTTTTATTCATGTGTATAAATACACCTTTGTTTGTTTTTTTGGCACAATGACACACACTGAGCTGTAACATTCATAGTTTCACATTTCCCTGTTTGATCTTTTTTTGGTATTTTTGTGTTGTTTTATGTAGCACATTGACTTGGTCCTTGAGAAATGTTTGTTTGTTTCACTGTAATCTGTATCATCTGGAAATAGGTGGAATAAAAATAAAAGATACTTGATTTGTATCCGCATTATGTTTTACATTTTTCCTAGGCTTTCTAAAATATTTGTATATGGCACATTGTTTCAGGCAATTTGTATTTTTGGCTAAACAGACTGTGATTTTAAAGAAATCAGCTTTCTTTAAGCTTAAATAGGTCATGTGATTTCAGAGAAATCTAGTTTTTTTGTAAAACCTAAACAAGTCATGTGACTTCAAAGAAACCTGTCTGATTTTTTTAGACCATAGAAATGCAGCAGACCGTTACTTACAGAAAGATTTCACAACAAACGGACAGCAGAAAACTGCTGACTGAATTAATTCTGAACTAAATCTGAAATAAATCATTTGTACTTTGCACCTTAATGAGTCTGTTTATGACGTATGTGAAGTACATTATATCTGTGTTTAGAAAAGCAAAGCAGACCAAATACTGATTTGTTTTCAGTTTTTTAGTTCTTTGTTTTACTGTTTACTTTTACTCTTAAATTAGAATTAAATAATGCAAATATTAAGCATTAATGGAATTCATTAGTTTTATGCACCAGGAATTCTCAAAGTGGGGTCTGTGGATCCCTGGGGTCCATTACCTTTATCCAGGTGGTCAAAGGAATGATTTGAGCCCTATGATTTTTGCAATGTAAAAAAATGTGAACAGAATCCAGTTGTAAATGTTATTTTAAAATGTAGAATTTTACAGAATTTGACACAGATTGGATTAAATGGTAACATGGACGTGTTTCTATACAACATAACTATGTAGTAATCTATGTGTTCTGCATGTCTCAGTGTGCAATGCATTTTGCATTGTCTAATTCTGTGTTTATTAGGTTACTATTTTACCCACATTTTGGGTATATTTTTATATGTTGCCATAGTAACTCAACAGTAATACTGTCAGGGTGTGAGTGAAACGGGAGGCGGAAGCCAGAGTACAGCTCGCTCAGGTTTTATTAACAAGAGTGAGGGAGAGACACACACACACACACACACACACACACACACACACACACACTTGTCACAAGTCCTTGCGAGAGTCCGAGGTGTGCTTGGGGAGAAGCGTAGCTGATCCAGGATGCACGGGGAGAAGAAGCGCAGCCGGTACCGGATAGTGGAGTCCGAACGGAACGGAACGGAAAACATAGAACATAGCACAAAACAAAGAACCCATTCACACAGTACGTAGCGTCCAACACATTCAATAACAAACGGGGAGTGGGTGTGAATGAGGAGTTTATGTAGGAGCAGGGTGGAGTGATGATGGGCCCCAGGTGAGCATGATTAGGCCTGGAGCTCCAGCGAGAGTGGAGGCATGATTGATGATGAGCCCCTGGTGTGCGTGGTTAAACCTGGAGCTCTACGGAGAGCGGAGGCATAGAGAGCCACCAAAGGGGGCGTGGCAGGTGGATCTCTGACAAATACAGATTTGTCTTTGTTTGAGGAGATAAATTTAAATAAATGTATTGGTGCTTGTTTACCTAACTGTCCTTAATTATATTTATTGAATTATCCTGCTTTATGAAATACCTCAAGAGTATAAAAGCAGTTGTTCATTGTGTTTTTCATGAGCATGAGGAAACAGCACTGTTGTTATGAAGTTAAAATTTGATAAACTGCAGTGTGAAAGTATAAAACCTAGACGATTCTTTTATTTTTAACAGGGTTTAGGAACATATTTAGTATTGTCCAAACACAAAACCCACCTTCATTACCTAAAATAGTAGAAGGAGACATGTAAGAAGTAAAATTCCTAACAGTTTTTTTTTTATGATTTCTGTTTTCAAGTAGAACAATATGGAGATTGGGATAAGACCCATATCCTGCTCTAAACACAGAACATTAAATTAAAATCTGGTCTTATATAATAAATATCCAACTATTAAATACTGCTATAAAGTACCGGTTATGTGAGTGTGCTATTGTCTACTATTTGTAATATTTTAACCTGTAGTTAATACATAAAAATAGTAAAAAAAAATTGCTAATTTTAATCCAGAGAAATTGTCTCTAGGTTACGGATGTAACCCTAGTTTCCTGAGGGAACGAGACGCTGCATCAAAATGCTCTGGGAAAGCTCTGCATTGTCCACGCATTGAATCATGTGTAAAATTCGGCCGAATAGGCAACTCGTGACGTCATTTAATCAGGAAGAGGTAGGTCTTCAATCGTTGCTTGAAGATAGTCAGCGAACTGTATGGACATCTAGGGGAAGTTCATTCCACCACCTTGTTGCCAGAGAAGAGCCTTGAAGTGTACTTACCTCTCATTCGGAGAGAAGGTGGTACCAGTCGAGCAGTGCTGAAGGATCTCAGACAGCGTGGTGCAGTGCGAGATGTGATGAGGTCACTGAGGTAAGATGACACTGGTCCATTTTTGGCCTTGTAGGCATCATCAGTGTTTTGAATCTGATAGGTGCAACTACTGGAAGCCAGTGAAGGGAGAGCAGCAGTGGTGTGGTGTGAGAGAACATGGGCTGATGCAGCTGCATTTTGGATCATTTGCAGTGGACGAATAGCATTCAGGGGAAGACCTGCCAGCAGAGAGTTGCAGTAGTCAAATCTTGAAATGACCAGAGACTGAACAAGAACCTAGGCTGCCTGTGTGGGCAGAAAGGGTCGAATCCTTCGGATGTTGGTGAGAGAAAGCATGGGCAGAAGACAGAGCAGCTGGTGAAGCAGTGTTCTGTGGGAATATCCAGGTCTCAGTAAGTGCCAGAAAGTCAAATGTGTAGTGGGAAGCCAAGCCTGTGATAAAGTCAGCGTACCATACAGCAGACTAACAATTCCAGAGCCCACCTACCACCACAGGGGAGGGTAGATGAGGTTACTGGCAATGTGACATCTGTTCTGTGTATGGGAACATCTGTGTCTGTAAGAGATGACTACAGAGATGGGTTTGAGGCACATGACTGGTCTCTCAATTTGAGATCAATGTGTTTTAAAAAGAAAAAGTAAAAATAAGAAATTCTAAATAAACACTAAGCTTTACTAGCTTTAGGGGGGCTACCAACAATATAAGTGAGTAAGCCCTGCCCACAATTCACACCTCAAGTGAGACTGAAACTACCCTTGATTAATCACCTGACCAACCTAATAAGCACTGACCAACACTCTAGAATCAACTGAGTCAAATAGATATACAAAGTTAGAATCCTACATTACCAAAAGATAGTAGATTCAAGATAGATCTAAAGCACACAGCGTCTCGTTCCCTCAGTGAACTAGGGTTACATTCTTAACCTAAAGACGAAAAGATTTGGGAACGAATATGCCATCGCACCATAATGAGCAGTCCCTGTATGGAGAACACGAGCGTGCAGGACAGAGGAGCCTAGAGTGGCTCTGATGTCGCAGCAGAAGAACCTGACAAAGGTCAAAGGTGTGGACCAACCTGCAGCGTTGCATATGTCCTGCAGGGTCACCCCCAAAGACCAGACCATAGAGACCGCCATACTTCAGGTCTAATGAGCCTTGACTCTGAAAGGGGTGAAAAGACCAGAGGACTCATCACCAACCAAAATTGCATTTACCATCCATATACTGAAAGCCTGCAAATTGGCAGGAAAACGTTTCCCATGACGACCATAGCAGACAAACAGTTGCTCCAACTTCCTCCAAGGACTCGTCCTAAGGGCCACTCCGGCACTCTAGATCATATCCCTGGCCCCCAACCTCCTGGGAGGGTGTTTGCCTAGTGACTGCACCGCTGGTGGGGTACAACAAGCCACGGTAGCAGACACATAAACCTTCAAGGTGGATGAGGACAACTCTTCTGCAAACTGTCAGTGTAAGAACTCCAGAACAGCCCCAACCAGGCAGTTGACAGGGTTACACTTGTGGTGCTCACACCACGTCTAGAACAGCTGCCATCTAGCGGCATACAACCTCCTCATGGAGGGAGCTCTGGAATGGAGGATGGTCTCAACTACAGCCACAGTTTCCATACCTCTGGGTGGGGGTGAACCAGGGTTCCCCCGGCCTGCCAGAGGAAATTGCCTCCAGGGAGGAATTTCCCAAAGAGTTCCCTAGAGGAGGGACAGCAGGTATGCAAACCATGGTCTGCTCAGCCAACAGGGTGCTAGGAGATGTACTCCATCCTGGCGGATTTTCACCAGAACCCCTGGGAGCAGTGCGATGGGAGGAAAGCAATATGACGAAGCTCAGGCCATGTCTGCACTATGGCATTCAGCACCAATGGAGCTGGGTGAGAGAGAGAGAGAACCAGAGGATACAGTGCAAGGTCTCAAAACAGATCTAGCTGGGCTCCATAATATCTCTGTTCACCACCTCGGGGTGGATCCCCCATTCCCTGAGCCTCAGCCCTTGCCCCAAAAGGGCGTCTGCTCTCCAATTCAACCAGCCCAGGATGTGAACGGCTCTTAGTGAGAGGAGCCTGTACAGGGGGCGAAATCGAAAACCCCCGTGGCGGTTGATGTACGGGACCACTGATGTGTTGTTCAAACAGACTAGCACGTGGTGACCACTTAGGTGGAGGAAGTGTTTGACTGCCATAAGCACAGCCATCACCTCCGCTCACAACCCTGTAAGGGATGCATCTGTCATTATACATGACGACAAGGCGCTCCCAGGAGGGGGCCCTAGGACAGGAATTGTGTTCTCCCGGGTGGGAGAATATTCTACCCACAACATGGTTGAGTCCCACACCACGCCCAAGAAGGTGGTTCTATGCAACGGAGAAAGCACACTCTTTCCTGTGTTAAGTTATAACCCCAGCTCCTTCATGCAGGCAAGAACTAAATCTTGATGCCAGCATGCCTGAAGCACTGATCGAGCTTATGGAAGGAGCCTCCCGGAAGGACAGCTATGCAAAAATAGGTCATTTCATAGATCCACCGTGACAAACTAGTCTATGGACTTGATCCATTACACAACCTTTCGAGGGTAAGCATCCTGAACCAGAGTCTCATGAGTGAGTGGCTCAAGGAGCATAAATTCAAGGAGCTAAAGGAGCTCAATCCCTCATCGGTATGACAAAGTATCTGCCGTATCAGCCTGACTCTCTGACCAAGAGGGGAACATTTACATTTACATTTGCATTTGCATTTGCATTTGCATTTGCAGCATTTGGAAGACGCCCTTATCCAGAGCGACTTACAACTGAGCAAGGGATGGGTTTTTTAGGGCTTTTGCTCAGCAGTGGCAGCTTAGTGGTGGTGGGATTTAAACCTGTGACCTTCTGATCCAAAGTCAAATGCCTTAACCACTGAGCTACCACGTCCCCCCACCTTAGGTGGGTGTGCACCACCCATTCCAGGACCAGAGTTTGCCTGCACACCACCAACGTGGTACACATCGTGTTGGACGGGGCACTAGGGGACCCGAATCGAAATGCACACCTCTATTGTACGTAGGACCCATGTAGATCCATGGAGCTCTTAGTAGGTTGCTAGGAAATCTCTCAGTGGAACCAACCACTCGCGGCTGGCCCCGGAACCACTCAGAGCAGCTGGAGCAATTCCCTGCAGCCGTCGAGACCTCCTGAGAAGCACCCGCTGAAGGGAGGCTGCGCTCCAAGACACACCCTGCGGCAGATTTACCAACCTGGCCTCCCGAGCCAAGACACCTGATTGTGGTACCAACCTCTCGGGGCTGGAGACTAACCCTCACAGAATGGCCAGGATCGTGCCCAAAAGCGCATAGCCGCATGGCTAAAAATTCAAACAGTTGACTCACTAAAGTGCCAACTAAGCACACTCCCTCAGCTAAGCAAAGCAAAGCTCGCCTTTGCAAGAGTGGCAAACTGAGCCGTGAGTGAGAGCACTCTCCTCAGCGAGCACTCACGAGGAGCACATGGACGCACCCCCCCCGCCCCATACTAAAGCGTGGCAAGAAGGAAAACACAGTTGGAATTCTGTCCGCATTTAAAGCTCATGGCTGTACAATTTCAAACACAAAGCACTTTGCTGAACAACAGAAGCTAATGCTGCTTCCATAGCCCTGCCATTTTGTAGCTTCCTGGTTTACACGACGTTGCCCGTAAATGACGTAACGAGTTGCCAATTTTGATGGATTTTACACGTGATTCGGAGCATGAACAACGCAGAGCGTTCCCAAAGCATTTCGACGCAGCTCGAGTTCATGAAAGGGAACCAGTTTTTTTGTAAAACCTAAACAAGTCATGTGACTTCAAAGAAACCTGTCTGATTTTTTTAAACCATAGAAATGCAGCAGACCGTTACTTACAGAAAGATTTCACAACAAACGGACAGCAGAAATCTGCTGACTGAACTAATTCTGAGCTAAATCTAAAAAAAATCATTAGTACTATGCACCTTAATGAGTCTGTTTATGACATATGTGAAGTACATTATATCTGTGTTTAGAAAAGCAAAGCAGACCAAATATTGATTTGTTTTCATTTTTTTAGTTCTTTGTTTTACTGTTTACTTTTACTCTTAAATTAGAATTAAATAATGCAAATATTAAGCATTAATGGAATTAATTAGTTTAATGCACCAGGAATACTCAAAGTGGGGACTGTGGATTCCTGGGGTCCATTACCTTTATCCAGGTGGTCAAAGGAATGATTTGAGCCCTATGATCTCTGCAATGGGAAAAAATGCGAACAGAATCCAGTTGTAAATGTTATTTTAAAATGTAGAATTTCACAGAATTTAACACAGATTGGATTAAATGGTAACATGGACTTGTTTCTAAACAACATAACTATGTAGTAATCTATGTGTTCTGCATGTCTCAGTGTGCAACACATTTTGCATTGTCTAATTCTGTGTTTATTAGGTTATTATTTTACCCACATTTTGGGTATCTTTCATATATTTTGCCGTAGTAACTTTAGTAGTCCTGCTTTATGAAATACCTCAAGAGTATAAAAGCAGTTGGTCATTGTGTTTTTCATGAGCATGAGGAAACAGCACTGTTGTTGTAAAGTAAAAATTTGCTAAAATGCATTTTGAAAGTATAAAACCTAGACGATTCTTTTATTTTTAACTGGGTTTAGAAACATATTTAGTATTGTCCAAACACAAAACCAACCTTCATTACCTAAAAATAGTAGAAGGAGACATGTAAGAAGTAAAATTCCTAACAGTCAGGAGTTTTTTTTATGATTTCTCTTTTCAAGTAGAACAATATGGAAATTGGGATAAGACCCATATCCTGCTCTAAACACAGAACATTAAATAAAGAACTGGTGTTATATAATAAATATCTGAATATTAAATACTGCTATAAAGTACCTGTTATGTGAGTGTGCTATTGTCTACTTTTTGTAATATTTTAACTTGTAGTCAATACATAAAAAATGCAAAAGTAGAACCCATTTAAAATATTTATTGCTCATTATTTTTTGCTCATTATTTTTTATTTAGAACTTAACCCAGCCATTAGGGAGGCACAAGCCAGTGCACTCTTTGTGCCGGTCCCAAGCCCGGATAATGGGGAGGGTTGTGTTAGGAAGGGCATCCAGCGTAAAACTGAGAGTAGGGAGCAGGTTGAGAAGAGCCTGGAGAGGTGGAGATATGCGCTGGAGAGAAGGGGAATGAAACTCAGTAGGAGTAAGACAGAATACATGTGTGTGAATGAGAGGGAGGGCAGTGGAGTGGTGCGGTTGCAGGGAGAAGAGCTTCAGAAGGTGGAGGAATTCAGGTACCTGGGGTCAACAGTGAAAAGTAATGGAGAGTGTGTTAGGGAAGTGAAGAAAATAGTGCAGGCATGGTGGAGTGGGTGGAGAAGAGTGACAGGAGTGATTTGTAATAGTAGGGTATCTGCAAAATTGAAAGGAAAAGTTTATAGGACTGTGGTGAGACCTGCGATGTTGTATGGTTTAGAGACAGTGGCATTGAGTTTTCGTTGGGAGTGACGAGTATGGATAAGATTAGAAATTAGGTTATTAGAGGGACAGCGCATGTAGCATGTTTTGGTGACAAGGTGAGGGAGGCGAGATTGAGATGGTTTGGACATGTGCAGAGGAGGGACATGAATTATATTGGTAGAAGAATGCTAAGGATGGAGCCACCAGGTAGGAGGCCAAGAAGGAGGTTCATGGATGTGGTGAGGGAAGACATGCAGGTAGTTGGTGTAAAAGAGGCAGATGTAGAGGACAGGGTGGTATGGAGACGGATGATCCTCTGTGGCGCCCCCCTAATGGTAGCAGCCGAAAGAAAAAGAAGAAGAAGAAGAAGAAGTACATTATGTACATTATATCTGTGTTTAAAGAACAAATGCAGACCAAATACTGATTTGTTTTTGTTTTTTTAGTTCTTTGTAGAATTTCACAAAATTTGACACAAATTGGTTCAAATGGTGACATGGACTTGTGTCTAAACAACATAACTATGTAGTAATCTACTGTGTTCTGCATGTCTCAGTGTGCAATGCATTTTGCATTGTCTAATTTTGTGTTAATTAGGTTACTATTTTACCCACATTTTGGGTATTTGTATATGTTTTCATAGTAACTCAACAGTAATACAGATTTTGCTTTGTTTGAGGAGCTGAATTTACATAATATAATGGTGCTTGTTCACCTAACTGTGCCTTTATTGAGACACGTAAACCTTTAAGGTGGACGAGGACAATTCTTCTGCAAACTGTCAGTGTAAGAACTTCAGAACAGCCCCAACCAGGCAGGTGAAAGAGAGAGTGAACCAGAGGATACAGTGCAAGGTTTTAAACAGATCTACCTGGGCTCCATAATATCTCTGCTTCACCACCTCGGGGTGGATCCCCCATTCCCTGGGCCTCAGCCCTTGCCCCAAAAGGGCGTCTGCTCTCCAATTCAACCAGCCCAGGATGTGAACGGCTCTTAATGAGAGGAGCCTTTACAGGGGGGCGAAATCAAAAACCCCCGTGGCGGTTGATGTACGGGACCACTGATGTGTTGTTCAAACAGACTAGCACGTGGTGACCACTTAGGTGGAGGAAGTGTTTGACTGCCATAAGCACAGCCATCACCTCCGCTCCCAACCCTGTGAGAGATGCATCTGTTATTATACATGACGACAAGGAGCTCCCAGGAGGGGGCCCTAAGACAGGAATTGTGTTCCACTGGGTGGGAGAATATTCTACCCACAACATGGTTGAGTCCCACACCACGCCCAAGAAGGTGGTTTTCTGCAACGTAGAAAGCACACTCTTTCCTGTGTTAAGTTTTAACCCAAGCTCCATAATGCAGGCAAGAACAAAATCTGGATGCCAGCATGCCTGAAGCACTGATCGAGCTTAAGGAAGGAGCCTTCCGGAAGGACAGCTATGCAGAAATAGGTAATTTCATAGATCTACTGTGACAAACTAGTCTATGGACTTGATCCATTACACAACCTTTCGAGGGTAAGCATCCTGAACCAGAGTCTCATGAGTGAGTGGCTCAAGGAGCATAGACCTAGGATCGGCCTCAATCCTCCGTCCTTCTTCGGTATGACAAAGTATCTGCCATATTAGCCTGACTCTCTGACCAAGAGGGGAACATTTACATTTACATTTGCAGCATTTGGCAGATGCCCTTTTTCAGAGCGACTTAGAACTGAGCAAGGGATGTTTTTTTTAGGGCTTTTGCTCAGCAGTGGCAGCTTGGTGGTGGTGGGATTTGAAACTGTGACCTTCTGAACCAAAGTCAAATGCTTTAATTACTGAGCTACCACCTCCCTCAATGGCCCCCACCTTAGGGGGGTGTGCACCTTTAATTCCAGTACCAAAGTTTGCCTGCGCACCACCAACATGGGACAAATCGTGTTGGACGGGGCAGAAGGGGACCCGAATCGAAACGCACACCTCTATTGTACGTAGGACCCATGTAGATCCATGGAGCTCTTAGTAGGTTGCTAGGAAATCTCTCAGGGGAACCAACCACTCGGAGCTGGCCCCAGACCTACTCAGAGCAGCTGGAGCAATGCCCTGCAGCCGCCGAGACCTCCTGAGAAGCACCCGCTGAAGGGAGGCTGCGCTCCAAGACACACCCAGTGGCAGATTTACCAACCTGGCCTCCCGAGCCAAGACACCTGATTGTGGTACCAACCTCTTGGGGCTGGAGACTAACCCTCACAGAATGGCCGGGGTCGTGCCAAGAAGAGCATAGTCGCATGGCTAAAAATGCAAACAGTTGTCTCACTAAAGAGCCGACTAAGCATGCTTATAAGCAAAGCAAAGCTTGTTTAGAGAGCGCTCTCCGGGAGCGCATAGCCGGACGGCTAAAAATGCTAACAGTTGACTCTCCCGAGAGCCAACTAAGCACACTCCCTCAGCTAAGCAAAGCAAAGCTCGCCTTGGCAAGAGTGGCAACCTGAGCCGTGAGTAAGAGCACTCTCCTCAGTGAGCAATCACGAGGAGAACATAGCCGCACCTCCCCTATAATAAAGCGGGGCAAGAAGGAATACACAGTCGGAATTCTGCCCGCATTTAAAGCTCATGGCTGTACAATTTTAAACACAAAGCACTTTCCTGAACAACAGAAGCTAATGCTGCTTCCATAGCCCTGCCATTTTGTAGCTTCCTGGTTTACACGACGTTGCCCGCCAATGACGTAACGAGTTGCCTATTTCGATGGATTTTACACGTGATTCAGAGCATGAACAACGCAGAGCGTTCCCAAATCATTTCGACGCAGCTCGAGTTCTTGAAAGGGAACCAGTTTTTTTGTAAAACCTAAACAAGTCATGTGATTTCAAAGAAACCTGCCTTATTTTTTTTAAACCATAGAAATGCAGCAGACCGTTACTTACAGAAAGATTTCACAACAAACGGACAGCAGAATTCTGCTGACTGAACTAATTCTGAGCTAAATCTGAAATAAATAATTTGTACTATGCACCTTAATGAGTCTGTATATGACGTATGTGAAGTACATTATATCTGTGTTTAAAAAAGCAAAGCAGACCAAATACTGATTTGTTTTCAGTTTTTTAGTTCTTTGTTTTACTGTTTACTTTTACTCTTAAATTAGAATTAAATAATGCAAATATTAATCATTAATGGAATTAATTAGTTTAATGCACCAGGAATTCTCAAAGTGGGGTCTGTGGATTCCTGGGGTCCATTACCTTTATCCAGGTGGTCAAAGGAATGATTTGAGCCCTATGATCTCTGCAATGTGGAAAAATGCGAACAGAATCCAGTTGTAAATGTTATTTTAAAATGTAGAATTTCACAGAATTTGACACAGATTGGATTAAATGGTAACATGGACTTGTTTCTAAACATAACTATGTAGTAATCTATGTGTTTTGCATGTCTCAGTGTGCAACGCATTTTGCATTGTCTAATTCTGTGTTAATTAGGTTATTATTTTACCCACATTTTGGGTATCTTTTATATATTTTGCCGTAGTAACTTTAGTAGTCCTGCTTTATGAAATACCTCAAGAGTATAAAAGCAGTTGTTTATTGTGTTTTTCATGAGCATGAGGAAACAGCACTGTTGTTGTAAAGTAAAAATTTGCTAAACTGCATTGTGAAAGTATAAAACCTAGACGAATCTTTTTTTTTTTTAACTGGGTTTAGAAACATATTTAGTATTGTCCAAACACAAAACCAACCTTCATTACCTAAAAATAGTAGGAGTCATGTAAGAAGTAAAATTCCTAACAGTCAGGATTTTTTTTATGATTTCTGTTTTCAAGTAGAACAATATGGAAATTGGGAAAACACCCATATCCTGCTCTAAACACAGAACATTAAATAAAGAACTGGTGTTATATAATAAATATCCAAATAATAAATACTGCTATAAAGTACCTGTTATGTGAGTGTGCTATTTTCTACTATTTGTAATATTTTTACTTGTAGTCAATACATAAAAAATGCAAAAGTAGAACCCATTTAAAATATTTTTTGCTCAATATTTTTTGCTAATTATTTTTTATTTAGAACTTAAACAAGTCATGTGATTTCAAAGAAACCTGTCTAATTTTTTTAAAACCATAAAAATGCAGCAGACCGTTACTTACAGAAAGATTTCACAACAAACAGACAGCAGAAATCTGCTGACTGAACGAATTAAACTGATCTGAAATAAATAATTTGTACTATGCACCTTAATGCATCTGTTTTTAATGTATGTGAAGTACATTATGTACATTATATCTGTGTTTAAAGAATAAATGCAGACCAAATACTGATTTGTGTCGGTTTTTTTGTTCTTTGTAGAATGTCACAAAATTTGACACAGATTGGATCAAATGGTGACATGGACCTGTGTCTAAACAACATAACTATGTAGTAATCTACTGTGTTCTGCATGTCTCAGTGTGCAATGCATTTTGCATTGTCTAATTTTGTGGTAATTAGGTTACTATTTTACCCACATTTTGGGTATTTGTATATGTTTTCATAGTAACTCAACAGTAATACAGATTTTGCTTTGTTTGAGGAGCTGAATTTAAATAATATAATGGTGCTTGTTCACCTAACTGTGCCTTTATTGAGTTATACTGCTTGATGAAATACCTGAAGAGTATAAATGCAGTTGTTTGTGTTTGCCATAAACATAAGGTAACAGCACTGTTTTTGTGAAGGTAGAATTTAATAAACGTCTCTAGGTCATGTATGTAAACCTAGTTCCACGAGATAACGAAATGCTGCATCGTAACACTTTGGGAATACCCCCGTGTTGTCCGCGTTCTGAACCACGTGTGAAATCTGACCAATAGGCAAGTTGCAGTGTCATCAGCAGGCGACGTTGCGACGACCAGGAGCTACAAAATGCGCGGTGGTAGCGATGTCAGACTCTGCCTAGTGTGTGAGGGCCTCGCCACCTGCATGTAGGACAGAGGAGCCCAGAGTGGCTCTGAGGTTGAGGTCATTGAACCCGACGAAGGTCAGCCGGGTGGACCAGTCCGCAGCTTTACAAATGTCCTGGAGTGACGCTCCAGTGGACCAAGCCGTAGAGGCCGCCACAATCCGGGTGGAGTGAGCCCTGACCCCGAGTGGAGCGGGGAGGCCAGAGGACTTGTAAACCGAAAGGATGGCATCCACTACCCACCTGCTTAACGTTGGCATATTGGCCAGGAAACCTTCCCTATTAGCGCCATAGCAGACAAACATCTGCTCTGACATCCTCCATGGACTTGTCCTGTGGACGTATGTGTGAAGTGCTCATACTGGACACAGTCAGTTCTGTTTCTCCTAGCTGGAGGCTAGTTACAGAGGAGGGCAGAATGCCTGTAACACGACAGGTTATGTGGGAGCCATAGACACCTTAGGTACATACCCAGGTTTCGTATACAGAAACACTCTGGCCATGCCAGGGGCAAATTCCAAGTGGGACGGGGCCATGGACAGAGCCTGCAGATCCTCGATACTTTTGGCGGGAGGAAATCGCCAAAAGAAAGGCGGTCTTGACCGACAGGTACCTTCAGCCAACGGCTCGAAGGGGGGGGCATGGATAGAGCCGCCAACACAACTACCAAGTCTCAGATAGGCACTCTGGGTCGCGTCTTGGGCCTCAGCCTTTGGGCACCGCAGAGGAAACGTCACCGGAGAGCGTACCCAGCGACTCCCCCACAGGCGGGGAAATATATGCTGGGATAGCGGACACGTAAACCTTTAGGGTTGAAGGGGTTAAGCCTGTGGCAAACTGTTTCTGTAAGAACTTCAGAACTGAACCAATCGGGCACTTAATTGGGTCTAAGCCACGGTGCTCACACCATAACGTGAACAGCGTGAACACTGTGCGGCGTACAACCTCCTCGTGAAGGAAGCTCTGGAATGGAGTAGTGTCTCTATTACCTCGGTATATAGACCAGCTGCTATGAACTGTGCCCCCTCAGGGGCCACAGCTACAGCTTCCACAACTCCGGGCAGGGGTGAACCAAGGTTCCGCCTTCCTGCAAAAGGAGATTCCACCTGGGAGGAATTTCCCATGGGGGGCCCTCGAGGAGGGGCACCATGTCCGCAAACAATTGCTTGCCCGGCCATCGAGGTGCTACCAGGAGGAGATGGACTCTTTCACGGCGAACTCTCTCCAGAACTCCCGAGAGCAGCATGATCGTGGGGAAGGCATACAGGATTAGCCTCGACTATACCATGGCATCCAGGCCTAATGGTGCTGGGTAAGAGAGACAGAACCAGAGGGGACAGTGCAAAGCCTGTCAGGTTGCAAACAGATCCACCTAGGATCTATAGAACCTCTGCCATACCTACTGCACCACCTTAAAGTGGAGTCTCCATTCCCCAGGCCTCGGCCATTGTCACGACAGGGAGTCTGCTCTGAAATTCAACCAGCCCGGAATGTAAACAGCTCTCAGTAAAAAGAGTTTGTCCTGAGACCACAGAAAAACCTTTTGCGCCAGCTTGTACAAAGGGCAAGACCAGAGACCCCCCCTGGTGGTTGATGTATGAGACCACCGCTGTATTGTCGTCAATCTGGGCGGGAGACAACCAGGCCTGCAACCTGGCAGAGTCCCACACCACGCCCAGAAAGGTGGTTCTCTCTGCTGGAGAAAGTACACTCTTCCCGGCATTCAGTCTGAACCCCAGTTCCTTCATGTATGCGAGAACGACATTTTGATGCCGAATATGACCCAATATCAACCAATCGTCGATTTAATTCAAAATGCGGATGCCCAGGAGCCGCATCGGGGTCAGTGATGCATCCACGCATTTCGTGAAGGTACGGGGTGAGAGTGCTAGGCCGAACAGGAGGACCCAATAATGGTCAGATTTTCCCCTGAAAGCAAACCTCAGGAACCTCCTGTGTCCGGGAAGGATGGCTATGTGGAAATATGCGTCTAAATGTTAAGTTTTGGGTGGAGCTTGGACTAAGAACAAAAAGAGAAAAGGGATTTCCTGATATGTGAGCAGATTTAATCGTGATCTGTAAGAGAGAGAGAAGTGTTCCATTGTTACTCCTTATTAGATTTGAGCTTTTACACTAAAGGTGAGTGTTTGATTTATAATAGAACTGTTTTAAAGTGACTATTTTACTGCTGTTCTCAAACAGCTCATGGAAAGAATTTCTGGAATTGTTATATATGAAATTTTTATATATGTATTAACTTTTATTTGATTTTATTTGATTGATACTGATTATAAACATGATCAGGTATTATTTAGCTCTTTTAACTTGGCTTCTTATTTTTTTTAACTATGTTGGAAGACATATCCTGAGGAAGTGGACAGAGATGTGTTTCTGTGTTTCAGAGAGGGGCACATCAATATTAATATCACCATTTTAAATTGAAAATAAAGAGTAGATCTTGTAGCTGTGTTTAAGTGACAATAACAGCATTTCCACACACAGCTTCATAAGCATCTTCAAATTTGGGATAAAGTCTAGAATAATAATAGAATAATAATAAACAAAAATACATCTGTTTGCTACAGCCAATAAAGATTGTATTGTATTGAGTGATGAGCCAGATAGACTTTGTCCCACAGCGATGGGCATGTCAGGGTCAGAAGAGAAGCTGATGAAGCAATGCAGCAGTCATATATGAATTTGATTTGAATTTATAGTTCTAAACCTGAATTTTATATGCTGTAAATATAGAAGTGAACCAGAACTGTATTTCAGTTTCACACATGAAGCCAGGAGATCAGGTCCTTTACTGGTGGTGGTGTGGAGTAAAGTCCTGATCTGCTCTTACTCTAAAGTTCAGTTACAAAACAGATATCACACACATGTGTACAGTTCTTTAAAAAAAAGCAATAACACATCAAAAACTGTTTGTTTTAGTTTTTCTCAGTTGCTTTGCAGCGTTTCTCAGATCAGAGATGAAATTTCTCAAAACTACTTGTTCAGCCTCCACATCATTTAATCACTTGTGCTCATCAGAAGAACATTTTGTGTAGCTTTGATCAGATTGTGGATGTTTTTCTACATGAATTGAACTGATTGTGTAAAAGTGTCTGCTGTTTCCTACATCATCAGTTGTTTATGTTCATGTTGATCAGAAGATATTCTACTGGTTTCACCTGAATAGTTTTAACCCCAAAAACATCTCAGCATCAGTTCACTGTAAATGTCATTGAGTGTAAAATGTTTGAACAATTTAAACATTTATATTAACTTGATTTTGTAAATGTGTTGAAGTGATGAAATGTGCAGATGAATGTTGAAGGTCACTAATGAAGGCGAGTGAACAACATCAGATCAACCAATCATCAACCAGTTCTCTAAAACAGGTCAAAGGTGAATCTGGTGAATCTTCAGTTGGAGACTGAATACAGACGGAGTAAAACTCAGAATTCTACATTCTGAAAAAGAATGAACAAAGAAGAAACGAACACCAGTACAGTACAGTACAGTACAGCAAAAGTGTAAATCCTGTCCGTTTTCCTGCAGTCAATATAAATCACATATTTAGTCAAATATATAATTTGTGCTGCTGAGGTTCATAGATGCCAAACAGAAGAAAATAAATTTTTTTGCATTTTGATCCGAACCATAGTTTATATCAAGAAATAATAATGATGAAACTGTGCTTCATACTGAGAACACAACTAAACATTTTAATGATCGTGTTTGTGAACAATGACAAAGGAACTTTTTATTCTGATGGTAATGAGATGTTCATTGACACAAATACTCACTTTTGAGAGATGAACTGAGGATTTTGAGAAAAGTTCAGGCTTTTGCAAGAAATCCAGTGTGTTGTGCTGTTTGTACACATTGTTTTAAAAAATGCACTTCACTGGTTTGTAAATATTAAGGATCCAAATGCTCAAAAGACAAACTGTGAGAACTGATTAAGAAAGAAAGAAAATAAAATGTGAATATAGCCTGGTTCTATTCTGAAAAGCAGTGAAAACACATTTCCAAATGTCACCAAATGTCTTCTTTTTAGCTGCAGAACATCTGAATCTTCAGCAGAGCAGAGCTCCAATAAAATTGTTTAAAAAAGTCTTCATAAAGAACACGAGTGAAGAAAAACATCATCACAGAGCATCTGAAGTAAATACAAAATATCAGTAAGTAATCTTTAGGATTTCTTTATTTCTCATTTAAAATCTTTCTTTTTTAAAGCTACTTGCAACTGAAGGAGAATCTAAAAGTATGTAATTTAAAGTGAAATCTTTTTTGTATTGTGTGCAGCAAGCTAGTCTGTGGACAATAATAAATACACTTAGCAACAGGCTAGCTAATGTTAGTGATAATGATAGAAAATAGGTGTGGTGACTTGCTGCTGTGACGGGCAGAACACACGTTTATTTGAGAATTTTAAATAAATAAAGGGGAACAAGTGTACTGTTAAAAGGGTTGTGGAGAGTGGCTGTAGTGGGAGAAGGAGTGAGGCTTTCTGGCCAAAGCTTCAGGCCCTGTTAGGCAAGCTGGCTCTGTCGAGAGCTCCATTGGTGCGTAAAAGCCTCCAGCTGTTTTAGCGCAAACTGCTGCAGGACCACAGAGCGTATTCACAATGTTAAAGTGATGTGAGGGTCTGTCAGGAATCTGCTGCTACCGTCTCCACCTAGAGTGTGAGAGAAACAGCCAGCATTATCTGGATACCACAGGCTCCCTGTCTCACTAACTCCATTGTGTCCTTTTGTAAGCGTTGCTCTACTCTAAGACGGTGAGGAACCGCCGCCCTCATTTGCCTCCAGCTGTATCTTGTCTGATCTTACTGCCATTTGCTTTGGGCTCTCTCCATAGGCCACGCCGTCCCTGCGTCATCCTACCGCACCCTGTTGGCAGTTGTTTTCGTAGCATTGTGCATGGGGCGGCGGCATGTGGCCACATATTATGTGTATATATTATTAAAATAGCCTTAACAAGGTCCTGTGCCTATATTATAACTAAACCAATACCAATATAAACTCATATGAAAGTACTTTTTTACACTTAAACATCTTTCAGTGTAAGCAGAACACATCCATCTGTAAATGGAAATTAAACTAGAGTTCCGTGTTGTTTTATTTTTTACTTTATTTTACGTTCTATACAGGGAATTCCATGTTGTGAACATGCAACATTAATATGTCATGTTGTCAGTGAGCACGGGTGCAACAGTGGGTGCAGAGTGACTGGATGGGAGGACCCAAATGCAGGATGCACACAAGGTTATGGGAAAAAGCTGAATTTAATAATTAAAGCAAGGGGCAAAGGCAAAAACAGAATCCAAAACAATCCAGGGTCAAAACAGGCAAACAGGGCAATACAGGAAAGCAAAACCAAAAAAAACAAAAACACTCCAGAAAATCTAAATACCAGCAAACAGAGCAATACAGGGCGAGAACGAAACACAAACCAAAAACAGTCCAAGTCCAAACCAGGAAACTAGGGTGGCAGAGAAGAACAGGGATCAGGGTCAGGGTCAAATGCTGGAAAGGCACAATAATCCTGTGGCACGGGGTAAGTGAAGTGCCAACGGCGGACACAGCAGGGCTTGAGGCGAACTGCTACGGGGTACAATGCATTGAAGGTCAGGAAAGGCTGAACAAAGCGTGGAGCAAGCCTCCAGGTGGCTGCCCCAACCACTTTCCGGCTGATGTTATATGGTGGAGCGAAGCCCTCTGTGGAGGTCTGAGGCGGAGCGACGCCCTCTGCGGAGGTGTGAACCACGTCGTTAGCAAAACCCGTGGGTGAAGCGACGCAGTCAGGCAAGATTGCGTTGACCTCGGTGGGACTCTGGAGCGGAGCGGCGACCTCGTCGGAGGTCTGAGGTGGAGCGATGCCCTCTGCGGAGGTCTGAGGCGGAGCGACGCCTTCTGCGGAGGTCTGAACCACGTCGTCAGCAAAACCCGTGAGTGTGGAGCAACGTAGACAGGCAAGACCTCGGCGGGACTCTGGAGCGGATCGGCGACCTCGGCGGGACTCTGGAGCAGAGCGGCGACCTCGGTGGGACCCTGGAGCAGAGCGGCGACCTCGGCGGGACCCTGGAGCGGAGCCGCTACCTCAGCGGGACCCTGGAATGGCTTGGGGGCATGCTCAGCAGGGCAAAAGAGCTGGGAGACGTTTCCAGTCAGACAGGAAGGCTGAGGTTCGGCATTTTTTGTCATATTCTGTCAGCGAGCACGGGTGCAACAGTGACTGGATGGGAGGACCCAAATGCAGGATGCACACAAGGTTATGGGAAAAAGCTGAATTTATTAATTAAAGCAAGGGGAAAAGGCAAAAACAGAATCCAAAACAATCCAGGTTTAAAACAGGCAAACAGGGCAATACAGGAAAGCAAAAACAAAAAAAAACAAAAACAGTCCAGAAAATCCAAATACCAGCAAACAGAGCAATACAGGGCAGAACAAAACACAAACCAAAACAGTCCAAGTCCAAACCAGGAAACTAGGGTGGCAGAGAAGAACAGGGATCAGGGTCAGGGTTAGGATCAGGATCAGGATACAGAGCAGGCAGGATAGCGAGACTGATCTCAGGGGCTAGGAAACTGGTAAGATAACCTGGTCAGGAGCAAAAGTCTTGATTCTCCTTATAAACCGGGAGGCCCTGGAAAAACAGCAAGATGGCCGCCGACCCGGAAGTGCTCACCGCGGAACCGGAAGTGCGCACAGTGTGCCCAGGAGATCCTGACACATGTATCATCCTATCCCTGTCTCGGCCGATTTGTCTTGTCCTTTGTATCATACTGATGGACTTTATCTGTTTCTGTGTACTCCTGAATACTTTGTCTATTTAAACCCTTGTGTTTTGTTTTTCTAGACAGATCATGTAAGCATGTATTATCAACAGTTTTCATCATTTCCATTTTAATTTTCTCTGAACTTACAGCATATTGACACTAGATCTGTGGAAATGGAGAAAAGAACCATCGTACTGCTGGGGAAGACTGGTGTTGGGAAGAGTGCAACAGGAAACACCATCTTGAGGTTGAACAGATTTGAGCCACGTCGATCTGTAGATTCTGTAACAAAGGAGTGTGCAGTTGAGGAGGCAGTAATTAATGGAAAGCGTGTACGTGTAGTTGATACACCAGGATTCTTTGATACAGAAATGACAGATGAGAAATTAGCTGAAGAGCTAGCCAGGAGTGTTTATCAGTCACAACAAGGGGTTCATGCCTTCCTTTTGGTTATTCCATATGGGACATTCACAAAGCAGGAGGAAGAAATCATTACAAAGGTACAGGAGGTCTTTGGTGAGAAAGTGACTGAGCACATGATTATACTTTTCTCCAAAGCAGATGGGGTGGAAAATAGTGACATAGAAAATAGCTCTAATCAACACCTGAAAAGAAGTTTACAAAAGTGTGGAAATAGATATCTGATGTTTGACAACACAGGACAACACAGACAAACGCAGGTTACTGATCTTCTAGAAATGACAGAAAGAGTGGTAAAACATAACGGTGGAAAGAGCTACACCAACGAAGTGTACAAGGCAGCAAATAGAAGTACCTGGGAACAATTCTGGGAAAGATTTAAACAATTTTTTCACAAGCTAGCTGTTGTATTAAAGAAAAAAGCTGATGAGGTTTTGAAGGAATATGAAAGTTTTGATCATCAAGGGCGGATGTCCGATATAAATATGTGTTGGTTAGGAGATGATGATGAGAAGCAGCATTTTTTGTAGGAAGTAGTTGTTGGTCTTGTAGTTGGAACAGTAGATTGTGGTATCAGGTGATGTGCACCTGAGGGTTTTTCAAAAGTGAGACGCGCACTTCTGGGCAAAGAGCTTGTTTAATTGTAGTTTTCATTAAAAATATATATATATAGTTCTGAAACTAAAAAATCAGCATTACATTACACTTTACTATCATGTTTAGACATATACCAGCTTTAATTAAATCATGTACTTAACATAATGCCATAATAGTAACTACATTTTAACTGCTAAAAACAAGATACTATTTTTCAATAACACATTTTTCTTGTGTTCTACTTTAACCAGTAAAAATCTTTCAATAAAAGTTAATAAAAATTAATTGAATGATTAGGAAAATGATAATTAATGAACATTAATGACATTTACTGGGAATATTAATATTTGTGTTTAAAAGATTCCAATCATATTTTTCACAGTAAAAAAAAAAATCCCTTTGGACATTTTAGTCTGGAATAGTTTGAGGTCAGTTAGATCTGAAAAGGTTGAAGCTACAGAGGTTGAAGTGACGTCCGGTCATAGTTTCCAGTGTTCAAGGGTTTTTCTGTTTACTTACAAAAAGATGAGATTTTCTGTGATTTAATATTAAACACTAAGTTAATTAACTTTAAAACAATCCAGTAAATATGGAATGTTTTATAGAAGCAAAACAACTATAAGTGTTTGTGATTCAAATTTTGTTTTACAATTGCTATTTCTTTGAACATGTTGCTAATAAAATTATATTTGCTCTGCATTTGTTTCTGCACCAAACCTTCTATATAATTTAGTTATAATTTAAACATTTAATCAATCTACAGTCTAATAAAAATAAATCCCTCTACCATAAAGGTACAAAACTTCTTCTTTCGGCTGCTCCCATTAGGGGGCGCCACAGCGGATCATCTGTCTCCACATCTGCCCCTTTCACACATCTACCTGCATGTCTTCCCTCACCACATCCATAAACCTCCTCCTTGGTCTTCCTCTTTTCCTCCTACCTGGTGGCTCCATCCTCAGCATTCTCCTACTGATATACCCCATGTTCCTTCTCTGCACATCTCAATCTCACCTCCCTCACCTTGTCTCCAAAACGTCCTACATGCACTGTCCCTCTAATAAACTTGTTTCTAATCCTGTCCATCATCGTCACTCCCAACGAACATCTCAACATCTTCAGCTCTGCTACCTCCAGCTCCACCTCCTGTCTTTTACTCAATGCCACTGTCTCTAATCCATACAACATTTCAGGTCTCACCACAGTCCTATAAACTTTCCCCTTCACTCTCACAGATACTCTTCTATCACAAATCACTCCTGCTATCACTCTTCTCCACCCACTCCACCCTGCCTGCACTCTTTTCTTCACTTCTCTTACACACTCTCCATTACTTTGCACTGTTGACCCCAGGTACCTGAACTCCTCCACCTTCTCCACCTCTTCTCCCTGCAACCGCACCACTCCACTGCCCTCCCTCTCATCCACACACATGTACTCTGTCCTACTCCTACTGACTTTCATTCCTCTTCTCTCCAGCGTGTACCTCCACCTCTCCAGGATCTTCTCCACCTGCTCTCTACTCTCACCATAAATAACAATATCATCCACAAACATCATAGTCCACAGAGACTCCTGTCTGATCTCGTCCTTCAACCTGTCCATCACCACTGCAAACAGGAAAGGGCTCAGAGCCGATCTTTAATGCAGACCGACCTCCACTCTGAACCAGTCTGTCGTTCCTACTGCCATAGCTGCTCTCACTTCCTCCTTACTAATCCTATCCACTTCCTGCTTACTTGTTACTGCAGGTCTGCACATCTCCCTTATGCTGAAAGATCAGTACCAGCACACTCCTTCTCCATTCCTCAGGCATCTTCTTACCTTCCAAAATCCTGGTCGCTGCTCTCACTTCCTCCTTACTAATCCTATCCACTTCCTGCTTCACATCTCCACACCATCCAACGTTCTCTCTCTCTCATTTTCCTCATTCATCAGCTGCCTAAAAATAATCCATCCATCTTCTCAACACACTCTCCTCACCTGTCAACACATTTCCATCTCCATCCTTTTCTTCTTCTTTAGTGTCTAACTTCTCCTACAGCTCCTCATATGCCTTTTTCTTGGCTTTCACCACATCCCTCTTCACCTGCTGCTGCATCTTCTTGTTCTCCTGCCTACTTTTCACATTGTTTCAGTTTTGTGTCCGTGAAGCAATTTGTAAAAACAAAGTTGTTTTTTTACTGATTACCAAACTGCTGTTTCATGTCTCATGCTTTTTTTTTTATCTCATTATGTTTCATAACTACTGAGCTCAACTGGGCCAGTATATGTATAGAATTAATGTTCTACTACAGTCTAGATAAAGTAGCTCCCCTTAAAAATAGAGAGAAAATAATTAGCACTGTGGAGTAATAATCATACGCACACCTTAAAACAGGCCACTTGGAAATGAGAACATAAATAGCATCAAACTAAATTCATAATATTTTACACAGAATGGAAGTAGAGCCTCCTGAGTTACATAAAAGCTCTTAGTGCTGCTGAATCAACAGTGTGAGGAATCAGTGGGTTCATGTTTCTGTACTGTTTTTTCTTTCCTTGTGATTCTCTATTTTTTCCAGCAGATGTCGCCATTTTGTCCTGGTGTCCCTCATTAGTTCCTATTGTTCCACCTGAGTCTCATCACTGTGTCTTTAAGTTTCTCTTTGTGTCAGTTCTATGCTTCAGTCTTTAATGTTATGTTTGTGATGGTGTCTGTTTTTCTGCAGCTCCAGCACTATTTTGAGTTGATGTGTGAAGGTTCTTGTTTTTGAGTTTAAAGTGATGGATAGTGATAGATGGATTTTTGTCACCTGACTGTTCATCTGAAGTTATTTCACTGTTTTTAGATAAATAACAATATAAATGAGGGAGGGTGTAATTTGTTTTACTCATGAATGTGTATTCAGTCAGCTCACGAGTCTGCAGTCTGTTGGAGGATAGAGATGTAAGTGAGGATTAAAATGTGGCCCACTTCACTTCACAGCAGTGTTTTAGATTGAGGGCATTAGTTTATACACTGTTTATATAAGGTCCGTGAAAAACAGCATCCCCCGGAGTCAGAGCGAGGATCTGCTGAACAGGTTATAATACACAACTGAATTAGGAATGTTTGAAGATCCCACTAGAGGAGCAGAAACTGTATCTGTAGATCTACACTGACTTTCTCAGAATGCTGAAACCACACAATGAAAAATGCAAAAAGAATGAATGAATGAAACATCAAAAAATTTTCACTGAAACTACAGTTATAATATTTACCACATAAATATAAAAAGTTGACAGAAATAAAAACATTATTCCTTGTAAACTTTCTAATGTCTTTGTTCCAGAATGTGATTATGGTTACAGTAGAAGATCATTATTTACTATCACACGAGTATGTCTAGGACTAATCTATTTATCATTGGTATAGTTATAATGGAAAACTTTGTATAAAATAAACTCTATTCCAGCTACAGTCTATAATTTTTTTTTTTTTTTTTTGTAAGAAGCGTAAAGTAAATGTAATAATGATAATATTGACTCGTTGTAACATGCTCCTAAACATCATTACATCTGTGTTCTAAAAGATATAATTATGGGATGCATCTATGGATAGTTAAGAAAAATCTAAACTAAAGATTAAAGAAGAAAAAAATCTGCTGTCACTCCACAGCGTCTGGTGTCTCCTTTAGAACCGAATCCGTTGACCAACATAATCAATGGCTGCAGTGATGCTGATGGAGACAAACAAAGAAATCATTATTGACGACTTTTCTTTCAAACCAAATAAATTACTGAGGAACTGAAACACAACCGTACCTCTGAACCTCCAACCCACACTCACACAAATTCACCAAAACCTGCAGGTGTGAACGAGTGACAACGAACTGCAGAGAGAGAGGGAGGGGGGGGTGAGTCAGAGAGAGAGAGAGGGGAGGGGGGAGAGAGAGAGGGAGAGAAAGAGAGAAAGAGAGAGAGAGAGAGAGAGAGAGAGAAAGAAAGAGAGAGAGAATATATATATATATATATATATATATATATATATATACTGATTGTAATCATGGCAATAGTTCAGGCAGTAAAAATGATGTACTTGATAAAATTTGAATTTTAAAACGTTTATATTTATCGTGTATCTGTTAAATCTTTCTATTTAATATGTAAAATATAAAATCAATAAGAAAGTACCAGCATCATCTTCAACAAACTACCACATAAAGAAAAAAGTCATTAAAAGGAAGTACCGCCTCTTCATCCCAGTTGAAGATTGTTGTCCTAAAACGCTCAGCTACGACTTTGAGCTCGTAAAGTCGAGTTGCTTCACATTTCTCACTCAGAGCTCGTGAACCTCCATCAGCAGTGCAGCGCTGAGCGATCTTCTGCATGGCCTTATCCATTTTCTTCTGCTTCTACCAACATCAACACAGTAATTATTCTCCTGTACTGTCTAATAGGTGCAAATTACTAAACACATCTCAGGTGCAGGAGCTCCAGACTGTAAGCCGGGTTTGTTTGTGAGGATTTGTGTGTAAGGATTTGTTTGTGAGGATTTGTTTGTGAGGATTTGTTTGTGAGGATTTGTGTGTGAGGATTTGGTGTGTGAGGATTTGTGTGTGAGGATTTGTTTGTGAGGATTTTGTGTGTGAGGATTTTGTGTGTGTGGATTTGTGTGTGTGGATTTGTGTGTGAGGATTTTGTGTGTGTGGATTTGTGTGTGAGGATTTGTGTGTGAGGATTTGTGTGTAAGGATTTGTTTGTGAGGATTTTGTGTGTGGGATTTGTTTGTGAGGATTTGTTTGTGAGGATTTGTTTGTGAGGATTTGTTTGTGAGGATTTGTTTGTGAGGATTTGTTTGTGAAGGTGTGTGTGTGTGTGGTGAACGTGTGTGTGTGGTAAAGGTGTGTAGTTTAAAGTAAACTGAATTTGAAATGATTAAATCACATGTAAGAGGTGAGGATTTGTGTGTGAGGATTTGTGTGTGAGGATTTGTTTGTGAGGATTTTGTGTTTGAGGATTTGTGTGTGAGGATTTGTTTGTGAGGATTTGTTTGTGAGGATTTGTGTGTGAGGATTTATGTGTGAGAATTTGTTTGTGAGGATTTTGTGTTTGAGGATTTGTGTGTGAGGATTTGTGTGTGAGGATTTTGTGTGTGAGGATTTGTTTGTGAGGATTTGTGTGTGAGGATTTTGTGTGTGAGGATTTGTTTGTGAGGATTTGTGTGTGAGGATTTGTTTGTGAGGATTTTGTGTGTGAGGATTTGTTTGTGAGGATTTGTGCATGAGGATTTGTTTGTGAGGATTTGTGTGTGAGGATTTGTGTGTGAGGATTTTGTGTGTGAGGATTTGTGTGTGAGGATTTGTGTGTGAGAATTTGTGTGTGAGAATTTGTGTGTGAGGATTTTGTGTGTGAGGATTTTGTGTGTGAGGATTTGTGTGTGAGGATTTTGTGAGTGAGGATTTGTGTGTGAGGATTTGTGAGTGAGGATTTGTGTGTGAGAATTTGTGTGTGAGGATTTTGTGTGTGAGGATTTTGTGTGTGAGGATTTTGTGTGTGAGGATTTTGTGTGTGAGGATTTGTGTGTGAGAATTTGTGTGTGAGGATTTGTGTGTGAGGATTTTGTGTGTGAGGATTTTGTGCACTTACTCTCTTAAGCTGGTTCAGTTTCCTCTGGAGATCCGCTCTCCTCCTGGCGTTCTGTTCATTTCTAATCCTGTTTTCTTGGATTAAAAGTGGAACATTTGCGCTTTCTACAGCATCGTTCACTTGAAAGTTGCGGGACTGGGATTTGTATTCCCTCCTAACACGTTCAGAAGAACATCCCAGAAGTTCACTCAGGGGGAGGTGGAGAATTGCCTATAAAATATTTTGTAAATTGATTAAAATGACAGTTTAATTCTATTTACAGTAAATAACAAGACTTTTTTAATAGTTAATTCGATTTTAAATACAACAACCACAAGAATTGTGGATGGACAAGATGATTCCATTTGTAGTCTGGTTCCTCTCACAGTTCCTTCCTACATTTACTTTTATATTTACTGGATATTGTTTATCTCAATCATACAACAGCAGTGGAGGGTTAAGGGCCTCGCTCATGGGCCAAGCAGTGGCAGCTTAGTATTGGTGGGATCTGAACTCATGACCTTCTGATCAGAAATTCCAACATCTTAACTACTGAGCTACCACTTTCACTTCCTCATAGTATCTCAGAGTTTTTCTTACTATAATCACCACTGGCTTGTGTGTTTGTAACGTATTTATTTCTGTAAAACTGTTTTTGGGAAATGTGCACTGTTAAAAGCTCTACACAAATAAAATACAATTAAACTGATATGAATATAAACATGTTTTTTTCCAGGAAGGGAATAGTGGACCTGCATTAGTTAATTTCCTCTACTGACTAATATCTATTAATCATTCTATTATACATACCGCGTTTCCATAACGACAGGGTGTCTGACTCACTCCCAATTCTGTCACGTTTTCTTGGACTTTCCTTTTCATGTAATTAAACTGGTCATCAAAAGTGCTGATCATTAGCTTTTTCTATTAAAGAAAAGAGAAAAATATTAGAATAACGATCTAAAATTAGACCGTCTCTAGGTTACGTATGTAAACCAAGTTCCTTGAGGAAACAAGACACTGTGTCGCCACGCTTTGGGAACACGGGCGCGTTGTCCACACTCTTAATCACTTGTGTTATCTGTCAAATGGAAGGCGCTGTGTGACCGGCGGGGTGAGTTAATGACCAGGAAGCTTTAAAATGCACATGGAGTGCCGGCATTTTCGCAAGGGGACGCAAGGGGATGCAGAGAGCAGATGGCCAGCAGAAACACAGTCTTAACTGTGAGATGCCTCCATGAAGTCTCGGTCAGGGGCTCAAAGGAGGGCTTAGATATAGCCTCCAACACAATGGCCAGGTCACACCCAGGCACTCTAGTTCGCACCATGGGCCTCAGCCTCTGGGTGCCTCCGTGAAAACGAGTCAAAAGCAGGTCTCTGCCCAGTGATTGTCCCGCCACAGGTAAATGATATGCCGAAACAGCGGACGTGTAGATTTTGACGGTGGACGGAGCCAACCCTTTTGCACCCTGCTCCTGCAATAACTCCCCGAGATGAAATTAAAAATAAACCTGGAAAGGAACCAGACTCAAGAGGGAACCCATTCTCATCTGGGTTGCACCGAATGTCCATTTATTACAAATAAACAATGTTGCGGAGTACAGTGATGATGAACAGAAGCAAACTGCAGTCCTGAGTCAGTGTAGCAGACTGTAGAAGTTTTTTTGTATTAAACCTCAGAGGAATCTCCCATGGAGTCTGATCAAGGAGGGCTACCAGGTCTGCAAACCATTATCTGTCTGGCCAACCTTGGGCTACCAGGAGGAGACGGACTCCGGAACTCTCTCCAGAACTCCTGGATTCAGCGCAATGGCGGGAACGCGTACAGGCCACACCTGTGCCATGCCGTCCAGCCTTAGAGGGACTGGGGGAATCAGGGAGAACCATAGGGGACAGTGCGATGTCTCTTGAGATGCAAACAGATCCACCTGGGCTTGAATTCCAATCCTTGATCCCAAATTCGCTCCACCACATGAGGATGGAGCCGCCATTTCCCTGGTATTAACCCCTGCCTCGACAGAGTGTTTGCTGCTTCATTTAACCGGCCCGGGATGTATGCTGCTCTCAAGAGGAGCTTCCCTTGAACCCATATGTCGTGCCAGCCTGTACAGGGGGTGTGAACTCAGACCCCGCTGGTGGTTGATGTATGAGACCACCGAGGTGTTGTCCGAATGGATCAACACATGGTGACCTCTGAGGGCCTCAAAGCCAGCAGGGCCAGCATCTCTGACCTCATAGACCTCATATATACCCACTCATGACCGCTCCCCACCCGTTGAGGGACGCATTTGTCACAAGCATTACATGACAACCAGGCACTCACAACACAGGACCTATAGATAGGAACCTGGAATTTCTCCAAACTTAGATCTATCGTGACAAACCAGTCCTCAGATCTGATCTAAGACATGACCATGGAGGGTCAGCATTTTGAACCTGTTTGTGGCTTTTGGGGTTGGTGCTGCACCCACTGAGCAGCCCAATGAAAGGGGCATGGGAGATACCAATGGAACGCCGCAGATTGTTTGTTCGCGTCCTGGAACCTTTTAACTACAAATTTACGGAATCAACAAATAAGCTGGGAGGCGAGAGGGGGGTGTCCAGCAGCAAGGCTATGTCCCTGTCGGAGATTTCTGACATGGTGAGTGTTACATGCCTGCTTTTTTTTCTACAGCTCTCCCCCTCCCCCCTTCTGTCTTCATCTCTTTACTATCTATAGGTGGAGCCACCTGGTAATTGAAATGGAGGCCTGGAAAAAAAAAAGGATCAATGATGAGCAAGAGCCTGACTAGAGGAGGCGGAGCCTGACTAGAGGAGGCGGAGCCTTCCGTTCAAAAGCAGCTCCTGAAGTCCCCAGAGGGGGGTGGGAAGAAAGAAGAAGAGAGAGAGTTGTTGCTAGTTGCCTCGGTTATACTAGTTCACCTGGTTTAGGAACAGGTAAGAATGTGCGCGCATCTACATTCCACCACGTAGGTTTTTCGATTGTTTAGACACCCTAGTCAGAGAGCAGGTGCCAAGGTGGGAACATAACAAGTGGGGGCTCATCCGGGATCTGTTTGGGTAGAGTTGGTTATTGAATTTATGGTTTATCGTGTATTCTGATTGACTGGTCAATAGTCATGGCAACCCTTGATCTTCAGCTGTTTGTTCATTCTCCAAGTCTGGATATTTGATAAGTGTCGGAAGGATGACCTATTAGAAATAGCTGCTTACTATAGTTCTATAGGTTCTAGTTTCTCGGAGTCTGTTAAAAAAAAAAGAGATCAAGAGTAAGGTTCTTGCTAAGCTGTGTGAATTAGGGGTTCTGAAACTCTCACCAAATGTTGATACAACTGTGGCTAGTGGTGTGGAATCCAATGATGTTTATTTTGGGAATTTAGGTGCAGAGATGGTTAAGCCGACGGTTAAAGCTAGAGCTACCTTACCCCGCTTTGACCCATTTTATCTTTCTTTGTCTGCAGGATCAAGGGATGAGGCCCGTGCCAAAGTGCGGATTGCACGTCTTCAATTGGAGGCTCAAGAAAAGAACATGGACAGTGCCAAAGAAATTAACACAAGAAAAACGTCTACTTTGGGCTGTATTTTGTAAGCTTAACCTAACTAACAAACAGCAACAGAATAGCTGACTACTCTAGGCTATGCTACCAGAAAATACAGTGGGTGGCACCTGCCCTCTAACTAGGGTGTCTAAGCAATGGAAAAACCTATGTGGTGGAATGTAGGTGTGCTCACATTCTTACCTGTTCCTAAACCAGGTGAGCTAGTATAATCGAGACAACTAGCATCAAATCGCACCAACTCTCTCTCTTCTTATTTTATTTCCCCCCCCTCTGGGGACCTCAGGAGCTGCTTTTAAACGGAAGGCTCCGCCTCCTCTAGTCAGGCTCATCATTGGTCCTTTTTTTTTCCAGGCCTCCATTTCAATTACCAGGTGGCTCCACCTATAGACAGTAAAAAGCTAAAGACAGAAGGAGGGAGGGGGAGAGCAGTAGAAAAAAAACAGCAGACACCTAACTGTGAGCCTTAAATGCAAACGCAGAATCGACATTGCGATGCAGCTTGAGTTCCTAAAAGGGAAATGTTGAATCAAGTTTAAGATGACTCTGCTTCATCACAAGATCCTGTGGTTAAATATTTTTCTATAACAGCACACATGGTGATTTCTTCTATAAAACACTAACACTCTTGGTGTGATGTAGCCAGTATGCAGTGAAAACATCAGCAAGAAACGCGTTCCTCCTTTTGTCGTGGAAGCAGGCATACGAGCTCTCGTCTGGCGTACACGCTGCAACGGCATACACTGAAACACACACAGACTCGTGGTTATAAAGACAGATCAACAACACATTTTTTTAAATATTCTCTTATATTTTTAAAAAACTTTTAACCTTTGCTAAATCTCGGCAGCTCATTAAGCATTGATCCTGCATGACACGCTTCCATGTAAATCACCATCTGCACACAAAAAAGAAAAAACGTAGTGACATTAAAAACCCACGAAAACGAGCACTAGTAATACTTTCTAAGCAGCCGGGACTCATGAATCATTCTAAAACCTGGTTCAGAATCAGAAAGAGTTTTATTGCCAAGTATGTTTGGCAATAAAAATAAAGCTTTTCTCAGTTGCTTTGGAGCATTTTTCTAATCATCCCTAATATTTGTATACCAGTAAAATGCATTTCTCAAAACAATTTGTAAAAAACAGCACAATACATTGGATTGGACCAGGCAGTTCGTTCCTCAGCCAGTGCAACTTCACATTTATTCTCCAATCACATTCCATATGAGCGATCAGGTGAGAATCACCAATGTTATCCTTCACCTCTCAGGCAAAGTCCTTAAATGGGAGCTCCAGAGCAGTTGTTGTTTCAGCTACCCGGCTTTTTGCAAAGAGATCAGGTGCAGGGTTGGTCGTCCCAGCAGCAAGCCACCTTCCCATCCTCTGTTCTTTACTGGGGGACGTCACCCAGCCTCTGTTTACTGCTAGGGGTGTTGCCCAGCCCTAGGTAATTAAACTTAGTATGATTAGAGTATATGTACCTCTGAAAATTGGCCTTTCCTGGACATCTCTTTCACTGTGTCAATGAGTTCATGAGCATAAAGCTGTAACAGACAATACAATCAACAGGAGCGTTTTATTATTATTATTATTATTATTATTATTAACCAAAAATAATCTGCACTAACTGTAGAATTGGGAAAATGAAAGATTCCGTGGCCTCCATGGTCTGATAAGTAGATGAAGATAGAATCATTTGCACGACTGAAACAGAATGTAAACAGATAATAAATGTCAGTGTGCTGCAATATTGTGGAGACATAATGATCCAGATTTATATTAATGTTTACATTTCAATGTTAAGTCATGAAAACTATGCAAACTGCTCCTCTGATCTCATGCAGGCAAAATGGCTGGTTGTATAGATGATATTAAGTGTAAGTCACTGTATAAGGGCCCGTGCCATATACTGTAAATGTAAATGAATAAAAGATGATTGATACCTTTTGATGACTTTTTTCCTGCCACTTTTCCCTATAGCTTGTGAATCTCCACGTAGAACAGCCAAGAAGTTTGCAGCAGATACATGCTAGAAATACATTCAACAATTAAATTTTTTTCTTATATACACATTTTTATTTTTACTCTGTTCCACAAACTGCATTACCTCTCCAGTGTAGTCTTTTGGAACACCACTGTAAACATCTGGACCTTTTGGAACATTGATGATGTTGCCAGGGAATGGATTCCTGAGTAAAAACACATAATACAGACAAATACAATGTGAGGATCCGCATCTGATATTTAATATACATTTTGTATTTTTTAAAGGTGTTTTTTTGTAAGGAACATTTCATTTTAGAATATTGCCTGTAAGAGTAGCAGAAACATATTAGACATAAAAGTTTGTATTACTTATGACACACCCTGTATAATTTGTAGAAAATTATTATTATTATTAATTACCCAGTCATTAGTGTTGCATAAGCAAGCATACTTTTAGTGTCAGTCTCAAGCCCAGATAAATGTGGAGAGTTTTGTTATGAAGGACATCGAGTGTAAAACATGTGCCAAATCAAATATGCAGATCAGGAATCAGGTACAGGTATCGTTAGCCAACAGGGTACAGGTGGAAATTGGGCTACTGTTGGCTGAAGGAGGAGAAAGGTAGATATGTTGTGTGTTCAGGAGAACAAGTGGAAAGAAAGAAAGAGCAGGAACATTGGAAGTGTTTTACTTGTTCTATAATGGTGTGGATGGAAAGAGAAATGGTGTAGGGGGATTCTAAAGGAAGAGTACAGTAAGAGTGTAGTGGAGGTGAAGTATACTTTAATCATGAAATGAATGTGCAGTAAATCAAAGTCACCTTCTGTGAACTGAAGCAAAACTGCAGATGAACCATCAGAATTTTAGTGTGTTTTTAAAAGACAATTCTGTACATATGAAAGCAGTTCGTATCTATATTTCATTTACCATATTTTCATAAACAAACACATGCTGAGTCATCAATCTGAGACTAGACAGATCACTGAAATGTTGAAAAATTATTTAAAATTATTTGCTGATCTTAAAGACAAAAGTCCTAAATATTGCATTTTAAATTTCTTTACTTTTTCCATAAAATTCATCTGTGTAACTTTAACTTACTCATGGTTATAAGCGATGTCATCATACATCATCACCACAATCTGTTCATCCGGAATGCCGTTCTGGTGTAGGACTTGGTAAGCGTGACACACATCAGCCTGTAAGAGAACCGATGGAATTAGTCTTCAGACTGCACAGACTGAATCACGTGTCTCTGAACTCATGAACTATTAATAATCTTCTAGTAAATATATGGATTTAAAACATTTCAATGCGTCTGTACGGACCCCCAACCCACCAACAGTCAAATCCAAATACTGGATGTAATATTCCCACCTGGTGTCTGTAGTTTTCCCAGTTTTTAGAACCTGCTGCCAGGAGAAACCACTGTTTCCTGTTGCTGGCCATGTCATCTACAGTGTTCCTACAATTAGAAAGATATTCTCTCAACATGTTCTAAACTATAAACCATACAGAAATCTGATATAAGGCAGGATATGCAAAACACATAGAATGCATACATTAATGTTTGAATTTCACAGATATTGCAATATTTGTCAGATACCTGTACATAAATGCTACATATATTTCAAAATATTACAAAAATACCCATTTGCATATATGTAAGATATATTTTCCCAAATACACATATATATACACATGTATGTTCATATATGGGTAAAGAAAATTATGTTAATATTAGCAAAATATTAGGGTATTTTCCAGACCTCTGCTTTTTTGCAGTTTAATGACAAGCACAAAGAAGAGCCTGAATAATTCCATTCCCCTGCATTTACATTTTACATTCAGCAGCTCTTTGAGATTAAACAGCAGAGAGCTCAAATTACACAAATTATACCATCATGAATTGTGTTACACAATATATTAAAGTAAACGTATCCTACATAAAAGCTGCATATTAGATAGTAAGTTATAGAAACTTTTTCATATATCAGATTTTAGATTAGAAAAAATGGAATATTACACTATAAACATTATAAAAGACAATTCACAGCTGTAAACAGACCAGTACACTGCACAGGCAACTGATTGTAAATAGTAAACAGCTTTTATTCTTTTTTTTAACAGATCTACTGAATCAGTTTTAAACATGGACATACAACTAAACTAAATAAAACTCTTTAATTCTAGGTTATTAATCTATTCAGAAGTTTTTATTCTTATGACAGTAATCCCTTCCTTTTAGTTTTCTTGTGAAGTATTAGGAGAGATGTACTCACGTCCTTCTGCAAGTGCCTCTGCTATTCCGGATCCTAAACACACACCGAAGTGCTTTTTATTACCAACTTTTTTTACTTTCATTTTCTATTCATCTGACATTATAACGAGGTTTATGAGAAAACAGTACAGGATTTTAACTTTCACTTTGAGAGAACAGAAAAATCTTCATAACATCATGAAACTGGGCGTGGTTTAACTGTTTTAATTCAGACACTACAAAACCTCCAATAAATAACCTCATTTAAACAATACAAATTTTATATCATATAAAGAGGAAGGGAGGATATGATATGACTGAGATTATATAAATATGTAATAATTTCTTCATAGTGAAATACATGTCAGATTCAAAGCATGTATATTAATATAAATCATAAATCAAATAAATAATCAGTTAAAAATTCTAATCAAATTTTCTAATCAAATCAAATCAAATTTTATTTGTCACATACACATACATACAGAGTATGAAATGCAGTGAAGGGAATAGAATGGGGAGAAGAAATAAAACAAAGAAAAAAGAAAGCAGATAAATAAGAGAATATACTATAAAATATATAATATAAATATATATAGGAAAAAGTGTATATACAGTGTATGTTTATGGATACAGGAATGCTTATGTACAGTAAACAGTAATCACATAAGGTGGTTGATGTGATTGTCCTTAAAGTGACAGTGTGTGGTGCGGTGTGGTATAAAGTGACCGTGTGCGGTGTGGTATAAAGTGACCGTGTGTGGTGCGGTGTGGTATAAAGTGACCGTGTGCGGTGTGGTATAAAGTGCACTGTGCTGTGCGAGTCCAGAGTTTAAAGTGTTTAGTGCGAAAAGACAAATATTTGCAGAAGTGTGGCAATAGAAAGAGTTGACAAGTTTTTAGATCCTGGGTGTTTCCTGGTTCAAACTCTGAATGGCCTGTGATAAGGAATCTCCTCCTCATTCTCTCTGTGTTCGCTTTCAGGAAATGGAAGCGTTTCCCTGAACACAACAAAGAAAAGTGTCCATTATTGGGATGGATAAGGTCCTTTATAATTTTCCTGGCTCTGGTCCTGCACCACATGCTGTAGATGTCCTGCAGATCAGGCTCGGTGTGGCTTGTACGTTCAGCTGAACGCACCACCCTCTGGAGGACTTGCCTGTCCTGCATGGTGCTGTTCCCGAACCAGTAAGTGATGCTACCTGTCAGAACGTTCTCAATGGTGCAGGTGTAGAAAGTCTTTAGCACCTGAGAGGAAGGTTTAAAGTCCCTTAACCGTCTCAGATGGTACAGACGCTGCCGGGCTTCTTTACCAGGGTGTTGGTGTGACAGGATCAAAACAGGTCCTGTGTGATGTGAAAACCTAGGTACCGGAAACTATCCACTCTCTCCACTGGGGTCCCGTTAATGTTTAGTGGTTTGAATAACCGCTCCTGCATCGTGCTGAAGTCCACTATCAACTCCTTAGTCTTGCTGACATTCAGGAGAAAGTTGTTCTCCTGGCACCATCTCTCCAGGTTTTTTTAACCTCCTGTAGGTAGGCCGTCTTGTCGTTGTTGGAGATCAGACCCACCACAACAATTTCATCAGCAAACTTGATGATGGTGGTGGAGTTGGAAGTGGAAGTGGCCACACAGTCGTATGTGTACAGTGAGTACAGCAGGGGGCTTAGAGCACAACCCTGGGGAGCTCCAGTGCTGAGGGTGAGCGTAGATAAAATGTGTTTTTCCACCCGTACGGCTTGTGGTCTGTCTGTCAGGAAGTTAGAGATCCATTGGCACAGCGGCAGACTGAGTCCCAGGACCTCCAACTTAGAGGTGAGTGTGGAGGGAATTATGGTGTAAAATGCTGAACTGTAGTCCACAAACAGCATCGTTGTATCATTCCATATTCTGTAGTCCAGGTGGCTTATCGTAGTGTGGAGGAGATGAGAATGACGTCCTCAGTAGAACGGGTTCTGATAGTACACGAACTGTAGAGGATCCAGTGTGTCTGGTAGTGATGCAGTGATGTCTCTGACCAGAAGTCTCTAACCAGTCTCTCAAAGCACTTCATCACTACTAAGTTCAAGGCTACAGGGCAATAGTTGTTAAGGCAGGTGGGCTGGGGTTTCTTCGGGACTGGAACAATGGGTATATGTAGTGGGTTCGCTCTGTGTTGTGTGTGTTTTTAAATGAAAAAACTCCACACGTTGGTACGATTGTCGTATGATTTACTTCCAGCTTCTGTGTTCTCTCACCACTACATTGTAACAGACACCATCAGATAATAAATGGACAATCTCTGGTCTAGCCGTGCCTGTCAATCATTACCTATTCTATTAATGTACTGTATATTAATTTAACAGAAAATACCTTAGATACATGGAACTTCTCATGGATCATAAAAGATAAAATGCATCTTCAATCAATCAAATGTATAGTAACCGCAAGTGTAATGGCGGCCATTACCTGAAACAATTATAAAAGTAACTATACACATTATTACATTCATCAATTGAATTACTATCTGTATATCAAGAAAAAAAATAACGAACAGTCATTTTTAACACAAGAATTCCTTAACCAATTAGACTTTATTATTATTCTAAAACTTTTTCCCGAAGAGCTGATAAATCATACCTCTCATCGCTATCACATTCGGCAAAAGAGAGAGGGCGCACGGAAATGACTACATTCGTGCTTACACGTGAAAGCTTGCATGAAAGCACTTCATATTCTACCTGTGACCACGTGACCGTGCATCATTCATGCAATCGCCATTATAAATTTCAAAATAAAGAAAACTCACACCTTTATACCACTGATTAATTGTAACTCCAATAATCTAGTGTGACACCATTACACTTGCCACATTTATTATATTTATATTTTATATATATATATACTGTGCAGTGTGTGTGTGAATGTGTGTATATATACAGGTGCATCTCAATAAAGTTGAATGTCATTAAAAAGTTAATTTTTTTCAGTAATTCAATACATAAAGTAAAACTGGTTTATTATATAGATTCATCACACACACTGATATATTAAGTGTTTATTTCTTTTCATTTTTATGATTTTGACTCACAGCTGATAAAAACCCAAAATTCAGTATCAGAAAATGAGAATATTGTGAGAAAGTTGAATATTGGAGACTCCTGATGTCTCACTCTAATCATCTCATTAACTCTAAACACCTGCTCAGGTTTCCTGAGTCTTTAAATGGTGTCCAGTCTGGTTCAGGCTCCACAATCATGGGGGAAGACTGCTGAGTCGACAGTTCTCCAGAAGACGATCATCGCTGAAGAAGCTGCTGTTCACAGATGCTGGATCCAAGCAGATTAATGGAAAGTTGAATGGAAGAAAAATATGGTAGAAAAAGGAGAAATAAAGCAGATTCAAGAATTTGTGGAGATTTACAAAGAGCTGGACTGCAGCTGGAGTCAGTGCTTCAGGAGCCTCCACACACAGACGTCTCCATGAGCTTCAACTGACTCATTCCTCATGTCGAGCAGCTCCTGAACCAGAGACAACGTCAGAGGTGTCTTACCTGGACAAAGGACAAAAAGGACTGGACTGTAGCTCAAGTCGACTTTTCAGATGAAATAAAAGAGATTTGCATTTTATTTAGAAATCAGGGTCCCAGAGTCTGGAAGGAGAAGAAGGGTAGAGGCACAGAATCCAAGCTGCTTGAGGTCCAGTGTAAAGTTTGCACAGTCAGTGGCAGTTTAAGGGGGTCATGTGATCTGCTGGTGTTGGTCCACTGTGTTTTATCAGGTGTCTACCAGGAAATTCTAGAGCACTTCATGCTTCCCTCTGCTGACCAGCTTTATGGAGATGCTGATTTCATTTTCCAGCAGGATTTGGCACCTGCCCACACTAACAGAAGCACCAAAATCTGGTTAATTGATTGTGTTGGTGTGGTGACTGGAGCAAACTTACCAGACCTGAACCCCATAGAACATCTCTGAGGTATTATCAAGTGGAAAATGAGAAACGAGAGACCAGAAAATGCAAATGAGCTGAAAACCAGTGTCACTGAAATCTGGGCTTCCATATCACTGCAGCAGTCTCTCAGTCTGATCACCTTCATGCCACAGAATGATCACCTCCATACCACACCCAATTAAGGCAGTAAATAAAGCAAAAGGAGCCCCGACCAAGTATTGAGTACAGATACAGTAAATAAGCAGACTTTCCAGAAAACCAACAATTCACTCAAATAGTTTTTTTGATTGGTCTTATGAAGTTTTTAAATTTTTTTATGTGAATTGGTTCAAAATGAAATAAAACAAACACTTAAAATATATCAGTGTGTGTGTGTGTGTGTGTGTGTGTGTGTGTGTGTGTGTGTGTGTGTGTGTGATGAATCTATATAATATACCAGTTTCACTTTTTTACAGAAATCTGATATAAGGCAGGATATGCAAAACACATAGAATGCATACATTAATGTTTGAATTTCACAGATATTGCAATATTTGTCAGATACCTGTACATAAATGCTACATATATTTCAAAATATTACAAAAATACCCATTTGCATATATGTAAGATATATTTTCCCAAATACACATATATATACACATGTATGTTCATATATGGGTAAAGAAAATTATGTTAATATTAGCAAAATATTAGGGTATTTTCCAGACCTCTGCTTTTTTGCAGTTTAATGACAAGCACAAAGAAGAGCCTGAATAATTCCATTCCCCTGCATTTACATTTTACATTCAGCAGCTCTTTGAGATTAAACAGCAGAGAGCTCAAATTACACAAATTATACCATCATGAATTGTGTTACACAATATATTAAAGTAAACGTATCCTACATAAAAGCTGCATATTAGATAGTAAGTTATAGAAACTTTTTCATATATCAGATTTTAGATTAGAAAAAATGGAATATTACACTATAAACATTATAAAAGACAATTCACAGCTGTAAACAGACCAGTACACTGCACAGGCAATTGATTGTAAATAGTAAACAGCTTTTATTCTTTTTTTTAACAGATCTACTGAATCAGTTTTGAATATGGACATACAACTAAACTAAATAAAACTCTTTACTTCTAGGTTATTTATCTATTGAGAGTTTTTTTATTCTTATGACAGTAATCCCTTCCTTTCAGTTTTCTTGTGAAGTATTAGGAGAGATGTACTCACGTCCTTCTGCGAGTGCCTCTGCTATTCCGGATCCTAAACACACACCAAAGTGCTTTTTATTACCAACTTTTTTACTTTCATTTTCTATTCATCTGAAGGTATAAAGAGGTTTATGAGAAAACGGTACAGGATTTTAACTTTCACTTTCAAGCGAAGAGAAAAATCTTAATAACATCATGAAACTGGGCGTGGTTTAACTTTTTTAATTCAGACACTACAAAACCTCCAATAAATAACCTCATTTAAACAATACAAATTTTATATCATATAAAGAGGAAGGGAGGATATGATATGACTGAGATTATATAAATATGTAATAATTTTTTCATGGTGAAATACATGTCAGATTCAAAGCACCTATATTAATATAAATCATAAATCAAATAAATAATCAGTTAAAAATTCAAATAAAATGTTCAAATCAATTAAAATAAAATTTTATTTGTCACATACACATACATACAGAGTATGACATGCAGTGAAGCGAATAATATGGGGAGAAGAAATTTTTTTTTTTTTTAAAGGCAGATAAATAAGAGAATAAACTATGTAAAATATAATATATAAAGATATATACTGTATATAGGACAAAGTGTATATACAGGGTATGCTTATGGATTCAAGGAATGCTTATGTACAGTAAACTGTAATCACAAAAGGTGGTTGATGTGATTGTCCTTAAAGTGTCTGTGTGCGGTGTGGTGTTGTATAAAGTGACCGTGTGCGGTGTGGTATAAAGCGATCGTGTGCGGTGTGGTATAAGGTGACCGTGTGCGGTGTGGTGTTGTATAAAGTGACCGTGTGTGGTGTGGTATAAAGTTAACGTGTGCGGTGTGGTGGTGTATAAAGTGACCGTGTGCGGTGTGGTTTCGTATAAAGTGACCGTGTGCGGTGTGGTTTGGTATAAAGCGACCATATGCGGTGTGGAATAAAGTGACTGTGTGTGGTGTGGTGTTGTACAAAGTGAGCGCGTGCAGTGTGGTGTGTTATAAAGTGAACGTGTGCGGTGTGGTGTGGTATAAAGTGAACGTGTGTGGCGTGGTGTTGTATAAAGTGAACATGTGCGGTGTGGTGTGGTTTAAAGTGACAGTGTGCGGTGTGGAGTGTTATAAAGTGAACATGTGTGGTGTGGTGTGGTATAAAGTGACCGCGTGCAGTGTGGTGTGGTAAAAAGTGAACGTGTGCGGTGTGGTGTGGTATAAAGTGAACGTGTGCGGTGTGGTGTTGTATAAAGTGAACATGTGCGTTGTGGTGTGTTATAAAGTGACAGTGTGCAGTGTGGTGTGTTATAAAGTGAACATGTGCGGTGTGGTGTGGTATAAAGTTAACGTGTGCGGTGTGGTGTTGTATAAGGTGACCATGTGCGCTGTGGTGTGGTATAAAGTGACCGTGTGCAGTGTGGTATAAAGTGACCGTGTGTGGTGTGGTACAAAGTGACCGTGTGCAGTGTGGTGTTGTATGAAGTGACGATGTGCGGTGTGGTGTGGTATAAAGTGACCGTCTGCGGTGTGGTATAAAGTGACCGTGTGCAGTGTGGTATAAAGTGACCGTGTGCGGTGTGGTGTTGTTTAAAGTGACCGTGTGCGGTGTGGTGTGTTATAAAGTGACCGTGTGCGGTGTGGTGTGGTATAAAGTGACCGTGTGCGGTGTGGTGTGGTATAAAGTGACCGTGTGCGGTGTGGTATAAAGTGACCGTGTGCGGTGTGGTGTGGTATAAAGTGACCGTGTGCGGTGTGGTGTGGTATAAAGTGACCGTGTGCGGTGTGGTATAAAGTGAAGTGACCGTGTGCGGTGTGGTGTTGTATAAAGTGACCGTGTGCGGTGTGGTGTGGTATAAAGTGACCGTGTGCAGTGTGGTGTGGTATAAAGTGAACGTGTGCGGTGTGGTGTGGTATAAAGTGAACGTGTGCGGTGTGGTGTTGTATAAAGTGAACGTGTGCGGTGTGGTGTTGTATAAAGTGAACATGTGCGTTGTGGTGTGGTATAAAGTGACCGTGTGCGGTGTGGTGTGGTATAAAGTGAACGTGTGCGGTGTGGTGTGGTATAAAGTGAACGTGTGCGTTGTGGTGTGGTATAAAGTGACCGTGTGCGGTGTGGTGTGGTATAAAGTGAACGTGTGCGTTGTGGTGTTGTATAAAGTGAACATGTGCGTTGTGGTGTTGTATAAAGTGAACGTGTGCTGTGTGGTGTGGTATAAAGTGAACGTGTGCGGTGTGGTGTTGTATAAAGTGACTGTGTGCGGTGTGGTGTTGTATAAAGTGACCGTGTGCGGTGTGGTGTGGTATAAAGTGACCGTGTGCGGTGTGGTGTGGTATAAAGTGACCGTGTGCGGTGTGGTATAAAGTGACCGTGTGCAGTGTGGTATAAAGTGACCGTGTGCGGTGTGGTGTTGTATAAAGTGACCGTGTGCGGTGTGGTATAAAGTGACCGTGTGCGGTGTGGTGTTGTATAAAGTGACCGTGTGCGGTGTGGTGTTGTATAAAGTGACCGTGTGCGGTGTGGTATAAAGTGACCGTGTGCGGTGTGGTGTGGTATAAAGTGCACTGTGATGTGCAAGTCCACAGTTAAAGTGACAGTCCAGAGTTTACAGTGTTGTAGTGCGAAAAGAAAAATATTTGCAGAAGTGTGGTGACGGAGAGAGAGGTCCAGTTCTAGATCCTGGGTGTCTCCTGGTTTAAACTCTGAATGGCCTGTGGGAAGAAGTTGCTGAACGCAACAAAGAAAAGAGTCCATTGTTGGGATGGCTGAGGTCCTTCACAATTTTCCTGGCTCTGGTCCTGCACCGCGTGCTGTAGATGTCCTGCAGGTTAGGGAGCTCGGTGTGGATGGTAGGTTCAGCTGAACGCACCACCCTCTGGAGGGCTTGCCTGTCCTGTATGGTGCTGTTCCCAAACCAGGAAGTGATGATCCCCGTCAGAACGCTCTCAATGGTACAAGTGTAAAAAGTCTTTAGCACCTGAGAGGGTAGTTTAAAGTTCCTTAAGCGTCTCGGATGGTACAGAGGCTGCCGGGCCTTCTCCAGTGCTGAGGGTGAGGGTGGAACCCTAACCCTAACCCTAACCCTAGATCCATTGACACGGCGCCAGGACCTCCAACTTAAAGGTGAGTGTGGAATTATGGTTCCCTTTTCTGTAGTCCAGGTAGCTCTTTGTAGTGTGGAGGAGATGAGCAATGGCATCCTCAGTAGAACGGTTCTGGTGGTACGCAAACTGTAATTGGTCCAGTTTAATATGTTTCTTCGGGACAGGAACAATGGTTATATTATAGGTATATTTTATATATATATATATGTGTGTGTGACTGATGTTAATTTTCATGTATGTATTTTTATGATGTAAATGTATGCATTTTACTAATAATTATTCCTAATTGTTTTATTTGTTTAATTTGTTCAATATGTTTTATGTCCTGTAATTAGTTAGTTAGTTAATTATTTAATAAGTTCTATTTTAGGCGGAAGTGTTTTCTCTTGCGATAAAGATGTGCTATGTCATGATGTCATTCGGAAAGCGCGCCCTACTCCTCAGTTGACTTTGTGCACACTGAGGGGAGGTGAGCTGTTAGCGGTGCTCTCCCGGGATTACTTGCAAAAAAGTTTTACACATTTGAATTTCACTCATAACATGTTCAAATATTATTGTTAAACGTGTTATTAAGGTAATATGTGATATGTAAAGAGATTTGTGGATGGATGGGGAGGATAAAACGTCTTATATGATCAGTACAGCGAGCTGAATAAGCATGTGCTTTGGCTAGGCTTAGTGATGCTAGTAAGCTAATGGCTGCAGGTTTTGTGCAGGTGGTAAAGCTGACCAAGCAGCCACATTTATTTTGTTTGCTTTCTGTATTCCACCCAGTATTGTTGAGTGTTGGTGACAATAAACTCCAGAACTGCTGTAACAAAGTTTTAAAGACTCGTCATTCCACAACACAACGCAGAGAACACGAGCATCGTTCAGAACCGAACGTGACCGGGTACATATATATATATAATTAGCTAGGGTAGTTATTCAATTAACTATTGGTCATTATTTTAGCTGTTTTAATCATATGATGATAAATGCAATTTGTCAGACAGGTTTAACTTAAGATCTGCTGCAGTTTGTGGGTCTTAGGACTGTGATTTATAGGTTTAATGTATATCGATACACTGTAAACATTTAGTCAAAAGGAACACAAGACAAAACTGTGAGGTGTGGAGGACCTGGCAGCACGTATAGGACTCCAGGCCCTGTACATTACTAATCAGCTCCAGCATTGCTGGAGGTCCACACTAACAGCAGAGGAGCGTGTTCAGCTGATTTTTATGCTTTTACACTGCTCCAGGTTACAGTCACTGTTTGTGATTTTAAAACGTGTTTACTTTTAAGTGTTTTATTCTGGATTTTAAATATGTCTGGAGAAAAAGGTATATGTGCCAACTACTGTCTCTAGGTTACGTTAGGTTATGTTCACTAATCTCTCTGTCCTGGAGTGGCCTAGCCAGTTTCCAGATCTCAACCCCATAGAAAATCTCTGGAGGGAGTTGAAAATCTGTGTTGGCCAGCAACAGACCCAAAACTAGAGGAGATCTGCATGGAGAAATAGGACAAACTACCAGCAACAGTGTGTAAAAACCTTGTGAAGACTCAAAGAAAACGTTTGATCTCTGTCATTGCCGACTTTTGTTATTGACCAAATACTTTTTTTTTTACCATAATTTGCAAATAAAAATCAGACATTTTGTCTCTCGTAGTAGAAGTGTACCTATGATGGAAATTACTGGCCTCTCTCATCTTTTTAAGTGGGAGAACTTGCACAATTGGTGGCTGACTAAATGCTTTTTTGCCCCACTCTATCTATCTATCTATCTATCTATCTATCTATCTATCTATCTATCTATCCAGTTTCAAGTTGCAAGTTTTATTTGTCATATGTACAGATGTCAGTGACAGTTTGTACAATGAAATTCTTAGGTGAGGCTCCAGGCAACGACAGCAAAGTTAAATATTAAACAGAGGAGATAAAAACTCAAAGAAGAAAAAGGAGAGAAACTTAATAATTAGGCATAAGAAAGTTATGTCTGTGCAGAAGTGTCTGTGTGTATATATACAGATACAGGTGCATCTCAATAAAGTTGAATGTCATTAAAAAGTTGATTTTCTTCAGAAATTCAATACGGAAAGTGAAACTGGTGTATTATATAGCTTCATCACACACACTGATATATTAAGTGTTTATTTCTTTTCATTTTGATGATTTTGACTCACAGCTGATAAAAACCCAAAATCCAGTATCAGAAAATGAGAATATTGTGAGAAAGTTGAATATTGGAGACTCGTGATGTCTCACTCTAATCATCTCATTAACTCCAAACACCTGCTCAGGTTTCCTGAGTCTTTAAATGGAGTCTCAGTCTGGTTTAGGCTCCACAAACATGGTGGAAAACTGCTGACTCGACAGTTGTCCAGATGACGATCATTGACCCCCTGCACATGAAGAGTGAGACACAAAAGATCATCGCTGTAGAAGCTGCTGTTCACAGACTGCTGGATCCAAGCAGATTAATGGAAAGTTGAATGGAAGAAAAATGTGGTAGAAAAAGAAGAAATGAAGCAGATTCAAGAATTTGTGGAGATTCACAAAGAGCTGGACTGCAGCTGGAGTCAGTGCTTCAGGAGCCTCCACACACAGACGTCTCCATGAGCTACAACTGATTCGTCCCTCGTGTCGGGCAGCTCCTGAACCAGAGACAACGTCAGAGGTGTCTTACCTGGACAAAGGACAAAAAGGACTGGACTGTAGCTCAGTGGGAAAAAGTCGTCTTTTCAGATGAAATGAAAAAGATTAGCATTTTATTTAGAAATCAGGGTCCCAGAGTCTGGAAGGAGAAGAAGGGTAGAGGCACAGAATCCAAGCTGCTGGAGGTCCAGTGTAAAGTTTGCACAGTCAGTGGCAGTTTAAGGGGTCATGTGATCTGCTGGTGTTGGTCCACTGTGTTTTATCAGGTGTCTACCAGGAAATTCTAGAGCACTTCATGCTTCCCTCTGCTGACCAGCTTTATGGAGATGCTGATTTCATTTTCCAGCAGGATTTGGCACCTGCCCACACTACCAGAAGCACCAAAAGTTGGGTAATTGATCATGGTGTTGGTGTGGTGACTGGAGCAAACTCACCAGACCTGAACCCCATAGAACATCTCTGAGGTATTATCAAGTGGAAAATGAGAAACGAGAGACCAAAAAATGCAAATGAGCTGAAAACCAGTGTCACTGAAATCTAGGCTTCCATATCACTGCAGCAGTCTCTCAGTCTGATCACCTTCATGCCACAGAATGATCTCCTCCATACCACACCCAATTAAGGCAGTAAATAAAGCAAAAGGAGCCCCGACCAAGTATTGAGTACAGATACAGTAAATAAACAGACTTTCCAGAAAACCAACAATTCACTCAAATAGTTTTTTTGATTGGTCTTATGAAGTTTTTTAATTTTTTATGTGAATTGGTTTATTTTCGTTAAATGTGAGCCCAAATCATCAAAATGAAATGAAATAAACATTAAAATATATCTGTGTGTGTGTGTGTGTGTGTGTGTGTGTGTGTGTGTGTGTGTGATGAATCTATATAATATACCAGTTTCACTTTTTGTATTGAATTACTAAAATATCAACTTTTCAATGACATTCTAATTTATTGAGATGCTCCTGTATATGAGTATTTACATATATAATAAACAGGAAAATGTATATTTTTGATATGCAAAAATACTTGAAGATACATAGAAGGTGCAATAGAACTAAGTGTAATGGTTTTTAGAGTCCTGAGAATGAAGAATTCTGCAGTCCCAGTGTGTTAAACAGTGCAAATATGTATGAAATGTATAACAGAGTCAGTTGTGGTTTGCAGTGAGACTGTATTACAATTTGTTGATTATTCTGATAGTCTGAGGGTAAAAACTTTGCTTGTGCTTTTCTTGGGTTGACTTCCCTGAATGATCTAAGCACATCATGCAAGGAAATGGATAGAGCACCGTTGTTACTGTCTGTTGGGAGTTTCACTGCAGGAAAGGTGTTGTTCTCAAAACGAGCAAAGAAGTTGTTCAGCTCATTAGGTAGAGACGCAGAAATCCTTTGTAAGATATCCTTAAACACTAGTCCTAGATTAAGTTGACCAGAACACTCAGTTCTTCTTTCGGCTGCTCTCATTAGGGGGCGCCACAGCGGATCATCCATCTCCACACCCCCCTGTCCTCTACATCTGCCTCTTTCACACCAACTACCTGCATGTCTTCCCTCAACACATCCATGAACCTCCTTCTTGGCCTTCCTCTTTTACTCCTACCTGGTGGCTCCATCCTCAGCATTCTCCTACTGATATACCCCATGTCCCTCCTCTGCAGGGAAGGTGTTGTTCTCAAACCGAGCAAAGAAGTTGTTCAGCTCATTAGGTAGAGACGCAGAAATCCTTTGTAAGATATCCTTGATCACTAGTCCTAGATTAAGTTGACCAGAACACTCAGTTCTTGTCTTTATCTTCTCTTCATACGCTTACGCTGTGAGAAAACCCAAACTGTCATCCTGACACTTCCTGGGCATGACTGTACCTTGCTCAGGTATCTTTGTTGCTTCTGCTAAACGAATAACATGACAGATGTGGAGTTATTATCGTCAACCGTTCTTATGTTCTTACAATATGTTAATATGTATCTTGTTGCCATTAGTAGTTATAGGAATTCTGTTGTATGCTTCTAGAATAACCTTGTATTCGTAAGCGAACTTGTCTGCCAGGATCACACTTGTTTAGATATTTTCAAGTTCGTCATCTAATCCAAAGTCACTGTCCCACATATCCCTCCGTTCCTCCTAGTGCGGGAATTGATGCAGTTCTAAACATTTCAATACACTTGAGGGGAGTAAAGTGTATGACACTTTAATGTCAGTAAAAAAATATAGATCTGGACATAATCCATGCGGAATGAACAAGGGATTTGGGATTGGACATATCAGTGGACATATCATATTCACAGACTCCATTACAGCAAGGTTAAGCTGTCCAAGATTTACACCAATGTAACTGACACGGGTGAGCGTTGTCGCTCTGCTGGGGCAGATTTGGCTCATATGTTTTGGACTTGCCCCAGACTGGTTGATTACCTGGACAACTATATTTAGAATCTTGTTTGAGGCGTATATTAGGGGTATTAGCCTAGTTTTAAAATGGCAATTTTTGGAGTACCTGAGCAAGGAACAGTCATGCCCAGGAAGTGTCAGGATGCTTGTGCTTTTGCGTGTCTTCTGGTTCGGAGAAGAATATTACTTGATTGGACATCAAGTAAACCACCTTTAGTCTCACTCTGGCTTAAAGATTTGAAGCTATTTTTGAAATTGGAAAAAATTAAATACTCTTTTAGAGGATCCACCAAACATTTCTACTTAGTATGGACTCCAATGATCTCATATTTTGGAAAGGGTGCAGCTCTTCCCCCAAACTGCGTTGGAAGGCTTGTGCGCATTGTAACAGGTAATGCAGTCAGGTGCAATTGGCTAACAATGTTGTTCAGAATTTCCTCATTGTTTGTAATGTCATAACTGTGTTTTGTTTTTGTTTTTCTGGGGGGGGCGGTAGATAGTTGTAAGGATTGTAGGAATCGCACCATTGATTTTTATGGCAATTGATTCAAAAGAGGAATATGTGGAAAAAGTTAACTGAGATAATTTTAATTTCTCTTTATAGAGTATTGCTAGTCCCCCTCCCCGTATCCCGAGATTTACAGACATAACTATACCCTGGGAGAACAGACTGATTTAAATGAAAACAGTCTCGGTTAAACAGAGAACTATGAGAATTATGCACTGATCTCTAGACCTGTCATTCCTGTGACATCCACCCATCCCTTCTGGGTGGGAGATGCTATTCTGATTAAATCTCTAAAACCCAGGTGATTGGGTGAATGCAAATATGAGGAGCCAGCAGAAATAGTCGCGATCACACGCACAGGTGTATTAACTGACCTTTTTCAACAGTGGGTTCATGCTACCAGAACCAAGAAATGTCCCACTGGAAGTCATCCCTCTTAATTGTGTGTACATGTTCCCTGTGTATCACTTTTTGTTCTTTATGTTACAGAAGCATAGCCTTTTGACATCCCCATGAGCTCTCTAGGAGATCTGTATCGGTTCCTGCTCCCCTTTGTCATCATCTATCGAGGTCCGGTGACAACTCCTCAGACTAATCGGACATCCTCACAACTGCAGGACGTATCAAGGAAATCTGCGAGGAACGGAACAACAACCTCTCATCAATCAAAGGAAAGTAACACAACCAGTGACCAGTATGGTTGTCTTTCTCATTAGTCTTGGGGCTGGGATTTCTGCCCAGGCTCATCCATATGACAACACCTTTTGGCAGTATGGCAACTAGACGGCTCGTCAGCACACAGCAGGTCCATGCAAACTGTCCAGGTACTGAGTTTCACTTGCTCTGTATTTCATCTCCAGTCGTTTTCCACTTTATTTCTAATTTCATCTATTATTTGTTCGTTTCTATCAACATATCAGAGATCTCATGCTATAATACATGTGCTTTGTTTTGGTCTGTGTCTCATGCGTTTTTTTGATTGTTTTGTTTTTTCCATTCAAATAAAACACTTTACAATCACTTTCTTTAATTTGTTTTTTTCTAATGGTGAACCAAAAATCATTGTGATGTATTTACAGAACAAATAAATCAAAATTTCATTTTTTTACTGAAACTAAAATCACAATTACAAATCCTGTCATAACCCACATTACAAAAATGTGTAAATAAACACTAGTGTATTTCAATATATTCTAAAAGAAATGTGATCAAGAGCTTCATCCAAAGAAACTGAATACAGTTTACTTCATTTTTCATTTGAGCTCACTAACAAAAGTGACACATTGTGCTGCCCAGTGTAACTCCAGAACCCAGAAACCTTAGTTGTAATTTAGTTTAAGCCATGGCTCCTTTTTCCAGACTTTCAACCACAGCCTCAGCAGAAGCATTTGGACTGTTAGCTTTAGCTGAGAAGATGTTCCACGCTGCTCCAGCTTGTCCTACACCAGCCTCAGCTTTGGCTCAGGTTTTATGGATGCGTTTTCCAGGTTAAAATTTTCAAAACCATTTCCATGTCAGTATACGGTTCTTCAGCGTTCACCTCTGCTGGTCTGTGAAGATGCGCTGTGCTTCAACAACTGCAACATGATTAGAAAGCCTCAGAGTAAAAATGAGAATAATATAAACCCCTTTACATCAGACTGCTGCTGAGTTCTGGACTGTAATTCAGAAGGTCTTGATTAGTTCTCTATAACAGCAGCGCTGACATTCATGCAGCTTTATTTATTTACATTTGCAGGGTTTTTTTATTGTTTTTGCTTGATATATTTTGAGTCACTTTATTATGATAGAAACAGAAAGTTCAAACTTCAGGTAAAAGTATTTATTGTGATCCATCTCCCTCTTTAAACTAAACACATCTTGAACCTTTTTGGAGAAACTGCGTTTTCTGAAGTACTCCTCTAATATATGATAACAGGTTTCCAGAGTTCTTTTTAGATTTAGGTTATCTTTTATGTCTTTCTCATACCAGGTGACCCCAAACTTCCTCTCGGATTTTCAGGTCTGGATTCTCTGTGGGTCAGTTCATGACTATCAGTGTTTGTTCAGCTGTTTTTCTCTGCAAATATAATGCTACAGCAATAGCAGTGTTTGGGATCAAAATTCTACCTTCTCCTGACTCCATTAAATAAGTTTCCACTTCCTCCAGACATATAAAAAGGCATTTCCTAGACTCCACTATTGCTCTTTGAGACACTGCCTGGACACTGGAAATGGCAACTCAAGGCCTCAAGAGTATGAAGATATTGTGCAAAAAGGTTCAGGATCTTTCTAAATGTTCTGTTTTTGGATCCTGACTAAATTGTTTAATTCCACTATCCTCTATCTTTGGGTGTGATCTCATTTGTGTACACTTCTACCTTTCTCAATTCATGATCAGTTTTCAGAAGCTCTATTTCTGCTGTATGGATCTTTCTTGCAGGTCCTAAATCAGAATCTAGCTTAACCTGTTAGCCTTCATCACCACTTTTGAGACTCACAGTTGGAAATGACCTACACAAATGTAAATGTTAACAGTGTTTATGTGTTACATACACAATTCAAATATCTTCAGAAAGAAGACACTTTGAGCTTTACTGTCCATTATTAAAAGTGATATTGTTCAATAATATAATGTTATCAATGATGATGTGTCTTGAATATACATTTCCTGCACTGAACATTATTTTTATTTCATATATAAATACATAAAATCAGTTCTGGAGCAATCCAGAAAAGTACTGGGATGAAAGCCACATGTCTCATGAGTTTATATTTACAAATGTATTGAAGATTTTCATGACAAATGAGATTCCTACAAACATTTATCTGAGACAGTGTCTGATCCTTTTCTCCTCCCCCTGTTTGAGGGACACCTGATGAACTCAGGTGATCATTCAGACTCTATTCATACAGTCTGCAGAGAAATCAACTGCTGACCAGTACAGGCTTTTGTTCTACATGTTTGGATATTGATTTTCAAGCATTTCTCCTATGAAAATAAACAGGCAATAAAACATATAAAATCTTATAAAACTGTAAAGGGAGATTTATTGTAACTTACAGAAGCAGATCACCATGTCTCTGTTGTGACTCCGCCCATAAAAATATTTTGCACATCGCTGCTTTGTAAAAAATCTCAGATAAAACAACTTAATTGACTTTCTATTTTTTTCTTTGTTTTCTTTTTTTTTTTTTTGTAAAAAAAGAAGTCCAGTTAGCACGAGCTGGAAACAGCTGTTTGTGCAGAACCGAGAGCTGTGATGCTCAGACCCCAGATTCTGCCTTCCTGTTACTGTTGTTTTTTTGGGTGGTCTCATTTGTTTTGTAACACTATATTCTACCAGCCATATTTGGGTTTTTTTTTTAAAGCAAGATGTCGTTTTTTTTATGCAAAAGTTATGCAGAAAAATATACAATTATACCAACCAAAGTTCTGTGACGTAAACAAAGGAATAAACATCTAAATGACAACACTATTGTTTGTTTGGAGCAGAAATGCTTTACAGCATGTTGTTCAGTGGAGCCTCATCTTCTTTAATAATCCGGATCAGCAGCAGTGGATGTGTGTGTGACTCGTTATTACAGTCATAGTCTAACTACTGCATTTTTCATGCATGTTGTTGTTGTGTACTGTTTACACACAAAAAAAACAGAGATCTGAAATCGCTGCTTGAGGCTCAGAGCTTTAGAATGATGTAGAGTGAGTCATGTTCACTCTTCTCCCTTTTTAATCTATTGTTAAACACCTGAGAACACTGGGAGATCGACCGTGCCGGCACGACAATGAAGGCTAAGAGGTTAAAGAAGGCAGTACAGTAAGAAGAGGATAACTCACTCGTTCATAATATTTTCTTTCCTGGGTCTGTCTTTTTTCTGGGTCCTGTTCATTTTTATTCCTCTTTTCTTGGACTCTTAGGGGAGCATTTGTAGTGCCTTCCACATCAAAATATTTGAGTAAATGGAACGAATCGTTCTCTAGGATAGAGGGAGGAGATCGTCCAAGAAACTCACTCAGCTTTAACCAGAGCATTCGCTGGATGTGGAGTCAATAAGAAAAAAGACTTAATATTAATATTTACTCAAAAAAAATTGTATAAATACATAAGATTATTTTTGTTAGTTTTCCATTGTTTGCAAATTACCTGAATTCTTTAAATTTTTTATATTGAAATAATTGTCAGTCATGAAGCAGACTTTAAAAAACTAGATTAATTTCTAATTGTACCTACCATGTCTCCATAGTTACAGGGTGTCTGGTCCTTCTCACTCTTACTGACCTTTTTCTTCAGGTAAGAAAACTGATCTCCAAATGAACTTGTGTGAAGATTCTCCTTAATAAAGTAGAGAAGAAAAATCCTGGATTTTAAACATTTTTTAAATATGAAAACCAAACTGTGGTGTAGCAGGTGTGGGTGTGGTTTAGTGGAGTGTTTGGGAATCAGTTAATGTAACACACCTGAGACCTATCTGTGCTGTTTATATTAACTCTCTCTCTCTCTCTCTCTCTCTCTCTCGTTTTTTGTTCCATGAGCTGCAGTAAGATGAAGGTTGCATTTTCTTCATACTGAATTTTGATACTGTGCCGTAGTATGAGGCCAAAAAACAAAAAAAAGTTTTGAATCAGTGAGTTTTTAGTGTGACCTTAAAACCATGTGTAGGTTATTAAAAAAAAAACAATAAAGTAGACTAACATTCTCTAAATGGTTGAGCCACTGAGCAGAGAAGTGATCAGAAAGATAGATATTTCTATCTTTGTCGAAATAACAAACGTAGGAAGTTTTATCTGGCTTGCAGGAAGCAACTGCATACACTGTAACAAAAAGATAAAGATACATGAGAGAACAAACTAAGAGATTTCAAAACATTCAAAAAATCGTAATCACACTGACCGTTACGTTCCTCTGACAGTTTCTCCAGCATTGATCCAGAATGACAAGCTTCCACATAAATGACGATCTGCAAACAGCGACCCAGGTGTACAAAGGATTCAATAACAATCTAAACAATACATGAACTGGGGAAATGTGGTGGGAATAGAATGAGGAGAAATCTGGGTTGTGATTGGTCAGAAGTTATTTACTATAACAGCAGGTCTGACAGTAGTGCTGCTGCAAATCACACATCCACAGTATCTCACAAAAGAGCAACGATTCTTATTCTCAAATCCTCAGAGACTCTTCACCATGAGGTCCATGTAGAACATCCAGTGGTCAGTGTGAGAGAATCAACGTAAAGCACCACATGGTAACTGCTCTAATACAAGATACACATTTATATGGTTCTTTTAAGCAGACAAGAACATAAACATGATGAATAGAACATGTGGCTTTGAATGTTTACACCACGTACAGCTGTTATCACTAAGGGTGTACTTACTTTAGTTGGCAGTTATTTAGACAATAATGTCTGTATGTTGAGTTATTCTTTAGAGCAGTGGTCCCCAACTTTTTCTGTGCCACGGACCGGTTTAATGTCACAATATTTTAATAGGCCGGTCTTTAATGTGTGTCGGATAAATACAACAAAATAAAATGATACGAGCAGAAAAACTGGTATTTTCTAAATCTAATAATAAACGAGAATCACTGTGGTGGTGTTTGTACATTTTTCTCTTTTGGGGTTTAGCAGTAATGTATTCTGTGTTAGCGGCCAGAGCTCCTACAAGAAGGTAGTGGATGGAGGTGAGTCATGTGACCGGAGCTCCTACAAGAAGGTAGGGGATGGAGGTGAGTCATGTGACCGGAGCTCCTACAAGAAGGTAGGGGATGGAGGTGAGTCATGTGACCGGAGCTCGTTTAAGAAGGTAGGGGATGGAGGTGAGTCATGTGACCGGAGCTCCTTTAAGAAGGTAGTGGATGGAGGTGAGTCGTGTGACCGGAGCTCCTTTAAGAAGGTAGTGGATGGAGGTAAGACATGTGACCGAGGCATCATGACCTGCATAAAGAGTGAGTGATAGACAGTTGTGGAGAAGAAAATCCGCTCATTTTTCAAAATAAAACATTGTTTAGAATCAGATCATAAATAAAACAGATATAATGTAAGTTATGTGTTCTTTCTGTGCGGCCCGGTGCTGGTCCGTGGCCCGGGGGTTGGGGACCACTGGTTGTACTCTAGGTTGGTACTCTATACAACCTACACATTGACTCCTCTAAAATATAGACATGTTTCATTTCTAGAGTATTGAACCTTGAGAAGTTTATTCTAAAATGGTTGCTAAAATGTGAGGGGTGCACTAATTTTTGTAAGATACTGAATACTAATGCACTTTTCCAGTGCATGATTGTCACTACAGTCCACCTGAAACTGATTAGAAAAGGAGATCAACACTAATTCATTTGTTCTCACTGAAAACAAAAGCAATGTTCAGTGACATCACCTTCTGTACACCCTATAACAGAGCAGGGGTCAGGGGTCACAATCTGCTGTATATTTAGACTATAGCACAAGTTAAAATCCTCATTAGCAAAAAAAATCAAATGGCAGGTTGGATTTCATGATAAAATACAGATATGAGCCACAACAGTTCTAGAACCAATATTACTGTCTACCAAAGTGATGAAGTTAAGGGCTGAAGAAAGCATTGATTTGGCCATGAAACTGCTTTTCTAATTACAATTGTTTTTGTTTTTTTTACTTTTATTGTTAATCAAACTCACTTGTAGTTATTAAAAACAGTAAAGTTTTTTTAATAAAAAATGTAAAGTGCACCTTTGAAAATCTGTGCTTCCTTGACATTTCCTTCACAGTTTTATTGAGGTCTTCTGCGTGAAGCTGCAACAGAGAAGAAATGATTGTTTCATCACTTCAGTATTATACAGTTGATGGGACTCAAGAATCTAGCAACCTTCTCACATTTTATTTATCTAGCAGGTGAAGAGCAACTGTAATTGTTTTGAAAACTTTACCATTACTTCAGTATACTGCACTGTACACAGAGAGATACATAACAAAAAGGGCATAAGATGCATCATACACTTGAATAAGGAAAACAGAACTTCTCATGGTTTCCATGGCCTGTTATGTAGACGAAGATAGTGTCATTTTCATCACTGAAACAGAACACAAAATTGTCATATTAATTTCTGGAAGAATTTGTTTATGTTCTCACTTATGTTATGAACACTCATTTCCTCAGCAGCATTTGTTTTACTTTCTATTTTCTATCCTAAAATGTTCTTAGTTTGGAGAAACCACCAAAAACGTTTTCAGGAAAATAATCTTTATATAAAGAAATGATAAAATATTAGAAGGAGTGCATTAATATAAATATTTGACATGCAGACTCACTCATAGAAAATAAATGTAGGATTTAGAATTCAGTAGTCAGTTATGGGGGAATAAATCATTAAATAACTTCAAGAACATCTTAGAATAGAATCTGGTCTGAAAGGCTCGATGTAGAATTGGGGAATGAATCCATAGTTTCTACCTTCGTATTACTTTTTTTCCAGCAGTTGAATCTTCACGCAGTGCAGCCAGAAATTTTTTAGCTGATACCTCCTGATAACACACAATTTCAAAACCATTAATTCCACTTTACAGAAACCCAGCATGTTTATCGTGTATTACAGGTAGAACACTTCACCTCTCCAGTGTAGTCCTTTGGAACTCCAGGGTAAACATTAGGACCGTTTGGGATGTTAATTATATTTCCAGGAAAAGGATTTCTGCACAGAAATATAATTGTAATGAAAATTCTGATTTTTTTCCCTCAGTGTATTTACTGAGTGAAAGTAAAAGCATGCACACACAAATGGGATGTTTGGCAGTGCAGTAATAAAAGTATGTCATGTTAAACTTAATTCTCACATAATACTCACTTCTTATTATAAGCGATATCATCATACATCATCACCACAATCTCCTTCTCTGGAATCCCATTCCTGTGTACTATGTGGTAGGCGTGACACACATTGGCCTGTAAATAGAATTGATATATTTATAATTGAAAGCCTGCATCCTCTATAAAATATTTTTAACTAATATAAAACAATTAGTATTATTAAAATGATATTAATATGATGTAGCAGTCATTCATCAGAAGTGGAACAATTCAAATTTTAAACCAACAAATTTTAAAACAAAAAATATTACATTAATTCTTTATATTGCTTCTTTGTCCAAAAACATTTTAAGAGTAAAAATCAAGCTGTTGGTTTTGATGTTGTCACCTGGTCTACGTAGTTTTTTTAGTCTTTAGAACCTGCTGCCAGGAGAACCCAGTGTTTACTGTTGCTACCAGGCATATTGACTAAAAAGCAGAGAAATGTTACATGTGACTGATTAAATTTATTACATCACAAATGTGTTCATTTCTCCCTCTTGTCTGTTCATCTTCATCACATCATGAATATGTTCCTACCTCTCTTCTCTCCAGAGATTGTTTCAGCTCAGTGTTCAGTGGAGTGATGTTCCAGAACAGCGTATCAATATTTTTATAGCTACAACAGAATTTCACTTGCATTGTATTACTCATCAGGATGTTTGTGGACATTTTAATAACTCTGCTTCCTGCTTTTTAATTTTCTGGTGAAAGCATCAATAAAACCAAACCTGAAACTAGAAGTCCTTCAACATACTTCTGGGTTAATATCAGCTCTGGGGTTAAAGACTAAACCAGACTTTAAATCAGTGTATTTACTGAGTGAAAGTGAAAGCATGCACACACAAATTCCCCTAACTTACCGTTCTGAGCCTCCTACCTTTAATTAAATTCCCCTTTTATTTCTGTGTTCTGTAATAAGATTCTCACATTTACAAAAACAAAGTAAACATGAGTGAGAACAGAGACATTCCTGATCATCTGATCATCTTTTCTCTGCTTGTGTTCTATATGGTGGATCTTCAGCCTGGATACATTCATTAGGTACCCTTTACATGCCAGAATTTTAAAACACTAGATGATTGGCATAATTTATATATGGCAATAAAACATCTCCATAAACTAACATAGTAATAGTAATAGTATTTGTAATTAATAAACTAAATTTGCAGGCAACCAGAGATAAAGCAGTGAATCTCATCCATGAAGTTTGGATGTTGTACTGTAAACCTTGTTAGTGAGCTCAACCCCATCATCCTTAATGATGATTTTGTAAATCTTGAAAGTGTAGTTACATTTTATAGAGGTTTTTTTCATATTTCCATTTCTAAGTCCATACTTTAACAGAGGATTTAGAGATAAAAATGACAGAAATATACTCAACAGTACAAATTAACCGGTAACGTAACCATCTTATTTCCATAAACTTCCTTCAGAATATGTTTTTTCTTTATTATTTATATATTTCTAACTTTCACCTGTTTGATTTTTTCCATTCATATGGTTCACAACCTCTTCTGTGTCTAAGTGAAACAGTCTTTTACTCTCATAAAGTATTCGAGTTTAAATCCTGCCTCTGGATGTTTTGTGAGGTTGCCATCCATCAAATCAGAAATGTGCAGACTTTGTTGTCAGCTGTCTTTACTTTTAAAATGAATTTCTTTGTGAAAGATTGTAAAATGGGCAGGTTTATGAGGTGGAATCAAAAGTTTCAAGACTTACTCTGTGTACAAGTACTTTATTTATCTACTTTCCACAACATCAATTTCAAAATAGTTCTCTTGCACAGCCTATCAGTGCTCCCAGGGCTCTTCTGGGACGTGTTCTGGAAGTTCGGTGCTCCATGTGACTGTGTGTGCAGCCTTGTGCTGCCATTTGGTGGTGTGTTACAAAACTAGTTTCAAAACATTTTAATACCAGATCAACATTGTCAGGATTTGGTGGTGGGTCTGTTTCCTGTTATATGTAATGCAGACAAATACAAGTATCCTATCACACACATGGTATATAAGAAATCTCAGTTTATCAGTTAACTGTGAGGTATACACCAATTAGAACCAATTAGAGGTCTGCATCGACTTTAAACTGAAGCACAAACCCAACTCAGACATAAAATTGTCCAGAGCCAAGGCCAGGGAGCAAGAAGAATGATTATATTAATTAAATCAGCCTGCTACAATGGCTTAGGGCTGAACATTTCATAAACAGTTTTACAATCAGGTCTCATTTAATAAACAGTTAATAACCTTAACAATGATGAAACTATAATGAATAATTGGCCACTTCCAACTCCACCACCATCATCAAGTTTGCTGACGACACCGTTGTGGTGGGCCGGATCTCCAACAATGACAAGACGGCCTACCTACAGGAGGTTAAAAACCTGGGGAGAACAACTTTCTTCTGAACGTCAGCAAGACTAAGGAGTTGATCGTGGACTTCAGCACGAAGCATCTATGGGAATCCAGTGGAAAGAGTGGACAGTTTCCGGTACTTGGGTGTTCACATCACACAGGACCTGTCTTGGTCCTGTCACATCAACACCCTGTAAAGAAACCTGGCAGCGTCTGTACCATCTGAGATGGTTAAGGGACTTTAAACTTCCCTCTCAGGTGCTAAAGACTTTCTACACCTGCACCATTGAGAGCGTTTTGACGGGTAGCATCACTTCCTGGTTTGGGAACAGCACCATGCAGGACAGACGAGCCCTCCAGAGGGTGGTGCGTTCAGCTGAACCTACCATCCACACCGAGCTCCCTGACCTGCAGGACATCTACAGCACGCAGTGCCGGACCAGAGCCAGGAAGATTGTGAAGGACCTCAGCCATCCCAACAATGGACTCTTTTCTCTGTTGCGTTCGGGGAAATGCTTCTGCTCCCTGAAAGCGAACACAGGGAGAATGAGGAGGAGCTTCTTCCCGCAGCCCATTCAGTGTTTAAACCAGGAAACACCCAGGATCTAAAAACTGTTCACTCTCTCCATCATCACACTTTTTCCCCTGCACAATCACACTTTTCGTGCTACGGCACATTATACACTGGACTTGCACAGCACAGTGCACTTTACATTTCATATTTTCTTTTTCATATTTATTTCATATTTTTATATTCTTAATTTTATACCACACCATTCCGCACATGGACACTTTACACCACTCCTTACTGCACACGGACACTCATGGACAATCATAAACCATGCCTAACTTGTTTACTGTTGTTTACTGTTTAACTGCACACTGCCATAAACATATTTTTTGTGTATGTGTATATATATATATGTATATATATGTTTATATCTTTATTTATCTGCCTTCTTTTTTTTTAATATTTTTCTTACAAAATTAAAAAAAAATATATAAAAACAAAAAAAAGAAGGCAGATAAATCTTTTTATTCTCCTTTTACCCCATTTTATTCCCTCATGCCGGACCGTCGTTAAAAGCATTTCACTGCATGTTGTACCCTGTATGTATGTGTATGTGACAAATACAATTTGATTTGATTTGATTAGACATACAGTGTCACCCAGATGAGTTCATTTTTTAGTTTAATTTCTCTGAAGGTTTCTTCCTCATTCTATCTCAGAGAGTTTTCCCCTCACCACTTTCACCTCTTGCTTATTAGAGATAAACATATAGTGACTAATTTGGTTTAAATTTATTGAGACTTTGTCTGAAGAAATGTGCTTCATATTTTTTTTATTGATTACCAAACTGCTGTTTCATGTTCTTGTTTATGTCCTCATAGCATTGTTTGCTAGTCACCCAGCCATAGTCAGATTTATGTTTTAAAGTTTTGCCCACCAATTCTTGATTTGTTTGCCTGTTTATTTTTATGTTTACATGTTGGACAGTCATAAAAAAGCATTTCACTACATGTCGTATTTTGTATGAATGTGTTCAGCATGTGACAAATAAAGTTTGAGTTTAAATGTAAACTCTGGCCAAAATTGAGCAAAACAAGGAAGTAGAATGAAGTGCCCTTGTTTTTTGTTTTTTTTGGTCCAACTCTCAATCGACTGAAGTTAATGTTATCAGAACGACGAAATGAACCCCTAAGTGACGTGTTACAGAAGGGAATTTGGGAAGTTGCTGAAGGTAATGCTAAATGTGTATAAATAAGGAATAATTGCTCTCTAGTTTTGTCCTTCTATTCACACTGAGATAAAAGTGTGTAGACTGATGAGGAAGTCTGAGCAAAAATAAATGGTTTTTCTTTATCTTTCCAGTTTCTTTAATTTCCTAAAGATCTGATCATATTCATGTGTCACACAGCTCCTCAGTCTTCACTCTCAAAAAAGTATGAGGTGGTATCAAAAGGTTTATAGACTTGTTTTGTAACCCCCCAACAGATGGCAGCAAAAGACTGCACACACAGTCACAAGGAGCACCAAAATGCATAAGTCAATTTGCCAAAAGACATTGTCATGTGCACATCTGGATGTGTGCAACTGCTTCTATTCGGACCATTTGAGCACCCTTTCACCGAGCTCCTGAAACAACATGATCTCACTTCCGCACCCACTCCCGAAGATGAAAATCCAGCTCAAAGGCCACGCACCATTGTGGAGATCCGGCGCGAATCACAGAAGGTGCTTGACACGCTTTGAAAAGAAGAATTCGAGGACACATTTCAGAAGAACTCTGGGGCGCTGTATTACTGCACAAGGGAAATTAGAAGGCGATGTTGTGGAAAACGGATAAATTAGATAAATAAAGTACATTCTTGTAAACAGTGTGAGTCTCCAAACTTGTGGATGTCACCTCGTATTTCAATCAAAAAGAACAGACTTCACTTATCTTCTCGATTACTCATCCAAACACTAGCTGATTTCCTTACAGCTATTCATCAGATTTGTTTTAACGCAAATGGAGATTTTTCTCATTCCATATGCCCATATTTACACACATTACATACTGAAATCTACTCCTGTTGTGACCTTTTAATTTCAGAGACTCATGCAAACAGTATTAGAACAATCTTTTATTTATTTTGATAAATTAAAATTATTTGTACATTTCCAGTATTAAACCCAAACATGTGGATTAACATCTGAAAGGATTCCTCTATAATATGTGAATGAGGTGTGTGTGTGTGTGTGTGTGTGTGTGGTGAAATTGATGTGTGCATCACATGATTGATTTATTGATTGAGTTCAGGAGATGAAAGTGCATTTAGATGAAATACCCAAACATCTGAAAATCATTCAGTAAAATTTGTCAAACTGTGATGCTATGTATTGCATGTGTGTGTGTGTGTGTGTGTGTGTGTGTGTGTGTGCGTTTGCTCATGCAGAAATGAGTAGCTCCATCAGCGTTCCTACAGAGTGCATCCTGTAGAAGACGGTTAGCGGCTGCCCGAGATTCACCAACACGAACCACACCGAGAAGCCAAAGAACTGCTTCCCCATTCCACTCTCAAACTCCGGGTGGGCCCCGAACGCTGGGATCACCCACAGCTACACACACACACACACACACACACACACAGCTGTGTTTCAAATGGTTGAATTTTCTCTCATTTAATAAATAAAAAAATAATTTATATTATTATTATTTTAATTTCAATTTAGTTAAAAAAAAATCGTAAAATTTATGCAGAAATGAATGAATATAACTAACTTTTAATATTTTAAATATTTTTTAAATGTATTAGAAGTTGGACACTGAGGAAGGAGAAAAGGATTTGTAGCTAAAAGGAGAATAAAGTTGATCAGTCACACCATGAAGTTCTGGGAAAGAGTAGTGGAAGCCAGGCTGAGAGAAGAGGTGACTATCTGTGAGCAGCAGTATGGATTCATAAAGAGGAAGAGCACCACAGATGCATTGTTTGCTTTGAGGATGTTGGTGGAGAAGTATAGAGAAGGTCAGAAGGAATTGCATTGTGTATTTGTGGATTTAGAGAAAGCGAAGGACAGGGTGGAGAGAGGAGTTGTGGTATTGTATGAGGAAGTCTGGTGTGTCAGAGAAGTATGTGAGGGTGGTGCAGGACATGTATGAGGGCAGTGTGACAGCAGTGAAGTGTGCAGTAGGAATGACAGACTAGTTTAAGGTGGAGGTTGGACTGCATCAAGGATCGGCCCTGAGCCCTTTCCTGTTTGCAGTGGTGATGGACAGGTTGATGGATGAGGTCAGACAGGAGTCTCCCTGGACTATGATGTTTGTGGAGGATATTGTGATTTATGGTGAGAGTAGGGAGCAGGTGGAGAAGAGCCTGGAGAGGTGGAGGTACACGCTGGCGAGAAGAGGAATGAAAGTCAGTGGGAGTAAGACTCCTATGTGTGTGAATGAGAGAGAGGGCAGTGGAGGGGTGTAGTTGCAGGGAGAAGAGGTGGAGAAGGTGGAGGAGTTCAGGTACCTGGGGTCAACAGTGTAAAGTAATGGAGAGTGTGTTAGAGAAGTGAAGAAAAGAGTGCAGGCAGGGTGGAGTGGGTGGGGAAGAGTGATAGCAGGAGTGATTAGTGATAGAAGAGTATCTGTGAGAGTGAAAGGGAAAGTTTATAGGACTGTGGTGAGACCTGAGATGTTGTCTGGTTTAGAGACAGTGGCATTGAGTAAAAGACAGGAGGTGGAGCTGGAGGTAGCAGAGCTGAAGATGTTGAGATGTTCGTTGGGAGTGACGACGATGGACAAGATTAGAAACGAGTTTATTAGAGGGACAGCACATGTAGGACGTTTTGGAGACACGGTGAGGGAGGTGAGATTGAGATGGTTTGGACATGTGCAGAGAAGGCACATGGGGTATATCAGTAGGAGAATGCTGAGGGTGGAGACACCAGGAAGGAGAAAAAGAGGAAGACATAAGAGAAGGTAGTTGGTGTGAAAGAGACAGATTTAGAGGACAGGGGGGTGTGGAGACAGATGATCCGCTGTGGCGCCCTCTAATGGGAGCAGCCGGAAAAAAAGAAATATTTTTAATACAAAAAATGTAATATATGAATAAATATTTTATAAATCAAATTAATAATCTGTTGTACTTCTTTATAATATAAGATTCTAATTTATTATAATTGACATAAAATACATGTAATAAAAGCAGCAGCTTGTTCTCTTTCTCTCTCACCATGATATTAGTGAGGATGAGGAAAGCACAGATCTCCTGGATCATCTTTTTACTCCAGCTGTGAGCATCAGGATTCTGGTAAATGTTTAAATCTTCTCCGTCTCTCCTCACCATCTGCTTCACACAGACATGTTCACACTCACTCTATTAACACCACCATATCACTGCCATTGGTATCATTTATTTCTTATGTTTTCTCGTTTTCTCAACATCTGTCTGTCTGTCTATCTATCTGTCTGTCTGTCTGTCTGTCTGTCTGTCTGTCTGTCTATGTTTCTTCCTTTTTTCTGATAAAGTATTCTTGTAAATGTTTCTGAATTTCAGGTGAACATCAGAGTTTGTAGTGAAGATGTTCCTCTCTGTAGTGAAACAGTAAAGTAAATGAAATGAAGAAGTTGTGAACTCATGTCTTCCTGCACCATTGTAAATGTGAGTGAAGTTGAAACTGACCTTACAGACGACCTCGGGTTCGGCGCTCTCTCCGTCCAGCTCCTTCTTGACTGAGTAGGTGTGTGAGTGTGTATGAGTGTGTGTGTGAGAGTGCAGGCCCTGGATGATGAAGATGTTCTGCAGAATGAGCTCCAGCAGGCTGAGCAGTGAGTAGAACAGGTGTAAATTTCCCAGAATGCCCCCGGTACCGCGAGCCAACACAGCCACCAGGGAGAAGTATGAGAGCGAGAGCTGGCCGAGACCTGCACCCAGGAGCAGCAATATGTCCAGGCTGCGGGTCGGGTTTTTATCAATGCCTTCTTCACCTTTATCTTTGCCATGACCTTTATGTTGGATATGACCTTTTCTCTCTTTCCAGCGGTACATCAGTGTTCCCGCTAGCGAGCACAGAATCATGGTGGGCATCACACACATGTGGAACATGTAAAACATCCGGAAGGCGTCCAGGCGCAGCTCCTTTTGTCCTTCCCATACCTGGTACAGCAGGAAGACCACAACACCTGAGATTAGCACCAGCAAGCCAAAGATCAGCCCGAGCAGGATTCCACCACTTCGTACGATCCGCAATGTGATCTTCTGGGCGTGGCCGGAGTCGTCGAACACATGACGCCCTACGTTCTTCCACATGACGTAAAGCATGCAGCTAGCCAGCAGGCTGAACTCCATGTTGAAGGGGTACAGGACCTGGTAACCTTTACGCAGAGCCACACACACCGGCTGGCTTCTGCACACACACTCAGTCGCGGTCTCACTGTCTTCTTCTGAAACACCTTTAAATAACAACCGTATAAAACTTCAATAAATAAAGTTCCATAAAAAATTGAAATGACATCAGTCTATAATATTTACACCAGACAGGTTCCTGGTTCTCATGAAGTTCTCACGCTCCAGTGTTCTGTAGTGTTTAAAGACTATAATCACATTCTTGATGTCACCCAAATGAGGATGAGGTTCTGAGGATGAGGTTTTGAGTCTGGTTCCTTTCAAGGTTTTCTTCATCATAACATCTAAGGGAGTTGTTCCTTGCCACAGGCTGCTGATCAGGGATAAATGCAGATCATTCACTTTAAAACTTAAATTCTGTAAAGCTGCTTTGAGACAATGTCTGTTGTGAAAAGCGCAACAGAAATAAACTTGACTGAATTTACTATCATACATGTAGCTGAATGAATCTCCACAAAATCTAGTGGAACATCTTTCCAGAAGAGTGGCGTTTATTATCACAGCAAATTGGGACTTAATGGGAATGGGATGTTGTCCATTTGTCCACAAACCTCCTTTTACCTATAGTGTATATATGTGTGTGTGTGTGTGTGTGTGTGTGTGTCTTGCCTGAGTTTGTGTAAAATCTATAAAGCTGTGGACAAAAAAAATGGCGAGACAATCCTGAGTTTGTGTAAAGTCTATAAAGCTGTGGACAAAAAAAATGGCGAGACAATATCAAAAGATGACAGTAGAGGGCACTACAAGCTCATGAAAGACAAACTCTAAAAGACGCGAGTCACCTGATTCATAGCTCTGCCCCCAAAATAATTCTAACATTGTCTTGTGTTGTAAAATGCAGAAATGTGTGCAGTGAGCTCTAAGTGCGTTGTCATGTTAACACGCATAAAACCAATCTGTCCTGAAGATACTGGAAAACAGTTGCAGTTTTACCTCTGGCACTGGAGAGTCCCTCGATAAATGAATGTCACCTTTAACAAACATTTTAGAAACAAGTCGCTGAAAGAGCTGCTGCTATGGAAATGATAACGTAAGTGTGTTAATATAAACCTGCACTACCCTCAGAGCTGCTGTTCTACAGAATTCATCAACACCTTCTAACCTACTGACACTGTCTGATAACTTACCAGTGTTCACTCCGCTGATGGTCTCATTGTATTGTCTCTCCAGCTCTATCTCCAGGTGGATGGTATCTTCTGTTACTGCATTTAGCCATAACAGGATGTCCGTGCACAGGATTATTATGAGCCCAGTCCTGTAACACACACACACACAAAACCAAGAGGTATTACCCAGGAGAGGTTAATGACAGAATGTAAATGCAGGATCTTCTCTTGACTGAAATAAAAAAAAAAAACATTTCAACAATGATTTTATTGCATCTTCTCAGGGGGACAATACTAGAAATGAAACTTTTTTTTTTTTTTTCTTGAGTATTAATGCGTAGTTTTTATAAAAGGACAGATTTAAAGTGCTCTGAAAATAACGCCATTACTGTCTAAATAACAAAAGTGAGTACACCCTCAGTGAACATGTCAAAACTGTGTTCAAAGTGTGAATATTGTGTGAGCACCATTGCAATGTAGCACTTTACTAATCCTCCTGGGCATAGAATGGATGTTAGACACACGGAGCTTCTCCACCTTCTGCTTGAGGATCCCCACAGGTGCTCAGTAGGGTTCAAGTCTGGAGACATACTTGGCTACTATTTCACCTTCACCTTACCTTCCTCCTATTTGGGGTTGGTATTATGTTGGAAAACTGCCATACAGACCAGTTTCTGAAGGGAGGGCATGATGTTCTGCTTCAGGATCTTACAGTACATGTTGGAATCTATGTTTCCCTCAATGAAACGTATCTCCCTAGTACCAGCAGTACTCATGCAGACCATGATGCTACCACCACCATGCTTGTAGATAAGACACAATTTTCTTGTTTCTCCTCACCAGGGTGTCACCACATATGCTGGACACCATCTGAGCCAAACAAGTTTATTTTAGCCTCATCAAACCACAGGACACAGACTCTTGGATGGGTCGTCTTCAGCAAACCGTTTGAGGATTTTCTTGTAAGCAGCTTCAGGAGAGGCTCCTTCTGGGACGACAACCTGCAAACCGACTTGTTGCGGTGTGTGGCGTACGGTCTGAGCACTGATTAGTGGACCTACTGCTCCTGCAACCTCTAAAGCAATGCTGCAGCTCTCATGTGTTTGTTTTATGAGGCAGCTTCTGCACCTGACTCACAGCATGAGGACTCGACATCTTTAATGGACCCTTGCGAGGTCTGTTCCGAGTGTAGTCCATTTTGGAAAACCTCTCTATGACCCTGACCACTGCAATGTAACTCAGTTTCATGGTGTTACTGATCTTCTAACAGCCTCTGCATCTTTGTGGAAATAACAATTCTAATTTGCATGTTTACATGATGTACAGCTGTTATCACTTAGGGTGCATTTACTTTTGTTGCCAGTTTTTTTGACAATAATAACTGTATGATTAGTTATTTCAGAGGACAGTAAATCTATATTGATATACAAACTGCACATTGACTCCTCTAAAATCTGTTTTATTTCTATAGTATTGTTACTTAAGAAGATACTAAAATAGTTTCTGAAATGTTTTAATTTACTTTTGTGAGATACTGTGTGTAAATATATCTCAAGTCAAGTTGCTTTTATTGTCATTTCTACACTACACCACAGTGGTACACAGTGAAAATTGTTTCCTCCAGAACCCTGGTGCTTAACTAAACAACATGGAGCTACAACACACAACATAAAGTTACATAAAGTGTATTGAGTGCAACCGAGTGCAAACAGTGCAGACAAAAAACAGTGCAGACAGACAACACAACACAGTGTGGGACAAATACACATAACACAAAATAGCATCAGTGAACCTACTGTATACAATACAGAGGACTATAAAGACTATGAACAATAAGTATATATACACAAACTCAATCCTAATGACAAAACTTGATGATGTGATTCGAGGTGTGCATTGCTACACAGTCATGAGTCAGCAGAGTGAACAGCAGTGGGCTGAGCACACCGCCCTGAGGGGCCCCAGTTCTTAGTGTGGTGGTGCTGGAGATGCTGTTTCTCCCAGTCAGAAAGTCCAGAATCCAGTTACAGAGGGAGGTGTTCAGGCTCAGCAGGGTTTATATGCAAACGGCATGTGGTCCAGTGAGGGTGGAAGCTGGGTTTTGATGTGCCTCATGACAAGCCTCCCGAAGTACTTTATCACAATGGGTGAAAGTGCGACGGGACCATAGTCAGTCATTGAGGCAGGAGACTGTAGATTACTTTTCGGCACATAAACGATGGATGTTGTTTTGAGGCACGCTGCCAGGAATGTTGTCTGGTCCTAGAGTTTTCCTCACTTCAGCCGTGGTTAAACAGAACACCTAGTCATTGGGAGGGGGGGTGGTCTTCCTCCCCTCCACGTTATTTTGTACCTCAAACCATGTATAGCAATTCTTTTAGCGAATCTGTTAGGGAGGCGTCATGGTTACAAGCAGGTGAAGTTGTCTTGTAGTTTGTGATCGCCTGGATGCCCTGCTACATGCAACAGGTGTTTCCGCTGTCCTGGAAGTGGTCCTGGATTCTCTTGGTGTGCGCTCTTCGCCTCTTTGATGGCACGGGACAATTTGGTTAGTGCTGTACTAAAAGCCACCTTGTCCCCTGCTCTGAAGGCGGAATCTCTTTGTTTTATTAACACACGCAATATTGCGGTCATCCATGGCATCTGGTTGGAGCGTGTAGTGATGGTCTTGTCAATGCACTTGCTGATGTAACTGGTCATTGATGATGTGAACTACTCCAAATTAATGGAATCGCTGTTGATTGCACCATCATTAAACATTTCCCAGTCAGTGCACTCAAAACAGTCCTGAAGAGCAAAGGTGGCTCCTGCTGGCCAGGTTTTCACCTGTTTCAAAAGTGGTTTAGAGCGTCAGACGAGCTGTCTGTATGCTTGAATTAGCATAACAGAGATGTGGTCTAAGTAGCCAAAATGGGGGCGGGGCTCTGCACGATGCACGCTGGGTATGGGCTTGCTCATCAGGGACAAGCTTACTTATAAAGAACATATTCACTTTTATTTACCACATTATCTGTGTAAAGCTGCTCTGAGACAATGTTTCTTGGTCAAAGCGCTATACAAATAAACATGAATTAAATCAAATTGAATCTCTAGGCAATTGATGTGCCAAAGTAGATGGGGCCCCTCCCATAGACCATGGGCAGGGCGACCACTCATGACCGCTCCCCACCCTGTGAGGGATGCATCCGTCATTAGCGTTACACAATGACCGGGAACTCCCAACACAGGGCCCTAAAACAGGATCTCTCCAAACATCTAAGGCACAAAGGCATCACCACGTGACTCAGATTGTACGGAGGGCATTGCCCTTCTATGAGAACCCATGAGTCCTGGGCCAGCACTAACCACTGGGATAACTGGAACTGCTTGGCCACAATGCATGCAGGTGAAAGCTGCATGCGCAAAGTAATCTAATCTCATATGAAGCCAAGATAGGTGGTTTTCTGTAATGAAAAAAGCACACTTTTCAGTTAAAACCCCAAAACCTTCATGTGAGTGAGAACAACATCTAGATGGCGGGCCGCTAACTGCTCTAATCTAGCTAATATCAACAAATGGCCAATAATTAGGGATGCATCAACAAATTTTGTGAAGGAGCAGGGTGAGAGGGCAAGGCCAAATGGAGGAACCCCATACTGGTAAGCTTCAACTCCGAAATCGAACCCCAGGAACTTCCTGTGAGAATGTAGGATGGATAAATGAAGGTACACATGCTTTAGATCTACCGTGACAGACCATTTCTCAGATCTAGGTTAAGACACGACCTGCTTGAGGGTCAGCATCCTGAACCTAAGTCTCACGAGTGTGTGGTTCAGCTGACGTAGCTCAAAAATAGGACGCAACCCGCTGTCCTTTTTGGGAACTATGAAGTACCAGCTGTAAAACCCAGACTCTCGTTCTGATGGAGGGAGCACCCAATCGTTGCATGACCAGAGCCTGCTCGGTTCCCACCAAAGTGGAAAGAACCCAGTCGAAACAGTATACAGGATCCCTGACAGGGGGAGTGCAAGTCTTGACGCTCCACGCAAAGGGAGGTTGTAGGTTGGGGTTGGGGATGCGGCCACTGAGCAGCCCCATGAGAGTGGCGTGGAAGGTACTGCTCCGCCACCTGTTTCTTACTGAGTGAGTTTATACAAAGTGAGTGGGGTATCCAGCAGCACGGCCCTATCCTTATTGGACATTCCTGTGAGATTGAGCCAGAGGTGCCTCTTTGTCGAGACGAGGGTGGCCATGGACCGGTCAATGGCCCTAGAAGTCTCTTTAGTGGCTCTGAGAGCCAGGTCTGCCATTCAGTGAAGCTCGTGAACTGGCCATCTAGGGCACCTCCCACATCCAGTTAATGCAGCAGTTCAGCCTGATACCCTGCAGGACCAACATGGTGTGCAGGGACGCAAAGCTCGGCTTGACCTGCCAAGTCGTAAGCGCTGACATATTACCCAAGGTTTTTGCGGGTAATTTTGGGGTCTTAAGGGAAGAGACGATACTGGGAAAGAGATCACTTTAACCCGCAGCATCGCATACATGTGCACTTTCCTCCCCATGATGTGTAAATACAGCATAAAATAGGGGCTAAATGGGCTTTGCCTATGACCATGACACCGCAGTGAGCAGGTCTGGAAAAAACGGGTGACCCCAACATGGAACCGACTTAGCGTGCTCCGCTCCCAGGACATTGTTTTTTCCTGACAAACAATTGACAGACAAATCAACACACAGAGCACTTCGTGAACAAACAGAAGCTAGTGCTCGCCTCACTCCATGTGCGTTTTATACTTCCTGGTCGTGATGTCACCCCCCGGTGATGGCCATCATCCAATGTTTGACTGATTACACATTATTTCAGATCGTAAACACTCAGGCACTTTCCCAAAGCATTGCATTCCCTGTAGGGGAACAGAAACTCGTGTCCCTGGTTGAAAAGTAAAAAGTTTGCATGGAGGTGGAGAAGGAAGTGAAAGAGCAGATACCTGTTGATGACTTTGTGTTTGTGGATGCAATCTTTAGAATGGGACCAGAGCAGGTAAGTCTACAGGAACAAGAGGACAAGGAGAACACGTACAAATACAATTAAAGTTAATGTTTAAAGTCTACATAGTAAAAATGTGCTTACTATGATATATAGTTCAAGTTGATATACACTGTCTGGACAAAGAAAGTCTCCACCAGGATTGAAGTAATAAACCAGGAGCTATATAAGAGCCAAATATATATATATAGTGTGTGTGTGTGTGTGTGTGTGTTGCTCACCTGCAGAATGAGGAAAGGAGTCTGGATGAAGGGCAGAAGTACTTTAGCTAACGGCCGGCATTTTGCCATCATACCATTATACGCCATCATGAACAGACACAGCAACAGACTTAATCCTGCAAACAGCATGAGCACCACTGACACACACACACACACACACACACACACACACACACACACACAAACACACACAAAGTTAAGATAATACTGTACTCTAGTGCACTGTAAATTCACACACAATTTCCCACTGGGAAAAAGAGCACTTATCTGCACCTCTGTGGAAATTTGAAAGGTTTTTAAATTCCTGGATTTTAGATTTAATCTTAAAGCAAACTATTCCTTTACTTCAAAAAAGTTGTAATTAAAACACTATGATTTTTATTATGTAATCTAATACAGTATTTCATAACAGTTATACACTCTACTTTGCAATAAAAGAGCGGTTGTGATGTTTACTGCCACCTGCTGCCTGTCAGGTGAATTGCACAATTCCAGCCAAACCTCCTAACAGCAACAAAGAAACTTTTCCCAAAACAAATAATACATTTTTTAAGAAAAGGTAGCAGGTTTCAGGTTTCAGAGTTGCATTCAGGTTTGGAGGTGGAGCTTATTTTAGGGGCCAAAAAAACAAAAACCGAAAGCATCACATGACCTTCAGCTCACACAAACTCCACCCTCTTCTACAAAATAAAACATTTTTCCTAACTGGGAAAGTGGATATTATGCAGGAAAACACACATGTACAGGAAACAAAAAAGTTTGCCCATGAGGAATTTAGTGATGAAATTGATCACCATGAAAACCATTTTGTTTGTATTTGTTTGGGAAAAAATGCTCTCTTGTCCATATAAACTGATTATTCTTGACTCTGCTGAACTCCACCGCTTTGTAAACACTGGCAACTGGAAATCCCGGTTCAACCGCAAGTCACGTTCAGATTTCACACACTTTGCATAATTCTTTATCAATCCACTAAAGTGCATGAGAAACTGTTCCCTTCATGAATTTTTCCGATTGTTTAATATTTCTCATTATCTAATTATCTTTTACCTCCATTTCTCTCACCCAGAACAACTGCACATTTCACTCAATTATATTCTATTATTTGTGAAACCCTTTTAGAAATCCAGTAATCTCTAATGAACAAATCAGAGACGAGAGCGATGAGGAAAATCCTCCCTGAGATGACATGAGCCTCGAGAAGAACCTGACTGAAGGAAGAATGAAGAGATTCTGACTAAGAATCGTGATCTGAGACACATGACAGCATTTCCTGCCTGCTGCACAAACACTTCTAGTGTTTCCAATGTTATTTAAGAGCTACATCATTATCAGCACGGCATCATTTTACATTTACATTTATAACATTAGACAGACACCTTCATCCAGAGCAAATTATAATCACAACTCACAACCTTCTGATCATATCCTAATATTTAATCATCAACAATCATCTCAAACAGGGGGCGTTACACTACCTGCTTCACCAATCCAGATTCATTTGCATTGATTAGCTGGTTAATGCTTGCATTATGTTACACAAGGTATGGGTTTTTCTAGTGTTGGAGTACTCAAGACCAGGCATTTCTTCAAGATCTCGGTCTTGACTTCATTTTGACTCGGTCTTCTCTCAGTCTCACACTAAGATTTCATTTCAAAAGCCGTCAAAATGACTACTGTGGGATATCTATAAATCACTGGTGCATTTCCTGATTTATCACTGATCATTAAGGTGATTAGCAGACGTGGAAAGTAACAAACTTTACTCACGTTATTTTGTGTAATTTTAAAATCTGTAATTTTACTTAATATGTTTTGTTTGAAGTATTTGTAAATCATCTTTTACTAAGAAAAAAAAGATACCTAAAAATAATGCAAAGGGGAAAATGCAAACCGATTGGTTAATAGGCAGAGAACGAATGCGCTAAACTCGCAAAAAAAGGAAGATGGAGATGGACAGACGCCAGTGATGCAGACCTCAGCTGCAGGTAAAAAGCTGTCGAATCCAAAGTTGTTCAATGTGTGCACTTAGAAATGTGTTAAATAAAAATGTAAAACAACTAGTTTGAGACTTATAGTGAGGAAAATAAGTATTTGAACACGCTGCTATTTTGAAAGTTCTCCCACTTAGAAATCATGGAGGGTCTGAAATTGTGATCGTAGGTGCATGTCCACTGTGAGAGACATAATCTAAAAAAATAAATATCCAGAAATCACAATGTATGACTTTTAAACTATGTATTTGTATTATACAGCTGCAAATAAGTATTTGAACATCTGTCTATCAGCTAGAATTCTGACCCTCAAAGACCTGTTAGTCTGCCTTTAAAATCTCCACCTCCACTACATTTATTATCCTAAATTAGATGCACCTGTTTGAGGTCGTTAGCTGCATAAAGACACCTGTCCACCCCATACAATCAGTAAGAATCCAACTACTAACATGGCCAAGACCAAAGAGCTGTCCAAAGACACTAGAGACAAAATTGTACACCTCCACAAGGCTGGAAAGGGCTACGGGGAAATTGCCAAGCAGCTTGGTGAAAAAAGGTCCACTGTTGGAGCAATCATTAGAAAATGGAAGAAGCTAAACATGACTGTCAATCTCCCCCGGACTGGCCTACATGACAATGACCCGAAGCACACAGCCAGGAGAACCAAGGAGTGGCTCTGTAAGAAGCATATCAAGGTTCTGGCCTAGCCAGTCTCCAGACCTAAACCCAATAGAGAATCTTTGGAGGAAGCTCAAACTCCGTGTTTCTCAGCGACAGGCCAGAAATGATCTAGAGAAGATCTGTGTGGAGGAGTGGCCAAAATCCCTCCTGCAGTGTGTGCAAACCTGCTGAAAAACTACAGGAAACGTTTGACCTCTGTAATTGCAAACAAAGGCTCCTGTACCAAATATTACCATTGACTTTTTCAGGTGTTTAAATACTTATTTGCAGCTGAATCATACAAATAAATAGTTAAAAAAATCATATATTGTGATTTCTGGATTTTTTTTAGATTATGTCTCTCACAGTGGACATGCACCTACGATGACAATTTCAGACCCTCCATGATTTCTAAGTGGGAGAACTTGCAAAATAGCAGCGTGTTCAAATACATATTTTTCTCACTGTATATCTTTTTGTCCCACTAATGTTAAAATAAAGAACTAATTTTCAGTAGATTTATAGACCCCTAACTTTACTTGTACTTAAGTCATATTAGGTCAGATTTCATTGAAGTAACGTTTTTTTTTACTTGAGTACAATATATTATGAATCTTTCCATCTCTGGTGAATACAAACAAAACGTTTAACTTAAATTGCAGTCAGTAACTTATTTCTAAATCTGTTTCATAATTCATGTAACTGTCTAAATATTTGAACAAACAAATCTACAAATGTCCAGATGTTCCACTGTACGTTCAGTAAAAATACTCCTTTAGCATGAAGAACGGTTTTACACAGTTTCTCCAAACATTCAGCTGAAATATTTTGTTGTGTCTCTTTTTAACTCTCCATAGATGTTCTTCACCAGTTGGAGATGTTCTTCTTCATCTCAGAGCAGTTCAGTAGGATTGAGGTGTGGTGACTGGGCAGGTGGTTCCATGATAAATATCACTCCAGGCATCTGTTTGTTCTCCAAATAAAACGTACAGAACTCAGACGTACGCTTCGGCTCATCGTCTTGTTGTACGGTGAAGTCGCTTCCACTGAGCCGCAGTCCAGACGGAACTGCACGGTGATGAAGTGTGGAATGGAGACATGTAGCTTTAGGGTTCCCTTCACACACATTTAATCTTCAGGTATATTATTTGTAAGCAGGTTCCTCAAATATAAACAAAAACATGACAGAGCGACTTGTACAGTATTTCATCCAAAACCTGCTCAAAACTGTTACAATACGGAGCGTTACATAGAAACAAAAGGAAAAACCAGTCGTCAATAAACGTAATACATTTTGGGTGTTTACAGTTGTTTGCTGATAGAATCCAAAATTCGTACACATACAGTAAAATTCACCTCTGTAATGATGTTTTATTATTATTTCATTAGCATTTCTCAGCATTTCAGGTGTATGAGTGCAGGTCTGGTCTTGTTCTGGACTCGTTCTCGCTCTGCCTTGGTCTTGGTCATGTCTTTGTATAAACACATACTTGTGCACAAGACTTGTTCTTGACTTGTTCCTGGTCTCTGTCTTGACTTGGTCTTGAATTTAATTAGCTTTAGAAAATAGTGTTTTTTTATCCAAACTCTTCCTCCTCCATTCCTCCTCCTCCCTTGTGTTTGTGATGGTAGAATGATTCAAACAATAACACACAAAATGGCTGTGTGTGTGTGTGTGTGTGTGTGTGTGTGTGTGTGTGTGTGTGTGTGTGTGTGTGCGTGTGTGTGTGTGTTTTCTTACCCGTGACCGTAGCACCCCCCGCGTGGTGATCGGTGTGTGGTGGAGCTCCAGGTTGCCGTCGTGACCACAGCAGGTACCACAGCATCCACCCCACACTGAACCCCATCATCAGCAGCAGGAAAACCTCTGGCTCATGATGCTGAAGTCCTTCGGGGGTCAGAGTGTCTCCGGCGACCAGGGCCGCTCCCAGGAGCAACACGTTTATCCCCAAGAGTCCAGAAATGAGTCTGCGTCCGGAGGGAACCCACAGCAGCACGGCTCCTTCGTCTCTGTCAGGTCCATCGTCCGAGTCCTTTGTGTTGTTTTCCAAACACTTTACATAGGAATCCATATGCAGTTCCTCGGTTTCTCTTGTTTCAACCTGCATTTGTTTGTTTATGTCTTTATCTACTTATGTGTATTTATATTTATCCATCCGTATCAGTTCATGTGTCTTTACCTTACTCTATACAGAGGAGGAAAAAGTGCCATTGTGTGTGTGTGTGTGTGTGTGTGTGTGTGTGTGTGTGTGTGTGTGTGTTGACTCACGCTAGTATTAGACTGGGTGTGTCTGCACGCTGAAAGTAAGGCAGGAAAATGTTCTGCTCTGATATGCACTCTCTCCTGTGAGCTGATATGAAACTCACAGATTGTAATTTATTAAAGAATGAAGCCGATTTCCAGACCTGCACTTTTCACCTGAGTTTTTGGTCTGAGAAGTCGCTCATACGCTCTCGGTGTCGCTGAGACATGCTCAGACATGTGAACTGGGGTTCTAGATGTTTCCTAAGAATCTGGAGTTCCTCAGTGAACACGTGGTATCTTATCAGAAAGTCAATGTTTGATGCCTGTTATTCACCTTGGGGCAAAACAAACAGCGTAGAAGAAAAGGATTAATGAAGTGTAAACACCTGGGATGAGTGTGAAGGACACACAGGTTGAGTGAATATAATGACAGAAGTATTTTATCTATTTAATTATCTGAAGCGTGGTCCTGAACCCTGAAGAAAGTCAATAAACTCGTCTGTCCTGAAGTTTTAGCTGTTACAAAGCGCTGACACTGGAGAATCCTGATAATAAGTGTCTCCTTACAGAAAACTTCATTCAAATACCTTGATATCAATTTAAATATCGATGTTGTGACTGAACAAAATTGTTGCTATAGAAACAATAACATATTACATTAACAAGTTCTTTAATAATTAGCATAATAATAAAAACTGCAATATTATTAAATATATAATTATATATTATAGTTGCTATTATAGATGGATTTCTAGACCAACATCTTCTGACAAATCACAATCTAGAATTCTGCATTAGTACATAGAACCAGGAAACTGCTCCACGGCGATTTATCGTACCTCGCTGTCCAATAGGAAGCCGTTTGGGATTGAGCCAATAACGTGTCCTGAATAACGGCTCTTGCCTCCACGGCGATGCTCATCCTTCTCCAGTAGCCTCATTTCATCTTACACTGTTCACCAGTGCACACTTTAGAAAAATCACATGCAGCTGGTGCTAAAATGAACAACAGATATCACCGAGCAGCACGAGACGGTCATGTGACCCTACTGAAGGAGGCCAGCAGGAAAGAGCTGAACGCTGAGGATGAAGATGGGATGAGTCCCGTGCTGTGGGCGGCTCACCACGGCAACCTGGAGGCTCTGAGAGTGATGCTGGGGCGAGGGTGAGTGTGTAATAACCTCAGTATACACTAACTGTCTGTCTGCCTGTCTGTCTGCCTGTCTGTCTGTCTGTCTGTCTGTCTGTCTGCCAGTTAAATATTCGTTTTATTTTAATTACTTCATTTATTTTATTATTTAATATACTCTATATAGACTGTTATAAAACAAAAGTAAATAATGTTATGTAAATATCCCCTGTCTGATATACAGTATATTTCCTTTTTGAGTTCATAGAGAGATTTATGACTTTATAAAACACACAGCATGGTTTTTATTGTCTCTGTGTTGATGGTCAGAGTTCCAGTTATTTGCATTTAAATAGCATGAATAGAAGAAAAGGTCACTGAGGCAATTCACTTCCTGTCTCTCACACACACACACACACACACACACACACACAGGTCATCTAAACAGGTTTAAAAAATACCAGGTACATAATATTTCTATCTTTCAATTCACTTTTATCTGGATAATATTTTAACAACCGACATCGTCACAAAGCAGCTTTACAGAAATAAATATTCTGTAAGGTCAAAAGTTTGTGGACACCTGACCATAACATTGCTATATGCTTCTTTTTGAACATCCAAATCCACATTAATCTCTATGTATGATAAGATCCACTCTTTTGGGAAGATGTTTCAATAGATTTTGTGGAGATTTATTCAGCCACGATGTGAGGTACAGTGAGGTTCTGCAACATTTTGGAGAAAAACTAAATACAAATTCATTCATAATGATGTCAGTGTATATACTGGATTCTGATTGGTTGCAATTTTTCAGCATTTTACTCTCATACGATCACTCAACCAGTCGATTTTGTTATTCTCTCACGTCAAATATCACAGAAAGAATTAATGAGTGTGTTGAGACGTCTATAACACCATGATGACCTTTGAGCTTCGCACCGATGGCAGAAAACCTAATAAATAGTCAGCAAATTGCACCATACATCCTGATTCATAAACCTGTCAGAGGGCAGATTCAATTATGCTGACTTTTATATACACACACACACACACACACACACACACACACACACAAACTCCACAATATCAGCCCCTGGTAATTCTCAGTAGTGTTGCTAACTTCCAGGAATTTTCAAGACTGGAAATATCATGAGAATAATTGGAATGAATGGAAATAAACTGGGAATTTACTGAATTGCAGTTTTGCCTTTAACAGGGATCTTAAATGTAGATCAAGGAAAAATCTTGCAGGATCATTTTTGTTACACATTTTGGTTAAAAACTAAAATGCGATTTCAGCTGAATTTTTACCTGCACATTTATTAATCACATGCACACAGCAACACCTACTGCAGGGTTACTGAGGCTTCAAAACCAAAACGTCAAATATAAATATTCGCACAAATGACATAAATATTCATAATACACATCAAATTATGTCTAAAACGTCCTTGTGCTGTGTGTAAGCTATACATTTTTTGCAACAATTAAATGTCAAATGTGATTTTTTAAATCTGCATGTCACCAAAAAAACACACACACACACACACACACACACAATGTGTGTAAAAAAAAATAATGTATAATGGGTCATGTCACGAGGGTGTTTTCTCTCCTGCTTTAGCGTCCTCATCTGCTCTTCTTTCCTTTTTTTATCTCTTCTACATGGATAAGTGAAGAGTAGGAACTTTAAACATTAATACATGGGAATAGAGAGAAACAGGATGTAAATGCAACAAACAAAAATATCGACGTTTCATTTTACTAGAAACAGTGATACAGTAAATATGACAGAATGGGGGATGAGGTGGGAAGACCAACGGTGCTGGAGAAATGAAAATTAGAATTTTAATTTCAAAAAGACTAAAAGCAAACATCAGCAACAGCATTGAGGCAGAGCAGAGCCACGCTCTATTAATACAAGCTGAAATCAGAGGAATTAATTTTTTTTTTTTTATTTTATGCCTCAAACACAGGAAGTGAGCGAGTGAAAACCTTTCGGTGGAGACTGGACCTTCACTGGAACTGCACTATAGATTTTACAGGGGAAGCAATGCAGAAGAACCACACATCTAATCTTCTGTAGTTTCAGATAAAATAATGAAAAAGTGAATGTATAGATCGATGGAGAGAAGAGAACCAGAGAGTAAAACATTACACTCAAGAATAAATGCTGCAACATCAGATTTCATGTTACAGAAACCGACAGAAACACTTTAAAGAGATTTCTACAGAAATGTCCCCACTGTGGGATGGATAATTTATCCCAGCAGTTTTTTAGATCACCACATAGTCACAATAGATTTTATTGATCCGTCAATGCAAAGCCAAGATCTTACTGGAGCTTAAATTCTAAACTCCTACTGGATCAAAATTTTTGTTTTTTGGGAACATTTTTTGGGAAGAATGGAGACAAAGCAACAGGGATTTTTTATCATAGGCACATGGTGGGAGGTTGGAAATGCACAGATCAAAATGTTTTGCCTCCAACACACAACACACAACACACACAAATGCATTAATAAAAGGCAGCGTTAAAGAAATAGAGAGGGAGATAAGAAGCCTAGTAAATGAACGACTCGTTAAAAACAAAAGGGGAAAAAAACTCATTAGTTGAAAGAACAAGGCACTAAGCTCTTATCTCCATGAGCAGGCCAAGAAAACCCTCATGAAGAAGAATTTCCCCAACTTCCTACTTCTTTAGCCTGGAATGGAAAATCCGTTGATACAATCAATACACACATCAGCATAACCTCATAAAATCACCTGATAAAATAAGAAAAATCACAGTGGATCTACAAGGACTTAAATCACGAGGCTGCCACTGACCCGCAACTCAGAGAGGAACTAATAAAGAAACTTTCAGAGTTACCAGAAGGACAAGTGGAAGAGTTGGACATGGACATTGAATCTCAAGAACTAGCTACTGCAGTGCAGCAGCTCTGTACGAGATGAGCATTGACAGACTTCCAGCTAAATTCTACAATCAATTCGGGGAAATATTGCAAGCAGTCTTACAGAAGGTTTTTAACTGGTCCATAAACAATGGAAAACTACCATCCTTTTTCACACGGGCTGCTTTATCTCTGTTTCCAAACAAGGGGGATTTTGGTGAAAAACTGGAGACATGTGGCTCTTCTATTTGCAGATTAGCATATATGTGCAAAATACTTTTAAAATGCCTATCAAACAGACTGAAGGAACACAAAGCCACACTAGAACACACAAGTCAGACCTACTCAAGAACCCTTGTTCAGCAACCCACTGATTCTGAAAAGGATTCTGATGTTGGGAAGTTTTGGTAAGCACCTTCAAAGAGCCAGACTTACAAAGCTTGGAGACTTGAGGACTGAAGAAGCATGGAAATCTACCACCACACTGGGGGAGCAGACAAAAATCCAATCCCATTGACTGCTGAAGGGAATGCCGAAAGAGGTGATCCTAGCACTGCTTTTGGAGTTTAAGGAGGCACTAGAACAGGGTTCACTTCCCCCCTCTCTCTATCTTGGCTTTGTGAAGGAGTCGAGGTGGTCGGACCTGCTGGCACCAGGCTCTTCCCCATGAGGCAGCTGGAGGACCCTGTATAAACCCCTTGTGAAGAAGCATACATCTGATCTGCAGTGAAGGATCATACACATGGCTATGGCACAAACAGACGTGTAGCACACATCGACTCCACGATCGCTACAACTATTCTTATTTAGTTAAAAATGAATTTTCTCTCTCTCTCTCTCTCTCTCTCTCTCTCTCTCTCTCTCTCACTCTCTCTCTCTCTATCTATCTCTCTTTCATTCCCTCTCTCGCTTGCTCTCTATCTCACTCTTTTTCTCTCTCTCGCTTTTTTTTTTTTTATTAACAACCGTAACCACAGATAAGAATTTTATTACATAATGACCTTCAGCTGTTCAAATTTCCTCAAACCTATAAAGTGGAAATAGACAATAAAATATGTAACATCTTGTAAGTTTTATGTTTATATAAGTGTCATGAATAAAACACAAATTTTCTTGTCTTTAATATTACATTTTGCCTTCGCTTGAACTAGGAGACCCAAACCTGTTCCAGCACGACACGGTGCACAAAGTCAACTCCATGAAGCTCTGCTATCCATGAGCTTGGCTTTGGTGGAAGATCTCCTGCTGTAGAGCTCCAACACTATTGAACATGAACAAATGTGAACTCTGACAGCACCACAGACCTCCTCACCTTCTCACCTACATCAGTACCTTTACCAACACCCTTGTAGCTTAATAAATCTCCACAAAATCTAGTGGAAACATCTTCCCAGAAGAGTGGAGCTCATTATCATTAACAGCAAATGGACACTAAATATGGAATGAAATGTTCAAAATGAAGCACACAGCAATCTTCAGTTCACGTGTCCAAAACATTTCTCTCACTCTCCAGTGTTCTGTTTGGTTTAAAGATTTATGATCAAACTCTTGATATCACCCAAATGAGGATGGGTTCCCCTTTTGAGTCTGGTTCCTCTCGAGGTTTCTTTCTCATTACATCTAAGGGAGTTTTTCATTGCCCCAGTCGCCACAGCTGCTCATCAGAGATAAGCACACACCATCACCTTTACTGTTACATTCTGTAAAACTTCTTTGAGACAATGTGTGTTGTGAAAAGCGCAATACAAATAAACCTGACTTGACTTGACATTTTGTCACAGATAGACCAGGCGTTAGAAACCAGGAGTAAAATAGAACGTCTTTATTTGTCTTCAACATACAAACACAGAAGAGTTCAAGAAGAGACTGTAGCAAATTGGCAAACTTAATTAAATGCTTCCTTAGAAGCGTAACAAGGAACATGGAAAAACAGGGAACACGAGAGGTAGGAAGTCTGGGTGATCTATGGTTGTAACTGGTAGATCAGACCGTGAATGAGGGAGAATGGAGACATTATAAAGGGGACAGGTAAATGGGGAACATTGTAAGTGATTAGTAGGAGTAGGACAGGTGTAGGTTTTGAGTAGGAGTAGGACAGGTGTAGGTTTTGAGTAGGAGTAGGACAGGTGTAGGTGATAGTAAGAGTAGGACAGGTGTAGGTGATGAGTAGGAGTAGGACAGGTGTAGGTGATAGTAAGAGTAGGACAGGTGTAGGTGATGAGTAGCAGGGAGAGGCTGAGCTACCAGACTGAAAAGCTTTATGAATTTGAAAGTGTAATCTTTTACTCTGAAGGTGCCAGGATGTAGATTTGTGTAGAAACAGGTGAGTGATGATGATGTTCCTGAAACCCAAACTGAAATGGAAATGATCCAGGATTGTAACGGAGACCTGTCATGTTGTAGTTTGATGATTGATGGCGTGTGAAGAACATGCAGGAACAGGCAGAGATGTAATCGTGTAAAATGTAAACAGATCCGTGTTCGGTCCTGTACGGGGTTTGATATGTAAAACTCAGGAGTGCCAGTGTGAAAAACAAAACCTCACTGTCGCTCAGTCACGGAAAGAATTTACAGCTGTGTGCACAGCTGCCTGTAGCTGCTGGTTTCCAGAATAATGAGGAGGAGTAGGAGAGAAAGAAAAAGAAGGTGAAATGACTTTATGACTCATCTTTATGATGAACAGACTGATGTGAGCTTTTTCCAAGTTTGGGGTAGATACAGTCAGGAAGAAAAATGTTGTTTATTAGGCCACACCCTTTTCCCAGGTCCTGAGGGTAACAAAGAGTGGGGTCACAATATCATTCTTCATTTATCCGTATTTTAAACCTCTCTTGTTACTCACAAGCACCAGTCTGATCATTAACATCTGACACCGGGTGTGAACGATGATGACTTAACGTGACTTAGAAGAACGAGTCGTCTCAAAGAGTGATTCCTTCATCATCTACTTGACGTTCATGAGCAAAGCATCTCAAAATCTCCATAGGTTATGTGCAGGAAACAGAATTGCTGAGTTCTTCTCATGGGTCCTCTGGTCCGAGTCGTTCGTTCTTTTATCACGTGACTCCCATAGACACTACGCAGTGCAATAGATCAGATTTTTTTGGGTCCGAATCTTGACATTGAGGATACAATAGTTATGGGAGTCACATGACAAAAGAACTAACGATTTGGACCAGAAGATCCGAGATGTGAAGATCCTCATTCTATCAAATGTGTCCTTCATATTTTCATGATTGGAAAGTAGTTTAAGTTGGTGAATGTAGACGTGTTGAAGATCTGATTATTGAAATGTTTAAATTTTTTTTCTGATCAAATGACCGAAATGAACAAAATGATTCAAAACGTTTTTGTTCATTTTGATGACGGAGTTTCAAAGAATCAATAAAGTGATCCAATCTTTCCATCACTACCGGAAACCCCTTACCCCATAAAGTCTTGCTGAATCAGTTTCTCCAGGGAAAGTTCAATATCTTCTTCCTTGGAATATTACACCTCAGAGTAAGTGATTTGTCCTTGTGCCGTTTTTTTTTTTTTTTCTGTTGTCAGAGGCGACCCGGATAAGTGTGATATCTGGGGAAACTCTCCTCTTCACCTGGCCGCAGCCAACGGTCACCTTGACTGCCTTTCATTCCTCGTCTCATTCGGTGCAAACGTGTGGTGTCTGGATAACGACTTCCACACCCCCCTGGACCTGGCCGCCGTGCGAGGACACATGGACGCCGTGCGGTATCTGGACTCGGTCGCTGCCAAGCAGAGCGCTCTTAACCCCAAACTGGTGAGGAAGCTGAAGCAGCGAGCGTTCTGTAATGCAGAGCAGCGCATTAAACACTGTGCAGAACTGCAGCACCAGAACCAGCGACGCATGGAGAAAAAGTTCCTGAAGGAAACCGTGGGTTCGGCCGCAGCCGGGTCTGTGAGGTTCTCCATCAGCGACGGACTCAAAATCCCACAATTCAACACTGTTACCTCCGGCATCACCTACACACAGGTACACACACTAAATAACACACACCTCATAGCACACAACACACAACACACACTTCATAACACACACCTCATAAAACACAACACATAACACACACTTCATAACACACACCTCATAAAACACAACACATAACACACACTTCATAACACACACATCATAAAACACAACACATAACACACACTTCATAACACACACCTCATAAAACACAACACATAACACACACTTCATAACACACACCTCATAGCACACAACACACAACACACACTTCATAACACAAACCTCATAAAACACAACACATAACACACTTCATAACACACACCTCATAAAACACAACACATAACACACACTAAATAACACACACCTCATAGCACACAACACACAACACACACTTCATAACACACACCTCATAAAACACAACACATAACACACACTTCATAACACACACCTCATAGCACACAACACACAACACACACTTCATAACACAAACCTCATAAAACACAACACATAACACACACTTCATAACACACACCTCATAAAACACAACACATAACACACACTTCATAACACACACTTCATAACACACAACACACACTAAATAACACACACCTCATAGCACACAACACACAACACACACTTCATAACACACACCTCATAAAACACAACACATAACACACACTTCATAACACACACTTCATAACACACAACACACACTAAATAACACACACCTCATAGCACACAACACACAACACACACTTCATAACACACACCTCATAAAACACAATACATAACACACACTTCATAACACACACCTCATAAAACACAACACATAACACACACTTCATAACACACACCTCATAGCACACAACACACAACACACACTTCATAACACAAACCTCATAAAACACAACACATAACACACTTCATAACACACACCTCATAAAACACAACACATAACACACACTTCATAACACACACTTCATAACACACAACACACACTAAATAACACACACCTCATAGCACACAACACACAACACACACTTCATAACACACACCTCATAAAACACAATACATAACACACACTTCATAACACACACCTCATAACACACAACACACACTAAATAACACACACCTCATAACACACAACACACAACACACACTTAATAACACACACACTTCATAACACACACCTCATAAGACACAACACAACACACACTTCATAACACACACTAAATAACACACCTCATAGCACACAACACACAACACACACTTCAAAACACATACCTCATAAAACACAACACATATCACACACTTCATAACACACACCTCATAAAACACACTACACCCCTCATAAAACACAACACATAACACACACTTTATAACACACAACACACTACACACACTTGATAACACACACCTCATAACACACAACACACAAAACACACTTCATAACACACACCTCATAACACACAACTCATACACACTTTATAACACACACCTCATAAAACACAACACATAACACACTTCATAACACACAACACGCCACACACACTTCATAACACACAACACATATCACACACTTCATAACACACACCTCATAAAACACACCACACCCCTCATAAACCCCAACACATAACACACACTTTATAACACACAACACACTACACACACTTGATAACACACACCTCATAACACACAACACACAAAACACACTTCATAACACACACCTCATAACACACAACACATACACACTTTATAACACACACCTCATAAAACACAACACATAACACACACTTCATAACACACAACACGCCACACACACTTCATAACACACACCTCATAAAACACAACATAACACACACTTCATAACACACACCTCATAACACACAACACACACTTCATAACACACATCTCATAACACACAACACATACACACTTTATAACACACACCTCAAACACAACACACCTCATAACACAAAACACACAATTCATAACACACAACTCATAACACACACTTCATAACACACACCTCATAACACACAACACATAACACACACTTCATAACACACAACTCATAAAACATAACACACAACACAAACACACACCTCATAACACACAACACAACATAACACACACCTCATAACACATAACATACAGTGTACAATATTCCAAAGCACCTTTATAAAAATAAATAAATTACACACACACACACACACACACACACACACTCACACACATTACAGCATTAGCAACGAGTCCCTCTAAGATTCCCCATAATAAGCAGGCCACAGGCAACAGTGGAAAGGAAAAGCTTCCTGAGATAGCATGAGGAAGAAACCTTGAGAGAAACCAGACCCAAAATGGAATCCATCATCAACTCCCAGTGTCTGTTCATTACAGTTCCATCATTGTTGAGGTTTTCACCTGTTCACTGATGGAGACGTGAGTGTAAAACTGTTCATAGAGATTGTAGACCTGAACAATTAAAGCAATTATTAATTACAGTCCACGTCCATCTTCATGGTTCTTGAGTTTTACCTTAACCTGTTAAGGTAAAACTCAAGAACCATGAAGATGGACGTGGACTGTAACCTCATAGAAGATCTTTAGATTGTTTCATGTGGAACTATCCTCAGCTACAGAGAGTGGGAAAGAACTCCATCTAGAGGTAGGGTGTCTGAATGAATTAGATGGGTCCAGAAAGAATTAAAAGAATGAAGAAAGAGAATAAAAAGAGAAAATGATGAGAAGGATGAGATGTTCCATAACTAAATTAAATGCAACTTTTTGGGAATAAAACACTTTGTGGCTGTTGTGAAAAATGAACCAGCTTCAGGTTGGGAGCAGGGTCTCCACTTCACCACTTTTATTATGTATGTACATTCTCTCTCTCGGTCGAGTTAAACATGCTCCTGAGGTTCCGGTGATCACTGTTCCTGCCCCCCTTCCCTTCGCGGATCTTTCCACTTCGTCTTGGTCTTTCTCAGGATGATGTTCTCTTTTATTGGAGGTGACAATGTTCCACATCAACGTCCTGGGGTTCCATGAAATTCCAGAGTAAGAACAGGAACTCTGAGGATTTGGAGCTAATATCTACAGTCTGCTACACTGACTCAGGACTACAGTCTGCTCCGATCTCCTTAACTGCACCTCAACATCGTTTATTTGTAATAAATGGACATTTGGTGGAACCCAGATGAGGATGAGGTTCCATCTTCAGTCTGGTTCCTCTCAAGGTTTCTTCCTTCTGCATCACGGGAAGTTTTTCCTTCATCACAGTCTCCAGCGACTTGTTAACCAGGAACAAACCTACACTTATAAACAACATCTTCATTTTTATCACCACATCATCTGTGTAAAGCTGCTCTGAGACGATGTTCATTATTAAAAACTTAACACAAATAAACATGAATTGAATTAAATTGAATGTACCTCTAACTGCACCTGCTCTCATTTGTGATTTATCCCCTGCAGGCCACATTAAACTCCATGCCAAAATCTAAGACAAAGATCCCAAAGTGTCTGGAGAAAAAAAAGAAGAAAAAGAAGCAGGCTGATGGCACCTTTAAGATCTCTGAAGATGGAAGGAAAAGTGTGCGCTCTCTATCTGGGCTTCAGCTGGGGAACGATGTGTTGTTCCTAAAGCAGGAGACATACGTAAATCCTCGTCACAGACTTCATGTTCGGAACATGTTCCCTCAAAACCCAAATGATGGTGATGAGGATGATGAAGATGTAGTTGTGGTTTCACGTGCAGTGAGTGATCCAGGTTTATACAGTGAGCCAGGAGAGGACTCTCTGTTCTCCCGCCCTGGGCTCGGGACACTCGTTTTCCGGAGGAATTACAGCAGTGATGGAGTTCAGGAAGTTGATGCTTTTGGTGTAGAAGGTGAGGAGTTGTGGAGAAAAGAGAATTCTTACTTCAGTGAGTGTGAGCGTGTACGTCTCAGACATTCCAGTCTGTGTCAGGACACCTGCAGCAGCTCTGCAAGACTTCAAGACAGATACTCAAAGGTACAAAAATACTCAGAACATACAACCCCGATTACAAAACAGTTGGGACACTGAGTAAAATGTAAATAAAATACAGAAAAAAAACAATAAAACACAGAAAACATTTCAAATGTTTAAACTGAAAAGAAATTTACCATTTAAAAAAATAATAAGATCATTTTGAACTTGATGCCTGCAACACGTATCAAAAAAGTTGGGATAGAGACACTGTGTAGCATCACGTCTTCTGTCCGTATACATCTGGGAACTGAGGAGAGCAGCTGCTGAACTTTTGGGAGTGGAATGTTGTCCCATATGTGTCTGATACATGATTCTATCTGTTCAACAGTTCTGGGTTTCCTTTGTTGTATTTTTCATTTCATGAACGGAGCATGTTTTTAATTTACATTTTGCACAGTGTCCCAGCTTGTTGGAATCTGGATTGTACCTCTACCTGCAAAAACGTCTTGTCTTTGCACCAACAAGCCAAAACATTTTACCCACTGGGAGGTGAAGGAAATAATGTTGGCACCTGCATGGGAGTGGGAAACATTAGGAAGCCTGTGCATATTTAGATGTGAAAGTTAATGTGTTGGAAGCAAATAAAAAGATCTGAGCAATTTTAATAACCAATGACAAGTCATAATGTCTAGATGACTGGATCATTGATTTTCCAAAATAGCAGGTCGTGTGGGGTATATTTGGTATACAAGGGTTAGAACCTACCAAAATTGCTTCAAGGAAGAAGAACCAGAGAACCAGCAACAAGCCTCATAATATTTCATATCCATTGAAAATAAAGACTGGTTCATCTGAAGACCTTTTGTAGCATTGAATGCTAAAGAAAAAGTTGATCCTGACTATAGCTGTATAGCTGCAGAATGGACTTAGAGCCCATGTAGACCCCTGGACACCACCAGAAGCTCATACAATAGACATGTTAGCATCAGAACTGGACCATCTAGCAATGGGAAGAGATGATCTGGTCCACTCAATCATATTTTCCTATCAATCATATGGATGGTCAGATGCATGGCTGCGGCTACTTTGTGGAGAAATAGAAACGGGGTTCACTATGGGAGGATTCACTATGGCTTTAAAGCAAAAACAAATGTGCAAAATTCAACGTTAAACTGCTTTCTATTGTATATAAACATCTTTTGCAGGCGTTTCTGTGGGACTGCGATGATGATGAAGATGGGGATTATGAAGTAGAGTACGATGACCTGCATCCTTGCTCCTCTCCTCTGGAGGTGTTCTTGTTGTCTCAGGGTCTAGAGGAGTTCCTGTCCCTGTTCCTGAAAGAGCAAATGGATTTGGAAGCTCTGATGCTGTGCTCGGAGCCTAACTTGGTCATCATCAATGTTCCACTAGGACCCAGGAAAAAGCTTCTGGAAGCCTGCAGTCGTCGCACACACACTCTGCAGCGAGCCAGGGCCATGTGTGATACTCAGCTCTAAGAATGTGTGAACTTAAGTGGTGCCTACAACAGTTTAAGAGTTCCTTTATGTAAATGATTCATATTTATGTTTGCATTTGAAATATGTTAAAAAACATGTGCGTGACTATGTGTATTGAATAACAGGTAGATGTTGAGACAGTATACGTCCAGTAAGTGTGTTATAAATGTTGTGATGTCCATTTATTGTATTTTGCTAGAGCTTGTTCTAAAGCTGTAATATCTTCTTCTTCTTCTTTCGAGTGCTCCCATTAGGGGTCGCCACAGCGGATCATCCGTCTCCATACCACCCTGTCCTCTACATCTGCCTCTCTTACACCAACTACCTGCATGTCTTCCCTCACCACATCCATGAACCTCCTTCGTCCATCTACCTCTCAAACATGATCCTTCCATCCTCTACCACTCAGTCCCCTACCACCGCTCCACTGATCCCTCCATCTTGCATCCTTTTTAAGTTAAAGTAAAGTACTGAAGTTTGGGCTCTGGCATGTACTTAAGTAAAAAGTAGTCTTTATTTCTACCTGTTTTAGTGTCACGCTGGTAACTGGACACCACGTCATATTAATATAAGGGCTGTTAATCGATTAAAATATTTAATGACGCTGTTCTTAATGTACCTTGAATTAGTTCTTTCAAATGTTTTAATACTGTAATCAACATGAGCATGAACATATACTGATGCTTGATGCAAATGTATGTTTATTATTCGTGAAATCAAACTCAACATAGAGCATGAAGACATAATATTCTTGTAAACGTTTCAAAGTATTTATAAAGTATTATAGTATTTTAAATTACATCAATCATCATGACACCAAACAGAACTTTTGCTATGTGTCCACACAGATGGGTAATGAGGCGATACAGGAGAAACTGCACCTCTTATAACTTTCATAAGGATTACAGAATCAGAGAATATTTATATTCCATGTGTATTTATTTAAAAGATATTTTGAGGTTTTCTATACATATATTATATGTCTGTGAGGCAAATATTGCCTGAGATTCAGGGTGTTTTATTTGTGTGTCTGTGAAGAGAGGAGACAGAGACGGCAGGAAGCGCCCCCTGTCTGTTTTTGTTTTTTACAAAAGCACAACTTTTTGTTGTTATCATGTTAAATGTACAAATAAAAGTAGACCATTTACAGATTCAAATGATTAATTGCTCTTATCTGTGCGATCAATTATGACAGTAATTTAGGTTCGTTTCGGCGTTATAAGGAAAAAATGCCACCAGAGGGTTAATTGTGCACATCATGGCACCTCTTTTATATTTATTTATATATTTATATTTTCATAAAAAAATGGTCAAAAAGAAATGCTGCATTAAATGCGCGTTAATTAAGCCAGTGTCATTAAAATGAATTTGCATTTTGACAGCCTTAAATGATATTTTAAAACAAAACTAATTAAACATTTTGTTACCTAATAAATGTATCCGGACTGAACAACCACCATATAGAACACAAGCAGAGAAAAGATGATGATGATCAGGAATGTCTCTGTTCTCAGTCATGTTTACATCACTGACTCCCTCTGTCTCATCCACGTTAACCCCAGACTTCTTGTTGTTGAACCAGGAAATGATACACCAGCGGTAGATTGAAAAAGATGTTAATAATATTTAATATATTTTTTTTATTTAATATTTAATATTTGATATTTAAATTTTACCAAGTGGATTAAAACTACAGAACAAGCCTGTTTTGAAAATGTAAGAAGTGGAAAATACAGACATTTGTGTAAAAATGTAATGAGTACTATTTATTTTTTGGACAACTTTTTACTTTTAAAGTATTGATATCAGAAAAATCTACTTGAGTACAGTAACAAAGTATTTGTACTTCATTTCTTCCCACCTCTGCCTGAAAGGAAAGAGGTCAGAATGCTGGAAGCATAACAAACGAGGGTACTTTGGGAACATACCCCGATTTGGGGTAGAAGAAGGCACTGGCTATGCCTGGAGTAAATTCTAGAAATGAGGGGGCTACAGAGAGGGCCTGAAGGTCCCCTACTCTCTTGAGAGAGGAGATGGCCAAAAGGAACACAGTCTTGACTGTGAGGAACTTTAAAGCCACCTCAGTCAATGGCTCGAAGAGAGGCTCAGACAGGGCCTCAAGACAACAACCAAGTCCCACGCAGGCACTCTGATCGTACCGGAGGCCTCAACCTCCGGGTACTGCAGAGGAAACGCGTTACCTACGGGTTCTTACCTAGTGACTTCCCCACAAGGGTGGCATGACAGGCCGCAATGGTGGACAGGTAAACCTTCAGGGTGGAAGGAGCCAACCCTTGGGTGAAATGTTCTTAAAGGAATTCCAGCACTAGGCAGGTAGTCAGGCAGTTAGTCGTTGTCTTTTGCTGTCTTTGCACTGTTTGCACCAGGTTGCACATGATGCACTTTATGTGGCGAGGACACTTACAGTCCTTAGCCCTGTGTTTTCTTACGAGCAGGTTGAGAAGAGCCTGTAAAGATGGAGGTTCACGCTGGAGAGAAGGGGAATAAAAGTCAGTAGGAGTAAGACAGAGTACATGTGTGTGAATGAGAGGGAGGGCAGTGGAGGGGTGCGGTTGCAGGGAGAAGAGCTGGAAAAGGTGGAGGAGTTCAGGTACCTGGGGTCAACAGTGCAAAGTAATAGAGAGTGTGTTAGAGAAGTGAAGAAAAGAGTGCAGGCAGGGTGGAGTGGGTGGAGAAAAGTGATAGCAGGAGTGATTTGTGATAGAAGAGTATCTGTGAGAGTGAAAGGGAAAGTTAGGAGGACTGTGGTGAGACCTGAGATGTTGTATGGTTTAGAGACAGTGGCATTGAGTAAAAGACAGGAGGTGGAGCTGGAGGTAGCAGAGCTGAAGATGTTGAGATGTTCGTTGGGAGTGACGATGATGAATAAGATTAGAAATGAGTTTATTAGAGGAACAGCGCATGTAGGATGTTTTGGTGACAAGGTGAGGGAGGTGAGATTGAGATGGTTTGGACATGTGCAGAGGAGGGACATGAATTATATTGGTAGAAGAATGCTGAGAATGGAGCCACCAGGTAGGAGGAAAAGAGGAAGACCAAGGAGGAGGTTCATGGATGTGGTGAGGGAAGACATGCAGGTAGTTGGTGTAAAAGAGGCAGATGTAGAGGACAGGGAGGGGATGGAGACGGATGATCCACTGTGGCGACCCCTAATGGGAGCAGCCGAAAGAAGAAGAAGAATGCAAACACTTATTATATTGATTAAATTAAGAAATCAGTTAAAATGACACAAATTCAGTTGATTCAATAAAATTAAATAAATGGAAAATTAAATGTAATAGTTCACATCTGTTAGACCCCATTTGGGTAATACAGATGTGCATGTAATGTGTGTTGTGTATGGAATTTTGTGATGAATGTATTACTATTGTAGCTATTTATATATAACTATTTGTGTACTTAACATATAATAAGTGAATTCAATAAAATATTTATGTCCTTCTTTATAATAGTTGCACCATATATTTTGCAAATAAATAATTCATAACTTTAAAAAAAAATTTTTTAATGATTTTAGAAAAAAAAATCATTTACACATTTATATTCATCTATATTCATGTTTCTTAAAAAAAAATAAACCGTTTAAAGAACCGACTCAATGAACTGATTAATAGAGTCGACTCAAAGATTCGACTCATCCGTGAGGCAATTCGTTTTTTTTCCTCACTGAAAATAAAAGAAAAGATTCTAAAGTTATTTTTCTGCAGTAACTTGGTATGTCTGATTTAATATTAGATACAGAATCTGATCTGATGTAGATAAAATATCAGACACAGATAATAAATTAGACACATAACACAGTAAAACTTTGATATAAACAGTAATACGTGTGTTTTAATTGAAACCCTTGTTTCAGTGTTAAAACTTTATTTACAAGAATCTGATTTGTAAAGAGAAAAAACACAGAACAATACAGTAGATTTCCTTTAATCCTGAACACTGGATTTTATTTCCTCTTCATAAGTCACAGTTGTCATGATAACCTGTAAAAACATCATACACTGATTATAGAGTTCTCGTCCAACAGGAAACAGAAAACACACAACTTCCTGTTTGTTCTCACCTTGTCCTCCAGTGCATAAGAACCTGACAGAGAGATAAAAATAGAACAGTAGTGAGAAGAATAGAATTCTTTAGAAATATATTTACATTCATGTTTATATGGAAACTAAAATGTAAACATGAATTAAAATCTTTGAACACTTGAATCGATTTTTACATCACGACAGAGTCCATTGGTGATTAAGTGAAGATCAGAGAGAAACCTTTCAGCTGATAAATCGAGTTAAATTTCAGTAATATAATCACACATTACACCTCTCTCTGCTCATGTGATTGGGGCTGTGGGGAAATGTTTATATTCATGTTTTATTCTATTTCTTTATTTTGTAAAGAAGATGTAACCAATGCCAAAGCACCACCATTGGGTCAGACCTTGGCAATTAAATCAGATTAGAATTGTCACAATGCAGACAGAGTACGACATGTACTGACCTGCTTTTTATGACTGTCCAATAATTAATAGAAATAAAATAAATACAGATATAATAAAAGATTTGACTCACATCTCGACACTGCTGTGGTCATGGTTTACACTTTTTCTGTGTAGTGTGTGTTTAATATAGAACATCTGATGAATGAGTGTCAGTACCTTTGTTCATGCTGAGAGCAACAGCAAGGACCACGACAAAGACAAACACACTGACGTAGATCAGATAGAACCACTTCTCACCATCACCATGCAGTTGTGTGTCTGTTTCTGATCAGATACAGAAGATGATCAGATAAAGACAAAGATTAGATATTGATCAGATACAGAAAAATAGTGAAACTTATCACAGGTATCACATGTATCTTTTAGTAAATATTAGAGATCAGATTAAAATCATACGATTACACAGTAAAGTGCAAAAGAAAGTGCCCCCTTTCCTGCTGTAACATTTACAGTGTCAACTATGCTCTGTGTGATCTTCTAAAATAAATATATCAGTATACTAAAGTTTTTACAGCTTTAGATTGTAGTCTGTATTCTCTTCCACACACACACACACACACACACACACACACACACACACAAACTTTATATAGAAGTCGTGGTGTTTACCTGTTACAGTAACATTGATGGAATGGCTTACAGTAGAAATTAGTGCATTTATCTTACACCTGTAAAGTCCAGAATCCTGCACAGAGATTTTCTTGAAAATGAGGAGTAACAGACGTTTGTTCTCAGTGATGTTCCTCCATTCTGTTGTTATGTGTCTGGAGGGAAATAAAGATCTGCATTCTCCCATATCATTCACTCTGCACCAATACACTGCCATATTATTCCAGCAGTGTGATTCAGCTTTTACAGTGCAGTTGATCATCAGGGTTTCTGATACACGAGCTCTCCACATTGTGTTCCTCAAAACCATGAGAGATGGAGTACAAACCGCATCAGAATCTAATACACACAATCAGACCAAAAAGTAAGAAACATGGTGATTAGTTTATACTATGAGGAGATTTTATCTAGAAGATGAAGCAGAAGAAGACAGTGTGTACATGAAAGAAGACTGGACGTGCCATAAACTAATGCTGATTCAATAATAAAGATGAGATACAGAACAAGATCAGGACTATCGTATCAGAATCCCTTATGATCAACTCCTCAATTATAGCTTTTTACTTTTCCTTCCCTCCTTTTTTATACACATTTTTAGCACAGTTGCACAAAAAAAAGGAAAATCACAATTTAAAACAATAATCATGAAATCTAAGTAAGTAGAGTTTAATGTAATGTAATTAGTTTCTCCATATTCATATTTGTGTTCAGTTTTTTAACGAACACTAACATTTGGGAGGAAGAAATTTTACTGAAAAATATTGTCTGGTGTGGAAATGAGAGAAAATCAAAACATTTTAAAAAGAAAAAATGTTTTTTTTATTTTGAATAAAAAATAAATTAATTTCAGTTTTTTTTTTTTTTAAATAGATTTTTACACATTTCTCAGTGTGTTTTTTTATATATGTTTTTAATCCACTGTGATTGTTTAATTGTGTTTGTTTATTTTGTTATTATTTTAATATTGAAAAAAATGTTTGAAAAAAAAAGATATAAATTAATTTATTGTCAAAATAGTTTAAAAAATACTTGTGTAAAAGTCAGTATTCTCATTATCACTTCATCAAAACCTGTTAGTGTTTGATCTTTAATTTTAGTACAATTTTAGTAATAATGTTTATTTATTATATTATGTATTATTATTATTTAGTAATTTATTAAAATGTATTTATTAAAATTTTAAATGAAGCAGCTCTTGATGTTCTTTTGTTATTGTACATTTTTTCCTAAATTGCAGTAAAGAGTTTTTGAGTTCATTGCAACTAGTAAAAGTATTTTTTAGGGCAGAGGGGAATTTTTTCGTTTGTTTGTTTTTACATATTAGATTTAATATTTATTTCTATTGTCTGATCCAGGTGGAGGTGTGAGGTGTTCCAGGATGTTAGTGCACAGTGTGGATTTGAAGAAGGTTCTAAGGTGAAGTGGAAAGCATTAGAATGAAGGTCTCACACCTCACCATGGATTATCATCTTATAATATTGTCACTTCCCAGCAGTGAGGAGTTCAAGCTGTTATTGATGCCTGCAGAGTAAAACTGACTGAGAAAGTAGACAAAGTGATTCATGAGACTATTCAGTTTTCTCAATTTAAGGTTGTTTATTCATCTTCTCTCCTTTTGTGTCAAGAATTAGGTTTTATAATGTTATGATGTAGTATGTACATATTTGTCAAACTGTTTTGCATATGTACTGAATATGTATCTTATTTGTTATAAGATGTATTTATTGTGGATCAGATTTACTCAATAAAGCCATTTTTATAAAAGGTAAAAACTGACTGAATGGATCCAAATAACGCATTTAATATATACGAGTTGTTACGTCTACAATTCTGCTGAAATAACACAGAGATAAAGTAGTGCTACAAGATTATATTTATGTGATTAAAATGCTGTAACAGAATGTTTTAGCTCTGATACTGAACAGGACCAGGATTAACAGACCGCTGATGATCAGGAGTTCCTTCATCTTCATTCACAATGTTCAGAATAATAGTACT
>MU597129.1:1627991-1662991 GCA_024362625.1 Silurus asotus
CACTCTTTTGTTCTCTCTCATCTTCACCTTGTTCTCTATGTGAGATGTGGTTAGCTATGTGTTGTTACACACATCCGCTGAAAGTCTGTTTTATGATCCTGGACACTGAGAGTAAAACCACCTTCTCTTTAGTGTTAGAGCTGTGTGAGTTAATCTCCTGTGCAGGAAACACAAACTATACACATTGTAGATTTGTACAGGTCTCACAGTACAACCTTTACTGCAGCCGTTTACACACTGCTGAAGGTTTAATATTCATGTTCTGTACAGAATAAAACACTGTGTCTATCTGCGTGTGTACATTCTATATACAGGTAGTCATCAACTTACGACCATACAACCACAATCGCTAGCCGTGGCGTACGACAGTAAGAAACAAAATGGTGTAGAGATGATACAAATGCCATAATGATGATATATACAGTATAACAATAATGAAAGAAAATTATGATAAAATACTACTTAAAGATTTTTATAACATCATTTCACAGTACTGAACATATCGCCTACTCTACTTACCACCAAATCGTGTTACAACCGGTCTGTCGGAACCAATCGTGGTCGTAAGTCAACAACTATCTGTACACACTATATGGCCATAAGTATTGGGACATGCATTTTCACCACATGTGGTTCTTTCCCAAAGTGTTTCCACAAACTTGGAGGCACACAATTGTTTAGGATGAATTTAGATGCTGTGGCATGAAATTTCTCCTTCCCTTGAAATAGGAGATCTGCTTTACATGGTTTGGAGTGAAAGATCTCCTGACCTCAGAGCTCTGACCTCTGACCTCAACTTTATACAGTGTGTATATATCAGGTACAGAGTGTGTAGTCGCAGCATATGAACTTTGTCACCTCAGAAAAAATAAAACCACATTTTCTCTCACAGTACAGATTATGTGTGTATAGAGGTTCTAATTGGAAAATGCTGCTGATGGTCGTTATGCTCTAAACCTGGACGATTGTAAAAAAAGTAATCAATTACTAATAATAATTTATTATTCATACAAAAGAAACTCATTAAACATATTAATTATAAAACAAAAACTCTGCGCTCATTTTCGCTTTAAAGAGTCGACTCAACGAGCCGACCAAAAGATCCGACTCATCAGTGAGGTGATTCTTTTTTTCCTCATCGAAGAAAATAAAGTACATTTCTGAGGTAAAAATAACTCAATAAAACTGAAATTTCTGTTTATTTTTATGATTTATTTTAGCCTCTGCCTACAGTTTATAACTTTACTTTCTTGGATGTTAGAATATGATTTTTGGATATATTTTCACTGATAATAATTTTTTCATGCTAACATGCTAACACTATAATAAAGTTAGCAGCGCTGTGTGACTGAAATCCTAACATTATTCCTGATTTATTTAAATTATTTAGCTATTTATTTTTAATTACAAATTATTGGTAAAATATGAATAGAAACGTGTATTTGTCTGTAGAGTCTTGAGAATGTCAGTATATTTGTAATTGTTTTTACTATTTTTACTCTATTTGTGTTTCCTGAGGTAAAGTGATCAGTAATCCATGGTTTACAACCTGAGAAGGTGAAAAAGATCTACATTTTCCTGTGTGTGTGTGTGTGTGTGTGTGTGTGTGTGTGTGTGTGTTAGGATGCAGTCTTTTCTGAAACAGGATCACAGGTGAATGATCTCCAGAATCAGGTATGTGTGGATGAAGGTACCACAGACCTCTGGTATAACACTGAACATCAGGAGATAATAGTGTGACACAGGAGCAGGACACTGATTGATCATCATTAATATTTTTATGTGATATACCTTAATAATCTAAAAACAATATTTGCATTAGAATCCATCATGTGAGAGACTGTAAAGTAAAGTAAAGTATTGTATGTTACCTACTAAATACAGCATTTAATTACAGAAAAAACATACGGTATTTAATTACAGATACAGTATTTAATTACAGAAAAACATATGGTATTTAATTAAAGGAGTAAAAATGCAGCATTCAATTAAAGAAAAAAAATAATACAGTGTTTAATTTATAAACAGTAAATGTAGTGTAAGGTTCTACACAGAACATTTCTCTATCAGGGTGCTAGATGAAGTCCTGGTCCATATAGTCCATGTAGAGGATTATATGAAGGTATTGAAGGTGCTGGAAAAGTGTTCTTGTAGTAAGGATGATACCTGACACTGAGCCCGAGTGGGTCCCTGAGACTCTGCCTATAAGAACTCAGTGAGGAACAAAGGTTGGGTTCGGAAGAACCACATGAAACCTTGTTGAAAACACACGTCTGGAGCTCATGGGGATGCAGGAACCCGTGTGGGAAAATGGTGAATGCGGACATGGATGAAGAAGGAAGCGAGGGTGAAGAGCACAGAAGAGGCAGAGTGGATTTTAGAGATGCAGTGCAGCGATAGCCGAGGCAGTACGGGTCTCCACACCAGGAGGTTTCTGGTTTATTTTTTAATGCAGGTAAAACTGGTGGAGGGAAACTCAAGCAGCTTGTTGGAAATGGCTGAAGAGAGGAATAATGTGGAAAACACAAGCTGGGACTGGAAGAAAACGCCTCTGGCACCTCGGACGATCTTTTCGATGCGTCTCTTGTATTGTCTTTGTCTGAACTTCCATGTATGATCTTTTCTGGAGTTTCACATGGACTTTTATGAGCACTGTCATTCTTCTCGTCTTTAGTGTAAGTTTTGGGAGAACACACAGCAAACTGCCTGCAAGTGGCGCTCTGCGTCCTCGAAACACATGTAACAAAGGACGAAGTCTCTGAATCTTTCTTTTTAGCTGGTTTGGACTTGAAGCTGATATTGCTGATCTTCAGCTGTCCAGATTCGGTGGAAGAGAAGGGGTCAGACTTTCCAATTTGCGAACATGTTTGTGCCAAGAGAGCCAACGGACTCTTTGTGGTATCCAACTATAGGGGGAAAAATTCACATGACCTGAAAGCTGAGAAAACTGAGGATTTATTTAAGTAATTATTCATCCAAATCATGGTCCAGGTTTACTGTTCTGATCAACATCACAACAAGTCATCAATATATTTATTTCACATCAGATTTACATGAAATGCTCATCTCCATAGCACCTGCATACCAGCATACTTTTTTTTCTCCAAGCTAAAGTATTCTTATGTTAGAATTTTTTCATGGTGATCATAAAAAAGAGAAAGAACAGTTCAGGTTATTTAGGCTGAAAAAATTATATTTTATGTATTATAAGATCATATAAAAAGTGTTTTAGACCTAAACGTATGAGAAATAAATCCAGAATAGTTTGTAAGTACATTTTTACAGATTAATTAAGATTAAAGATAAAGTTTACCTCAATGTGGCTGAGGGGGGCAGATGAACCAAGCGGTTGGAGAGAATCCGGCTGTAGGAAATGTCCACTGTGTGCCGTGATCATTTTTCATTCGTTTAATTGTAGTTCAGGACTTCAGCAGTTTAGTTGCCGGTCCTGGAGATGAGCTCGTGATCTGTTTCTAGTTTTATCCAAGTGAAACTGATTTATAACCTACAGGAAGAAAACACATCACCTCCCCAGAGCCGTGTGTGTGTCATTAAATTTACACGTGACTGCACCGGTGCCAAGATTTAAAAGCCCCTGCTTCCCCATCAAAGGCCAAATGGGAAAAACGAAGTCATGCCAAAGCACAGTGGGGTGTGGCTTTAAAAAAAAAAGGAAATGTTAAATATTCTGGAATTCTTGATTAGGAATCTTTTTCCAGGGAAGAAATTTTCCTCAAAACTTCACCTTTTTTATTTCTACACCCTCTTAATTATTTTAACATGACTAGCTTTGGTTTCTAAAAAAGATCACATTCATCAAAATAAAGGTTTTTCATTGTAGGTTTAAGTGAATTACACAGGGATATTGATTTCTATATTTACAGTGATGCCAACCTCTGAATAAGTGTCCCCAAAATCATAGCTAGAAATGCTAAGCACTGGTCACTTTAGAGGGTGTTTACCTGAACTATATATCAAGGCAGAATGAGGTTAAAGACCTTGCACTTTGCTCTCAAGTGGCCCCTTTCATGACTGGGCTAAGTGAGAGCCTTCATCAAGGTGGTGTCTCAGTAGTAATGAAGGTCATAGGTTTATATCCCAGAACTACCAAGCTGACATTACTGTGCCCTTGAGGAACGTCTTGAAACCTCAACTGATCTGTTGTAGAAAAATATAAGATAATTGGTTATTAGATAAGGTTATTGTCTACTGAACGTCCCCACACTGTAGTATAATACTGTAGAGACACTTTTAAGACACTTGGTCAAGGGGATTGGTGTCTGACCCCAAAAGTGGTTTCTTTTGTTTGCAAAGGGTTTGGCATGATTCTGGTAGACCTGTTTGCCAATGTAAATGTGACCCATTGGCAAGTGCAGTTTTGCTTTTGCTTAACATTGATGCTCGTTCCAACTTAGATCTTGGCTCCCACACTATGGAACTCCCTGAGTCCTCTACCAGCCTGCCTTAGGGCTCTTTTGTGCTGGAATCTCTTTAGAGCATTACATATATAATAGTGACTTTAAGGATAGACTATTTTGCTAACAGTTACATTAGCTGATAAAGTTGCTAACTTTATCATAAGCTGGCCTTGCATACATTTAGCTTAGATGGTCTAAGGGGTATCTTGTGGTTCAATCTTGGAAGATGTGGCTTTTTAGGACGAGTTTATAGGAAATAGCACACCTTGGCCAATGGACATGCATGTGGAAAATGAGCTTCTACCCTTCTCAGCTTATGGCCTTTTTTTGAGTGTGGCTGCATATCTCCAGGAAGTCTGATCTGCCACTACCGCTGCAGTCCTTGCAGTTTTTCCAGAATCTGCTAGGTCCACTTTGCACTTTTCAGCGGTGTATGTGTTGGTTATCTCTGAGCAGCTTTTTGATGGTTTTGGTTTTTTTACGTTTTTTTTAAATCAGTTTTGTCCTGGTTCATCCAGATGTTTCCACACCATTCTCAGTGGTTCAGAAGGTGAGACGCATCATTGATTTCCCTAAACAGAAGATTAATAATTTATTTCAGGTCCAAGAAATTTCACAGTACACATCATAAAGGAAAGATTAATGAAAAGGAAAAAACATGTCCAAGGAATGAGTTCTTGATGTTCTCGGGTGTGTCGAACATTCTATGAAATGGGGCCGACATGCTGGAGATGATCCTCTATGAAACACGCAGTGGAGTTTCCTGACAACCTGAAGTTGGGTTTGATGGTTTGTTAATATTCCCTTTGATGAGCACCTCTGTCTGGAAATGTGACCGTTTCCCCCAAAGCCGGGGGAGCAATTCTACTTGAAGGACAGGAAATGTCTCTCGTGGAGAAATCCGAGACAGCGGTTTGGGTGAACAGTGTCAGGAAATATTAGCACTAATACTTAGCACTCAGCATCAAGTGCACTCTCAGATTTTTTTTTGCTAAACTTTGTGATGTTCCCTGTCTCATGATCCTAAATTCCTACAGGACATTTAGTCATCTTTATGTCTTCTTTATGTTTCCAAACAGACTTACTTTTCACACAGTATTAGCCTTAATAGAATCATGCTACATCCAGAGCGGTAAAGTAGATTGTTTGCTAATGTCACTAAATTGATCATCCCCAAGTTAATGTCTAAGAATGATCAGACAGACTCAGTATTTTAGGAACCTTCACAATGTTACCCTGAGAGTCATTTATTTAGCAAAAAATATTATACAATATTAATACCTTATAAACCAAATATTTTACACAAAAATGCACGTCTTGACTTTCTTTTTGGATATATGTTTTGTTTGTGTTTTTTTTTTTTTAAATAGCATTGGCCTTGTCAGAATCATGCTAACATTCTTCTACAAACAATGTTGCAATGTTTGAAAGTTTTGAAAAATGACACCATACTGTGAGCATGGTGCGTCTCAATATTAATACCTTATAAACCAAATATTTTACAAAAAAATGCACGTCTTGACTTTCTTTTTGGATATATGTTTTGTTTGTGTTTTTTTTTTTAAATAGCATTGGCCTTGTCAGAATCATGCTAACATTCTTCTACAAACAATGTTGCAATGTTTGAAAGTTTTGAAAAATGACACCATACTGTGAGCATGGTGCGTCTTTATTAGGCATGTTTTAGCTTTTTGCCGGCTACAAGTTTTTTCCTGTAATGCTGTGCTTGTAATTTCTTTTGACACCGTTAGCATGTGTTAACATCACTAGACTCTGGTAGCATAGAGGAGAATGGCCCAAAAGCTTATACACTGATTTTTTTTTTTCTTCTTGTTCATGCTGTCACAGTAATTAGCAAAATCTGTTCACCTCAGGATATTAATCAGGTTGCTCTCAAGGATTATGGGATAATTTAACCTTCAGATCTGCTCAGGATGATGTTCTGGTTTCCTGACAGCTGCCATACTTCCTGTCTTTAGAAGTTTCTGGAGGTTGATGATAAGATATCTGTCTCTTTTTTTTAACAGTCTTACAGAAGATGGTGTGGAACCTGTAGTGTGGAAACCTGCAGACCTGCTGCAAATACAGCAGCAACTGGATATGATGTTCTAATATGTTAAAATATACCATCAGTTCCTGTATCAATGAATCTTGGATTCTGAATAGATTTGCAGGTCAGGGGTCACCAGATTTGAACTTTGAAACATAGCAACATGTACATCTCCAGCATTTACATACATATGGAAGACAGTGGAATGAAAAGTATGGTCTGACCACGCCCTCATGTCGAGTCTAAATCTAGCCTGCTCTACTGAGTGTTATTTAAACAATGAAACAGTTACTCGTGAACAAGACTACAACTGTTAGCATTACGGTGTGTTCCAAGGTGCTGAAAGAGTGGCTGTCCATGGTGCTGCGAGCACGCTAGTATTACAGCCTGCTGTAGTTGCGTCTATTTTCATTCATCATATTTCATCCGGTTCACTAAAGAAGTGGTTCCCATGCTTTTTTTGCACCACGGACCAATTTCACACAAGACAAATTTTCCACAGAACTGGAGGGGTCATGTTTAAAACTAAACACAAAAACATGCATACTATAGTACTATTAAGTATATAATGAAAAATCCATAATTTCCTAAGAAACTGTCCAGCAATGTTTGTTTTATAGTTATCTTTGCTAGGACTAACTTGAAGTTTTAATTTATCAATGTGTAGAAAAAAAACTGTGGGTGAAACAAGTGTGGGGAAAATGCACAGGAAGAAGTGATCTGTGACCACAAAAGTCAATAGAATGGAAATTAATAAAAAATGTAAAAGTTTTTATTCAGTCGGTACCAAATGGTCCACGGCTTGCTACCGAGGTCCCTGCACTAGTGGTTAGTGACTCTTTGTTTATGTCCATATCAAATGCACATAAACAACTCATTTGTTTTATTTGCAACCAATCACCTGCTCCTTTACAGTCTTGAAAGCAAATGAGACACATGAATCAGTACGTGGAGATGAAACAGATTAATAAAAAAAAACTCTTTGTACACAAATCAAATGAATCAATCTATTAGTGAGGAATCCATTTTGTTTGTGGCGTAATGTGATGATTTACTTAAAGTATGTCAGATGTACAGGAGTAACAAACATCTCTGCCAATCGAAGAACATCTACATGCCCCATGTACACACTACCGATAGCCACGCCCATCCCTGGGCTCAAATGCACCTTCATTAGCATATTAATGAGGTAATTACAATTATAGAATATTGTGTGTGATGTAAACGGCAAAACTGAAAGCTTTTCATTCAACATACACAATATGTGTGTGTGTGTGTGTGTGCGTGCGTGCGTGCGTGTGTGTTAACTGATAGAGTGTGTGAAACAGGATTAGTGTCAGATCAGTGACTAGTCTCGTCTCAGTGTGTCAGAGTGCATAGTATTGCAGGGAATTAGGGTTTTACCTGCCGGGACGTGTCCATCAGCATCAGGTCGGCTTTCAGCAGGCATGGAGGAAACTTCTCCTGCGTCACAGAACATGTATACAGATTATCATTTCATTACAAAAGTAGTGCTTGGTTCATCATAAGCAAAGCATGCACAATAGAGGTTAATAAGTGATATTGTGTTGGTAAATGTACATGGATCACGAATCTTAGAGAAGTGAAGGAAAAAGTGCAGTCCTGTGAGTGATTCAACTAATAGAGAAAATTGATTTTAGTCATTTTTAATCATCTTTGTGTGGCTCAGAAACCATAAAAAAATGTTTAATCCTTTTTCTGATTTCAATATTGATACAAAAAAAGGGAACCAAGATACAAAAGATTAAGCTAACCAGAACAACTCACTTATACACAGGGCACAAAGTGTACTGGTGAAAACATTATTTAGGGCAACAACACAATGACAGTGTAACAGGGGCAGGTACAGGAGATAATGTAGGTGTGATGTAGAACCGTGAGAAAGTTGAAAAGTTCCCCTTCAGGAACTGGAGCTGTTCCACGTTGTCCACGCTCTGAATCACGTAATCAGTCCAATGGAAAAGCGCGGCGCCACTGACTGGGTAAAGTCACAACCAGTAGCTATTAAAGCACACGGCGCGCTAGCTTCTGTATGTTCAGGATGCGCCCTATGTCTGTTTGTCTATTTGGTAGGTGGTAATGTCTGAAAAGATATAAAATGAAAGTGACAGCGAAGATTAAGCACTCTTTTTGGCTGTACGTTCCTCTTTGCCCCCTGCTTTATTACTGGGGATACACACAGCCTCTTTGTCGCTTGTTTGGGAGTGGAGCACACTAGGTCGGTTCTCGAGAAAATCGACTGCACGGATTGTGCTCGCATGTCTATGTGAACACTTCACTTCCGGAGAGCACTCTTTGAGGAGGGTGCTCTCACTCTTTGTAATTCTGGCCCCACTTCCGCTGAACTGAAGTGGTGTTTGAAGACGGGCTTGTCGATTTCTCCCTTCTTACCTGCCGGTCCAGCGCCCTCTCGCAAGTTTCTGAAGCACGCCATTCGGAGGTTTCTTCCCTTTGCAATGAGAGCACGCAGCTCTCTTCCTCCTCCGAGGGGCAGGTAATGGATGTCTGCGATGCCTTTCTCTACCCCCACAGCATGGTATGTCTCCAAGGTACCCTCTGTCATCCCGCAACCTGTTATGCTCCAGGCATTCTTTCCTCCTCCTTTTTAGGGCCCAGACCAAGAGAAGTTTAACCAACTATGTCCAACCTATAAGAACTGTGTATTCAGAAAAAAACTGATACAATAACAAATAGTTACACACATAGCAAAAAGGGTGTAACTGACTTACAAGTTCCTTGGACCGTATGTCTTTGTTTCTCTCTTACTCTTTACCCTCTGTCTCTGTCGCTTGCTAGGTGAAGCTATCTTTTCATGTAGGCTTCCATTTCTTAGTCTGTAGCATTTGCTGGCAGCCTGTTGTTTCTCCCTAAAAAATACAAAACCTTGTAAAGTTTTCAATAAACAATACAATTTAAGTAAAATAATAGTAATCATTTGTTTGTTAAACTGAAAATGTGATGCATCGATTTTAAAAAGCATGCATCAGACACAAGGTGACATTTTTAAACATATTTGCATTGGTAAAATATGATTTATTTATATATAATTATTAGCAGATGCACTATACTTTCATTATTTGCAAATTGGTCAATAAATTGTTACCAATATTTTATATGTAGATTGATTTCTCCTCCCTAAACTGTTTTTTGAGTGTGTTCTGTAAACAGCAGGATAATCTGAAACAGAAATAGGATTAAATATTGAAATGAATACCCTATTTTACTCAAGTATTTAAGCATCAACAACTTCTAGGTCCCTGGGGGTCTAGTGGTTAGGATGCGGCGCTCTCACTGCTGCGGCCCGGGTTCGATCCCCAGTCAGGGAACCGACCCCAGCCACTCTCAGTGCCGGGCCCAAGCCAGGATAAATTGGGGAGGGTTGCGTTAGGAAGGCCATCCAGCGTAAAACATGCCAAATCAAACATGCAGAGGATCCGCTGTGGCGCCCCCTAAAGGGAGAAGCCGAAAGAAGGTTTATTTAAAGCATCAACAACTTTTCTTAATTTGCCACTTTGTAATTCCAAGCAAATGTCTCCAACATATCACTGTTGAGGTCTAAAACATTACACCAAAAAAGCATAATGAAGGGCAATTTTATAATTTACTATTCGAGCAACTGTATGTATAAAGGAATTTAATCCAGAACCAACTATTCAAACATGAATATAAAAATACATTATAATTATATACATTTTTGTTATGTTATAAAAAGAGACTTATCAAATATTTGTTTTAATCCTATACAGAACAGGCTGTTCATATTAGGTGACAAATAATAAATGAAAGAGACTCGTACCAGAAGATTTGGGAGCAGAACTAATCACTTTCCTTTAATCATTAATGATTAAACCATCAATACTTAATTGGACATCACAGTGTATAATAAGAAACTTCTTCAATGCAGGATCATTTCAAACATATTTTTAAATGCAATATCTATATAGGGCTGCAGTGGAATGCAGAGAGAGTTTGTGCTAACAGTTTAACATAAAGCTAAAACGAAGTGTCTATTCAATGTATCATGATGTGGTGTCAGAAGTCAAAGTTCTCTGCACACTCCTGTGATCTGTGAAGGAGGATGGAGGAAAACGTCTAAGTTTCACTTGCCAGAAACTTGAGATTCAAGTCATCAAGTTGGCCGGCGTGAAGGCAACATATTGCACGTTTCAGGATTGCAATGAAACTCAACAAAGAAAATGATGTACAGTTGAATTATCTATTCTATGCAATGGCCAAACAGGATTAACCCATATGCGGCACAATTTTGTTTTCCGCGGAGGAGGACAATTATTTGACGAACAGTTTGTGCCCCAATGCAGTCTGATTCACAACCACGCTTGTTTTCACAAAAGCAGTCAACGAAACAGTGAAAGTGTTGAAGCATTCGTCAGGAGTTTATACCAGCTGGCAGAGTTTTGTGATTTCGGTGACATCGTGATTGGAATAGCAGATGGCGATGTGTCTGAGAAGCTGCAGTTCGTGCCGGATTTGAAAGAGCGGATATTTGACTTTAACTGAGACAGAATGTCGTTATTCACAAATTGAGAAGGAGCACCCTGACACAGAGTGTGACGTTGCTGTTTGTACATTTGGTTGGCACGATTTAGGCCATATTCTCCATTTACCACATGGGCCACATAAAGGTCACATTTGGATTACACATTGCCGTACACTATCTTTGCCTTAAGTGGTCCACATATGATTTTATATATTTGAGCTATTTCTGCTATTTTACAGGTAGGCCACTTCAGGTGCAAATCCATTTTATCTGCGCCATAAGAAGGCTAGCAGTGCCGTACCACTGCCTTAAGTAGAACACATCCAGATGCTATCTGGGAGACTGCTTTACTGAGGAGAGCAAACCTGTTCAACATGTGAAGCAGTGAAGAATCTCCCACTCACTCAGCAGCCAGGGCTCTAATGCTGGAGTCAGCAGAACCTGGACTGCACTCACTCCCAAAATAACAATACCTAACACGCGCACACACACACACACACACACACACAATAACAATAACAATACCTAACACACACACACACACACACATATATAAAATAACAATACCTAACACACACACACACGTTAACAATACCTAACACACACATAAAATAACAATACCTAACACACACACACACACACACACACACAATAACAATACCTAACACACACACACATAAAATAACAATACCTAACACACACACACACACACAATAACAATACCCTAACACACACACATCAAATAACAATACCTAACACACACACACACATATAAAATAACAATACCTAACACACACACACACATATAAAATAACAATACCACACACACACACACACATATAAAATAACAATACCTAACACACACACACACAATAACAATACCTAACACACACACACACACATCAAATAACAATACCTAACACACACACACACACATATAAAATAACAATAACACACACACACACACACTAACAATACCTAACACACACACACATCAAATAACAATACCTAACACACACACTCACACATATAAAATAACAATACCTAACACACACACACACACACAATAACAATACCGAACACACACACACATATAAAATAACAATACCTAACACACACACACACAATAAAAATACCTAACACACACACACACACATCAAATAACAATACCTAACACACACACACACACATATAAAATAACAATACCTAACACACACACACACTAACAATACCTAACACACACACACATCAAATAACAATACCTAACACACACACTCACACATATAAAATAACAATACCTAACACACACACACACAATAACAATACCTAACACACACAATAACAATACCTAACACACACACACATAAAATAACAATACCTAACACACACATACACACACACATAAATTAGAAATATCCAACACACACACACACACAATAACAATACATAACACACACACACACACACACATATAAAATACCAATACCTAACACACACATACACATATAAAATAACAATACCTAATACACACACACACACATAAAATAACAATACCTAACACACACACACACACACATAAATTAGCAATACCTAACACACACACACACACACACACACCAAAAAAATAACGATACCTAACACACACACACACATAAAATAGCAATACCTAACACACACACACACACACACACATATAAAATAGCAATACCTAACACACACACACACACACACACACAAAATAACAATACCTAACATACACACACAAAATAACAATACCTAACACACACACATATAAAATAACAATACCTAACACACACACACACATAAATTAGCAATACCTAACACACACACACACAAAATAACAATACCTAACACACACACAAAAAATAACAATACCTAACACACACACACATAAAAACAACAATACCTAACACACACACACACACATAAATTAGCAATACCTAACACACACACACACAAAATAACAATACCTAACACACACACAAAAAATAACAATACCTAACACACACACACACATAAAAATAACAATACCTAACACACACACACACACACACAAATTAGCAATACCTAACACACACACAAAATAACAATACCTAACACACACACATAAATTAGCAATACCCAACACACACACACATATATAAAATAAAAATACCTAACACACACACACACATAAATTAGCAATACCTAACACACACACACAAAATAACAATACCTAACACACACACACAAAAAATAACAATACCTAACACACACACACACATAAAAATAACAATACCTAACACACACACACACACACAAATTAGCAATACCTAACACACACATAAATTAGCAATACCTAACACACACACACATAAATTAGCAATACCTAACACAAACACACAAAATAACAATACCTAACACACACAAACAAAATAGCAATACCTAACACACACACATAAAATAGCAATACCTCACACACCTGCAATAACAATACCTAACACACACACACAAAATAGCAATAGCCAAAACACAAACACACACACACACACACCTGCAATAACAATACCTAAACACACACACACATATACACACATAAAATAACAATACCTAACACACACACACATAAAGTAACAATACCTAACACACACACACAATATAGCAATACCTAAACCACACACACACACACACACACATAAAATAACAATACCTAACACACATACACACACCTTCAATAACAATTCTTAACACACACACACACACACATAAAATAACAATACCTAACACACACACCTGCAATAACAATGCCTGATACACATACACACCTGCTGGAAAGCTTTTAATTGGCTCTAATTAACTTTAATTATCTCAAGTGTAGTAGTGGGGTGTGTAAGGATTTGTGCTCACATGTAAGAGATAAGTGTTTTAAACCTTAGCAGGAGTTCTGTGAGTGTGTGTGTGTGTGTGTGATTATCCAGAAGGTCACAATATGAATCTGTTTTTTTCCTTTCCTCCTCCAGCTGCTGTTTTTCCAATTAAAGCCGTAGCGCTGTAACACACTGGAACCACATTAAAGCACGCTGGATAAATGTACTGTAATTTCATGACTCATATGAACCGTTACTCATTGAAGCAAATTAAATTGTCTGTAGGACCAATACAAGGAAGCTGACAAAACAAGGTCACAATAAGGTCAGAATATCCAATGTAAATTTTGTTGTAAAAAAGTCTTCAAAGCACTTTATCACTACTGAGGTCAGGGCTACAGGGTGGTAGTCGTTAAGGCAGGCGGGCTGGGGCATCTTCGGGACAGGAACAATGGTGAACTGTTTAAAGCATGAGGGGACAACAGACTGTTCCAGTGAGAGGTTGAATATCTCAGTGAACACCGGTGCTAGCTGGGCTTTCAGAACCCGACCTGTGATGTCATCTGGACCTGCTGCCTTCCTGGTGTTCACTCTCCTGAATGCTTTCCTCACGTCATGCTCTGAGACGGTGAACGTGTTTACCTCTCCGGCTTTTTCAGTGTGCATGATGTTTATGCCGCTAGCGTGGTTAGCTGCAGCCTCGAAACGAGTGTAAAAGATGTTTAGCTTGTCTGCCAAAGAAGCGTCTGCATTCCCCATTCTGGAAGATGGTGTTTTATAGTGCGTGATGTTTCTTAGTTCCTGCCACAGGCTCAGAGAGACACCATGTTGGAACTGTAACTCTAGTTTCCTCCTGTAGCACAGCCTTGTACTTATTCATGTCACCGGTGGCGAGCCCCTCGTTGTAGGCAGCTGAGCGGGATCGCCGAGCATCCATCCACGGCTTCTGGTTGGGAAACGTATTATACATATACATACTTCGAACCTTGCATTATATTATCTACATAATTGTCTGGAAGTTCTGGTGTGAAAAGGTGATTGTGATTGGCTGGAATTTCTGGTGTGAATAGGTGATTGTGATTGGCTGGAAGTTCTGGTGTGAATAGGTGATTGTGATTGGCTGGAAGTTCTGGTGTGAATAGGTGATTGTGATTGGCTGGAAGTTCTGATGTGAACAGGTGATTGTGATTGGCTGGAAGTTCTGGTGTGAACAGGTGATTGTGATTGGCTGGAAGTTCTGGTGTGAATAGGCGATTGTGATTGGCTGGAAGTTCTGGTGTGAATAGGTGATTGTGATTGGCTGATTGTGATTGGCTGGAAGTTCTGGTGTGAATAGGTGATTGTGGTTGGCTGGAAGTTCTGGTGTGAATAGGTGATTGTGATTGGCTGGAAGTTCTGGTGTGAATAGGCAAATTGTGATTGGCTGGAAGTTCTGGTGTGAATAGGTGATTGTGATTGGCTGGAAGTTCTGGTGTGAATAGGTGATTGTGATTGGCTGGAAGTTCTGGTGTGAATAGGCGATTGTGATTGGCTGGAAGTTCTGGTGTGAATAGGGGATTGTGATTGGCTGGAAGTTCTGGTGTGAATAGGTGATTGTGATTGGCTGGAAGTTCTGGTCCGAGCTCAGCGTGTTGAAGACGGTAGTTTGTGTATGTCAGTTGAATCATCAATCTAAATTAATTTCTCTGCTTTGTTAATACAGTTGATTCATGGTTCAGTGGGGTGGGGGGTTTGGGTTATCTTTAAGTAATATTACAATTTGCTTGATCTAATCTGAAGTGTGAAAAATATGCAAAAAATAATGACATTTTCACAGAACTATGCATGGAGCAGTTTTGCGTGTGGTGGAACTTATATGGTAAATGTGCGGATTTTGATAAACGGCTCGAGACACAAGATAAATTTAAGAAACTGAAGAAAACATTCATTCAAATAAAAAACAGAACAAAAAACAGCACCAGGAGGAAACTTCATCTTAAACAGCTTCATTATTAGTGAAGACTCAACACACAGGTAATAAATGTAATCTTCTGGCACTACTTAATCTGTGTGTGTGATTTGGAGCAGCAGAATTGTAGATAATAATGAGGCGTATATATAAAATATGTAATGAAAATTAAGTTATTTTGATCCATTGTCAATAACAGCTTTAACTCCTCAATGCAGCTTTGCATTAACAACAATCCAAATGTATTCATTACTGTAAATCCACATTGTGAATAAATCTCCTCCATCACCTCACATGTTCCAGTTCCATCACCTCACTTTACGCTGTAGTATCACACGGGTTTGTTAAGTAGTTGTTTAGAGGAACCAAGTGTGGTGTGAGAAAATAAACCCACACACATACACACTGTTCTGTTATTAACCTTCTGAGAATTCAAACACAAACACATAATAATCTTCTGAGAGTTCACACACATACACACATACACAATTACCTTCACACAATTACTTTAATGAGAACGTGATGTATTTGCACTGAACACACCACAACCAATCTACACATATACCAAATGTGACCAGAAGTATTGGGTCACCTGTTGTGCACAATTTTACTTGGTGTCTTTGGAGGCTGGAGCATGGAATTTATTCTTCACTTAAACTTGGAGACCAAAACCTGTTACAGCATGACAATGTCCCTGTGCACAAAGCCAGCTCTATGTAGATCTGCTTTTCATGGGTTGGAGTGGAAGATCCCCTGCTATAGAGCTCTGATCTCAACAATATCGAACATGAAGAAATGTGAACACTGACACTTTTGTAGCTAAATAAATCTCCACAATTCTCGAAATCTAGTGGAACATCATCCCAAAAGAATAGAGCATATAACAGGAAATTGGGACTTAATGTAGAATTGGATGATCAAAAATCACATACCAATCTTTTCCCATTACAAAACAAATCTATAAATGTGCAGATGTTCCATTTTATTTTCTTTGAAAATCCTCCCTTAACATAAAGAACAGCTTCACACACTCTCAGTATCTGGACACTTCTCCTAACATTCAGCTGAAATACTTTGCCTTGTAAAACTCACCAAAGACGTTCTTCACTAGTTGAAGATTACTTGTTCAACCCAGAGCAGTTCAATAGGGTTCAGGTGCAGTGACTGGGCAGGACATTCCATCATAGATATCACTCCAGGCAACTCTCTAAATAACACTTACAGAACTCATACACTTCGTTCCCTCGTCTTGTTGTACAGTGAAGTCGGTTTCATTAAACCACAATCAGAATTGCATGTTGTTAAAGAATGGAATAGTAGCCATGTGGTGTCTATCAGGAGTTATTCATCATCAAAATAATTTTTGAAGGGGGACAGAAATAATACAGTCAAATTGTACTTATAAAGACACACAGTGTCCCCACAGTGAAACACTTTCCATTATTATTGTAGCATTGAGACTTTATGGCGTCATTATGGTTATTTTCAACATTTTTCTCAGGTTCAATGACAAAGCAAAACAAGGAATTAAAAAAAGGTTTAACATTTTATTTCAAATTAATTAAGAAATAAGAAGACCAGAATAGAAACTGATTATAAAAATACATTGTGGTCAGTTGGGATGTAGCACAGTGCTCATTTAGTAAATACACAGATAAACAACATGCTAATTGTGTGTTAATGTTAAATTAACATTATACCAATTCATCTCAAATAAAACACTGCATGGGAAATGGCTTTGGTGTGTTAGTGTAAGTGCACTGAGCTACAAGCTATTATAAACAATATTATAAACAAGCTAACGTTCACTAGATAAGGGATATTTTAATCTCTAATAGAGCAGATTCATGGAAAATGATATCGCTAATCAGCATTTTTGCCGCAACTAATTTATGAATGAGTCTGCATCAACTACATTAAAGAGAATCGCTTTATTTAAAGTGAATAAAATCCCCTAGTTAATAAAGATAAACATTAATTGGGCCACAGACACACACCTGACTCGTGTGTGTAGAGTAGGTGAGATGAACCGCACACCTGACTCGTGTGTGTGTGTAGAGTAGGTGAGATGAACCGCACACCTGACTCGTGTGTGTGTAGATTAGGTGAGATTTACATTTACATTTACATTTGCGGCATTTAGCAGACGCCCTTATCCAGAGCGACGTACAAAAGTGCTTTAAATCTCTAGTAGTGAATAAATCTTACACTGGTACGAAAGAATACAAACTCAATATAAATATAACTCGAATTCTACAAACTTGGAAAGTGCTAATTTAAGTATTTCAGGAAGAGGTAGGTCTTCAGTCGTCGCTTAAAGATAATCAGGGACTCTGCTGTACGGACATCTAGGGGAAGTTCATTCCACCACCTCGGTGCCAGAACAGAGAAGAGCCTTGAATTGTACTTACCTCTCAATCTGAGAGAAGGTGGTACCAGTCGAGCAGTGCTGGAGGATCTCAGACAGCGTGGTGCAGTGCGAGATGTGATGAGGTCACTGAGGTAAGATGGTGCTGGTGCATTTTTGGCCTTGTAGGCAAGCATCAGTGTTTTGAATCTGATACGTGCAGCTACTGGAAGCCAGTGAAGGGAGCGCAGCAGTGGGGTGGTGTGGGAGAACTTGGGCTGATTGAACACAAGTCGTGCAGCTGCATTTTGGATCATTTGCAGTGGACGAATAGCGTTCTGGGGAAGACCTGCCAGCAGAGAGTTGCAGTAGTCCAGTCTTGAAATGACAAGAGACTGAACAAGCACCTGGGCAGCCTGTATGGACAGAAATGGTCGAATCCTTCGGATGTTATAGAGAAATAATCGACAAGAACGAGCAACATTAGCGACATGTGGGAAAAAAGACAGTTCATTGTCCATAGTTACCCCAAGGTTACGAGCAGTGGCTGAAGGGGAGAGCAGAGAGTCATGAAGTGTTATTTGTAGATCTTGACCTGGGGATGAATCACCTGGGATGACCAGCAGTTCTGTTTTGCTGGGGTTGAGTTTAAGTTGGTGAGCCCTCATCCATAAAGATATGGATGAGGGCCGCATCTGACTGATGAACCACACACCTGACTCGTGTGTGTGTAGAGTAGGTGAGATGAACCGCACACCTGACTCGTGTGTGTGTAGAGTAGGTGAGATGAACCGCACACCTGAGTCGTGTGTGTAGAGTAGGTGAGATGAACCGCACACCTGACTCGTGTGTGTGTGTGTGTGTGTGTGTGTAGAGTAGGTGAGATGAACCGCACACCTGACTCGTGTGTGTGTGTGTGTGTGTGTGTGTAGAGTAGGTCAGATGAACCACCTGACTCGTGTGTGTAGAGTAGGTGAGATGAACCGCACACCTGACGCGTGTGTGTGTAGAGTAGGTGAGATGAACCGCACACCTGACTCGTGTGTGTAGAGTAGGTGAGATGAACCGCACACCTGACTCGTGTGTGTGTAAAGTAGGTGAGATGAACCGCACACCTGACTCGTGTGTGTAGAGTAGGTGAGATGAACCGCACACCTGACTCGTGTGTGTAGAGTAGGTGAGATGAACCGCACACCTGACTCGTTTGTGTGTGTAGAGTAGGTGAGATGAACCGCACACCTGACTCGTGTGTGTGTGTAGAGTAGGTGAGATGAACCGCACACCTGACTCGTGTGTGTAGAGTAGGTGAGATGAACCGCACACCTGACTCGTGTGTGTAGAGAAGGTGAGATGAACTGGGAAAGCAGGCAGTGGGTCAAACCACTGTGAGGAAGGGGAGGGGGGAACTCATCTGTTTCTAAATGCAGTTTTTGCGTTTGGTTTTTTTCCTACCTACACAAGTATTTAGGTACACATACATTTTTCACAATGAGGAGTGCAAGATTTTTTTAATAATTTTTTTGGGGGGGACAACCCTCGGATGGGGGGACATGTTCCCCTTTGAATTTACGCCCATGGCCACAAGGTTCAGTTCTAAGACCCCTGCTTTTCACAATATACATGCTTCCCTTATAAAATATTATTAGAAGGCATGGAATTAGCTTCCATTGTTATGCTGATGATACCCAGCTATATATCTCATCTAAACCAGGAGATACGCTCAATTAACCCAGATAACTGAGTGTGTTAAAGAATTGAAAGATTGGATGACTCATAACTTTCTACAACTTAATTCTGATAAGACTGAGATTTTGCTCATCAGCCCAAAAACCAGTACACAGAAGCTCCAGCATCTCAACCTGCATTTAGACGGATGTTCTGTAACCACTAGTTCAACAGTAAAAGACCTGGGAGTTATTTTAGAGCAACTTGTCTTTTAAATATCACATCAACCAAGTTACAAAAACAGCTTCTTTTACCTTAGAAATATTTCTAAGTTAAGAAACATGTTGTCTGTATCTGAAGCTCGTCCATGCGTTCATGTCCTCCAGACTAGACTACTGTAATGCATTACTAGGTGGAGGTCCTACGTCATTAATAAACAAGCTTCAGTTAGTTCAGAATGCAGCAGTCAGAGTTCTTACCACTGCTTCTCTTTTTCTACACGTCCAGAACCATCTAGAGACGTACCAACACCATTTAAAGCCCACTTCATGTGGAGTTTTTACATTGGACCTTCTGGAGTGTTTAAAGGCTCTGGCATGAAGAAGCTGGTGTTGTATCTGTGATGATCTCAGATGTTGAGCTATTTTATACTGTAGAAAGAACATCAGTCATAATCACACTCTCCAGTGTTCTGTAGTGTTTAAAGACTATAAGCACACTCTTGATGTCACCCACATGAGGATGAGGTTCTGCTTTTGAGTCTGGTTCCTCTCAAGGTTTCTTCCTTATAACATCTAAGGGAGTTTTTACTTCACCACAGTCTCCTCCGACTTAAACACATCATTCACCTTCATTCTTGAATTGCAGAGTGTGAACACGTGTGCGCACGCGCGCGCGCACACACACACACACACACACACACACACACACACACTTCCTGCGAGCGCGCGCACAGATTTCAGTGAGCTAATGAACCAGCTGTAATACTACTTCCGGTCCCCTATGCTCTCCTCCAGTGTGTCCACTCTCCTCACTCCTGCTGCTGCTCTCGGACTCGCGCTTATAACCGCTTATTACCTCGGTAAGAACCAGAACCAGAACCGCGTTCATTATTACTGATGATGATGATGATGATATGCACCAGTCCTCCGCGGTCAAAAAACACTTCTTTTATTTTTTAAACGTTGCTTTAAAAAAAAAGATTTGATCCTCGGACTAAATTATTAATAAACCGGAGTGTTTTTCTTTAGATGTTTTAGTTTGATTTTACTACACTGTTTGGAAAACTTAATTTCCCACAATCCACCGCACGGCATCCGGAAGCTGCTAGCGAGAAGCTAATGTCTGGAACCTACTATAAAACCATATAAACCTGTTATAGACTTAATAACCAGTAATGTGTCTCTGAGCTCTTTATTAAACCTGGTAGCTGTTGTGGAGCAGAAGTGAAGAGGAGTTTGATAAAGAAGCAGCGAGAGGATACGCTAGCTAACGCCACACCGTGCAGCGCGAGCACCCGGATGTGAGGGTCACCTCTGATTGGTCCAGAACACTTCCTGTGATCACGAGACTGGGATAATAACAATAAACCTTTAGTCAATATTTAATTATTTTAATTAGTCGATGTTAATAGACTTAAATAAATTATTTTATTATAAATTGTTTGAATTACTTTACTATATAAACAACTCTTCTTTAAATGTGTTGACACATTTAACATTAATAATAAAAGGTTTCCCCTCTGTATAATTCAGTTATTGATGAATAGTGAGGATCGTGTTGGTTTGTGAGCGTGCTGATGTTCTCCTTCATGTTCCTCTGTGTGAAGGTGCACGGCGGAGCAGACGCTTCAGGATGAGTAACTTTAAGAGCCATGTGGGAGGAAAGGAGGATCCGGTCATGCAGTACATCCTGAACCACTCGCTCAGAGAACATCCAGCTCTGAAGAAGCTGCGCCTGGTAATCCAGACTTCTCACACACACACACACACACACACACACACATTCATCTGGGGTAAATCAGTACTATACATACTGACGTGGAGATTGTGCAGCTTTCATATTTGCCTGGTGTGTGCGTGCGTGCGTGCGTGCGTGCGTGTGTGTGTGTGTGTGTGTGTGTGTGTGGTTTGCACAGAAAACCATGGAGCACAAGTGGAACCCTATGATGGTGGCATGTGAACAGTCTCAGTTCATGGCAAACCTGGCGAGACTCATCAAGGCTAAGAAGGCGATAGAGATCGGTGTGACATCATCACTACACCAAACACACACACACACACACACACACACACGCACACAGAGCATGTAAACATTTTTGCGGTGTGTGAGAAAGTTCAGTTCAGTTCTTTGTTAAAAAGCCTGATGGCTTGAGGAAAGAAACTGTTACACAGTCTTGATGTGGCGGCAACCACTTCCCTGATAGCAGGAGTGTGAAAAGTGTGTGTGTGTGTGTGTGAGCGGTGTGTGTGTGTGTGTGTGTGTGTGTGACCGGTGTGTGTGATCGTCCACAATGCTGTGTGCTTTGCGGATGCAGCGTGTGGTGTAAATGTCCATGATAGAGGGGAGAGAGACTCCGATGATCTTCTCAGCTGTCCTCACTATCCTCTGTAGGGTCTTGCGATCCAAAACGGTGCAGTTTCCAAACCAGGCAGTGATGCAGCTGCTCAGGATGCTCTCAATGGTCCCTCTGTAGAACATGGTCAGGATGGGGAAGGGAGAGGAGCTTTCCTCAGTCTTCTCAGGAATTAGAGAAGCTGCTGGGCTTTCTTGGTGATGGAGCTGGTGTTGAGTGACCAGGTGAAGTTCTCCGCCAGATGAACACCAAGGAATTTGGTGCTCTTGACGATCTCCATTGAGGATCCATCAATAATCAGATCGACAATAATCATCGACAAAACTAAAGAGATGGTTGTGGACTGCAGGAGAACACAGGCTGTTAACCGTTGCACCACCTCTCAGAAACGTCACTTTTACACCCAGAAGATGCTCGATACGCTTTGGAAAGACTTCCAGGACACGTTCCAGAAGAACACTGGGAGCTGTATTACTGTGAGGGGGATTTACTGAAAGATCATGGGGAAATGTAGATAAATAAAATAGTTGTTGAGTGTCTTCTTGATATCACCTCGTATACTGATCAGTATGGGGATAAAACCGAACCCAGATCATTTACATTTAGTCACACAAACCAAAAAAACTCAGCTGGAAGGGAATCGAGTGATCCGATAATAATAATAATAATAATAATAATAATAATAATAATAATAATAATAATAATAATAATAATAATAATGAGTATTAAATCTTCCATCAGCAGAAGTGTTTATAATAAACAGGGCATCATGTATTACACATAATATACACTCATTACTGTGTGTGTGTGTGTGTGTGTGTGTGTGTGTAGGTGTGTATACAGGTTATAACACCCTGAGCATCGCGCTGGCGTTACCTGATGATGGGAAGGTGGTGGCATGTGATGTGAGCGAAGAATACGCTGACATCGGCAAACCCTTCTGGAAGGAGGTGAGATTCAAATAGCGTGTGCGTGTGCGTGTGCGTGTGCGTGTGCGTGTGCGTGTGTGTGTGTGTGTGTGTGTGTGTGTTCTTCATCATCACCTTCAATCCTCTGTCTCCTCTGTGTTTTTCCAGGCCGGCGTGGAAGACAGGATCGACCTGCGTGTGCAGCCGGCCCTCAAAACCCTGGGTACACACACACACACACACACACACACACACACACACACACACACTCTCACTCACTCTCACTCACTCTTATACACACACACTTACACACATATACACACTCACACACAAACACACATACACACTCTCACACAAACACACACATACTCATTCTTACACACACTCACACTCATACACTCACACTCTCAAACAAACACACACACACACACACACCCACTCTTACACACATATACACACACACACATACACTTACTCACACTCTCTCGCCCACACACTCGCGCACACACTCACACACTGACACTCTCTCACACTCACACTCTCTCTCACACTCACACACACACTCTCTCTCTCTCTCTCTCTCTCTCTCTCTCACATTCTCACACTCACTCCCACACTCACTCCCACACACACTCACTCTCTCTCACACAAACACACATACACACTCACACACACTCACTCTTACACACACATACACTTACTCACACTCTCTCGCCCACACACTCGCGCACACACACTCACACACTGACACTCTCTCTCACACTCACACACACACACACTCTCTCTCTCTCTCTCTCTCTCTCACATTCACACACACTCACTCCCACACTCACTCTTACACACACACTTACACTCTCTCTCACACAAACACACATACACACACACACTCACTCTTACACACACATACACTTACTCACACTCACACACACACACACACACACAAACACACATACACTCACTTACACTCCCTCACACACACACTCACACTCTTACATACACTTACTCACACTCTCTCACACACACTCTCTCTCACACAGACACACATACATACACACACACTCTTACACACAAACAGCAAATCCTTTGTGTTTACTTTAGAATCCTTCACTGTGTATTGTGAGACATTTTACTGAAATTATAAACCTCCAGCCAATCAGAATATACATGTGAAATGATTGACAGCTGATCCTGTTGAAGACAATTTGAGACGCTCTGAGATTAAACCTACATTATTCCTCTGTGTGTGTGTGTGTGTGTGTGTGTGTGTGTTCAGACGATCTGCTGGCTGCAGGGGAGGCAGAGACGTTCGACTTTGTGTTTATTGACGCTGATAAGCAGAATTATGATCATTATTACGAGCGATCGCTGCAGCTGGTGAGGAAGGGCGGCATCATCGCCATCGATAACGTGAGTGTGATCGTGTTCATGCAGACACGTGAGCGCAGGAGTCCCAGCGTTTTCCACACCTTATCTAAAGTCACGTGGGTTAACGCTCGCTCCTGTGTGACCTGTACACCGGCTACAGGCTTCACTCTGAAGGTCGTTTAAGGTCGCTGTGTGTTTACCGCTGAACAGGAAGTTCCGTTATACCTGGTGTGTTGATGCTCATGACCTTTGACCCCCAGGTGCTGTGGAGCGGGAAGGTGTTGAGTCCTGCTGAGGACGACTTGGACACAAAGAGCATCGCTGCACTCAACAAGAAGCTGCACAGAGACGTGAGGGTGAACCTCAGCATGCTGACGGTGGGGGATGGGCTTTCACTCGCCTTCAAACTCTAACACACTGCAGCTCCGAGACCATACACACTAACGGCCTGATCTCTCTCTCTCTCTCACACACACACACACACACACACACACACACACCTGATCTAATACATACACACTAACGGCCTGATCTCTCTCTCTCTCTCACACACACACACACACACACACACACACGATCTAATACATACACACTAACGGCCTGATCTCTTTCTCTCACACACACACACACACACACACAATCTAATACATACACACTAACGGCCTGATCTCTTTCTCTCACACACACACACACACACAATCTAATACATACACACTAACGGCCTGATCTCACACACACACACACACACCTGATCTAAAACATACACACTAACGGCCTGATCTCACACACACACACACACACACAATCTAATACATACACACTAACGGCCTGATCTCACACACACCTGATCTAATACACACAGGAGAACACACTTACACAGCATGTGATCTGGAGGTCTTTACTTCATCAGACTCATTTGACGAACTTGTACACTTGGAGCTGCGGTTTATTTAGGACTGAGATTAACTTCATCCACACCGACACCCAGTGTTCTCCTGGTGCTTTACTGTGTGTGTGTGTGTGTGTGTGTGTGTGTGTGTGTGTAACGTGAGCATGCCCTGTGCTCCACACTGCTGTGAGATCTCCTGAGCCATGTTGAGTGCAGATGTTACCTCCATCCTGAAATGTTTCAGTGATCACCACCGTGCCTCTTATTCCCAGTGTCTCACATGACCTTGAGATGTTGTAGGTCAGAGTCTGAGTGATGTATGAAGATGATGTGTGTTATATGGAACTACAATAAACATCTTTACATCACACACGTGTCCATGTGATTAAACCAACACACACAGGAAGTAGCAGAATACCAGCTTTAATGAGGTTTCTACAGGAGCTCTACAGCTCATGAGTCCAATTCTCCATACTAGAGGTGTTCTAATGCAGCTCATCAGCGCCCCCTAGTGACATGCAGCAGCGTGTTTGTCCCATTAGGGTTACATTCTATAATCACTAACACTAATTCACCTTTAACACACTGAGCAGATCATAAATATTCAGGAACATATATATATATAAAAAAAAATTAATGTGTGTGTGACAAATAAATATAGAGTGCTAACTAAAGTGCTGAGATCCAGAGGAATGATGAAGCATGTGTAACAGGTTTGTGTGTGTGTGTGTGTGAAAACACACACACACTGGGAGGATGTTTAAGCCTCCAGTTCAAACCCCAGGCCGAGTTTATGACCTCCAGCGTTGATGTTTTTGCCATCGATCAGTGCAGAGAGGATCAACTTCACCCCTACACACACACACACACACACACACACACACACAGCTCATACAGTGCTCCTAATCTGATTAGCTGTAGTAGAATGAAAGCAGGAGAAGACACACACACACACACTTACACACACTTACCTGGTCTGAGGGTCTGTGTGTAACCCACTCCAACCAGACTGGAGTTATTCACCTTAACCTGGGGAGAAAACCATTACACACCATGTGTCATTACATGTTTATGGAGGAGGTGTGTGTGTGTGTGTGTGTGTGTGTGTAAGAGAGAGAGACTCACGTTTACAGAGGAGTTGGAGTCGAGTGTGTATTTAGCAGCGATGCCGAAGCGTGTGTTGTTGTTGCCGACTGTCCAGGACAAATTCACTGCTGTCTCCAGATTATCATTTAACTTCTGATACACAGAACCTCCAAACTCAGATCCATCATTCCTGCACACGCACACACACACACACACACACACACACACACACACACACACACACAAGATAATCATCCAACTGCGACTGCACGTGTGTGTGTGAGAGAGAGAGAGACACAGATGTACTACATTAATAATAGACACTAACATGCAGGTAAACACAGTCTTCTTATTATTATTCTTTAGGCTGCTCCCAGTAGGGGGCGCCACAGCGGATCATCCGTCTCCACACCACCCTGTCCTCTACATCTGCCTCTTTTACACCAACTACCTGCATGTCTTCCACACACACACACACACACACACACACACACACACACACACACAAACACACACACACACACTCACTCAAGATAATCATCCAACTGCGACTGCACGTGTGTGTGTGAGAGAGAGAGAGACACAGATGTACTACACTAATAATAGACACTAACATGCAGGTAAACACAGTCTTCTTATTATTATTCTTTAGGCTGTTCCCATTAGGGGGCGCCACAGCGGATCATCCGTCTCCACACCACCCTGTCCTCTACATCTGCCTCTTTTACACCAACTACCTGCATGTCTTCCCTCACCACATACATAAACCTCCTCCTTGGTCTTCCTCTTTTCCTCCTTCCTGGTGTCTCCATCCTCAGCGTTCTCCTACTGATATACCCCATGTCCCTCCTCTGCACATGTCCAAACCATCTCAATCTCATCTCCCTCACCGTGTCTCCAAAACGTCCTACATGCGCTGTCCCTCTAATAAACTCATTTCTAATCCTGTCCATCGTCGTCACTCCCAACGAACATCTTTGCAGGTAAACACAGTACAGACTGTAAATAGATAGATGAGTGAGTGGAGGAAAGGAGTGTGAGGAGACGAGGAGTGAGGAGGAGAGGTGAGGAGGAGTGTGAGGAGGAGGAGAGGAGTAAAGTGGTGTGAGGAAGAGTGGAGTGTGAGGAGAGGAGTGTGAGGAGAAGAGTGTGAGGAGGAGTGTGAGGAGTAAAGTGGTGTGAGGAAAAGTGGAGTGTGTGGAGAAGAAGGGTGAGGAGGAGTGTGAGGAGGAGGAGAGGAGTAAAGTGGTGTGAGGAAGAGTGAAGTATGAGGAGAGGAGTGTGAGGAGAAGTAGGGTGAGGAGAAGAAGTGAGGAGTGAGAGGAGGAGAGGAGTAAAGTGGTGTGAGGAAGAGTGGAGTGTGAGGAGAATAGTGTGAGGAGAAGAAGGGTGAGGAGGAGAAGTGAGGAGTGAGAGGAGGAGAGGAGTAAAGTGGTGTGAGGAAGAGTGGAGTGTGAGGAGTGAGGAGAAGTAGGGTGAGGAGGAGAAGTGAGGAGTGAGAGGAGGAGAGGAGTAAAGTGGTGTGAGGAAGAGTGGAGTGTGAGGAGAAGTAGGGTGAGGAGGAGAAGTGAGGAGTGAGAGGAGGAGAGGAGTAAAGTGGTGTGAGGAAGAGTGGAGTGTGAGGAGAATAGTGTGAGGAGAAGAAGGGTGAGGAGGAGAAGTGAGGAGTGAGAGGAGGAGAGGAGTAAAGTGGTGTGAGGAAGAGTGGAGTGTGAGGAGAGGAGTGTGAGGAGGAGAGGAGTGTGAGAAGAAGTAGGGTGAGGAGGAGTGTGAGGAGGAGGAGAAGAGTAAAGTGGTGTGAGGAAGAGTAAAGTGTGAGGAGAGGAGTGTGAGGAGAAGTAGGGTGAGGAGGAGAAGTGAGGAGTGAGAGGAAGAGAGGAGTAAAGTGGTGTGAGGAAGAGTGGAGTGTGAGGAGAATAGTGTGAGGAGAAGTAGGGTGAGGAGGAGTGTGAGGAGGAGGAGAAGAGTAAAGTGGTGTGAGGAGGCGTGGTGTAGGTCGTAATCACACTCACACGTGTGTGAGCAGTTGGAAGTCTCGAGCCCGGTACCCGATGGCGATGTTGTTGCGGGTGGTTTTGGACTTGGCCGGGTCGAAGCTGGTCTGGAAGCCGGCGAGCCACGAGTCGTAGCCCAGAACAGCGGCGGCGTGAACCAGCGGGCCGGAGAAATCAAAATCCACGTCACAGCCCACGTTCACGTACTCGCACTTATACGCCGTCTGCACTCTCCCACTCTTCTTCCTGCACAGAGCGAGGGGGCGGGGCTTACACACTGCATATGCAAATGTGCTCTAATAAACACACACTGGGAATATTTACATCCTGTACATATTAATGACAGAAGAAACTGATATACAGACGAGAGGAGGACCAGGAGAACGTGCAGACACTCACCCTGTGTTCGGAGAGAACGACGTGTCAAACATCACCTTCAGTCCTTTAGTGATCTATAAACACACACACACACACACACACACACACACACACACACACAAAAACACCACTACTGAACTCTCTGTATTATCATTATTACATTATTATGATCTGTGTGTGTGTGTGTGTGTGTGTGTGTGTGTGTGTGTGTGTGTGTGTGTGTGTGTACCTGGTCCTCCACACTGATCTCAGTACCGAGTGTGTTGTCTGTGCTCCATTTCTCAGTGAAGGTCACTCCGTACTCATCCCATTTGTACTTGGTCTCCAGATTAGCGCTCACTTTTCCCGTGTCGATGTTGGACGAGCCGCTGTGTATACCTGGTCCTCCACACTGATCTCAGTACCGAGTGTGTTGTCTGTGCTCCATTTCTCAGTGAAGGTCACTCCGTACTCATCCCATTTGTACTTGGTCTCCAGATTAGCGCTCACTTTTCCCGTGTCGATGTTGGACGAGCCGCACGTCTTAAACTCCTGGACACACAAATCACACTCACAGATACAGATGTGTCCAGAGGTTTTCAGTCTAAATTAATTGAGTATTTGGTGCGACACAGTTGAGGACATTGTAAAAGTCTTAACGTGGATTAACGTGATAAAACCCAACAGGTTAATATTAAAGTCTGTGTACACGTGCAGAGTTTCAGAGCGTCCCCTTAATAATCTATAGGAGTAAAACACGTATTCTGGACTCACCTGCTGTTATTGATTTAGTGTCTTAAACACTCTAATAGCATGAACACTTATTTATAAAGTATTTTTCACTGCACAACACACACTCAATAACTGATATCTGGAGAAGATCGAGGAGAAGTGGAAGTACGTACCACGCCATTGGTTGACTTGGTTTTCAGATCGAGCTTCACCAACCCAAACCCTGAAACCACACAACATACACATACAGGGAGTGCAGAATTATTAGGCAAGTTGTATTTTTGAGGATTAATTTTATTTGAGGATTTAATTTGAACAACAACCATGTTCTCAATGAACACAAAAAACTCATTAATATCAAAGCTGAATATTTTTGGAAGTAGTTTTTAGTTTTAGCTATTTTAGGGGGATATCTGTGTGTGCAGGTGACTATTACTGTGCATAATTATTAGGCAACTTAACAAAAAACAAATGTATACCCATTTCAATTATTTATTTTTACCAGTGAAACCAATATAACATCTCAACATTCACAAATATACATTTCTGACATTCAAAAACCAAACAAAAACAAATCAGTGACCAATATAGCCACCTTTCTTTGCAAGGACACTCAAAAGCCTGCCATCCATGGATTCTGTCAGTGTTTTGATCTGTTCACCATCAACATTGCGTGCAGCAGCAACCACAGCCTCCCAGACACTGTTCAGAGAGGTGTACTGTTTTCCCTCCTTGTAAATCGCACATTTGATGATGGACCACAGGTTCTCAATGGGGTTCAGATCAGGTGAACAAGGAGGCCATATCATTAGATTTTCTTCTTTTATACCCTTTCTTGCCAGCCACGCTGTGGAGTACTTGGACGTGTGTGATGGAGCATTGTCCTGCATGAAAATCATGTTTTTCTTGAAGGATGCAGACTTCTTCCTGTACCACTGCTTGAAGAAGGTGTCTTCCAGAAACTGGCAGTAGGACTCAATAAAATGCCTGCTTGGTTAAATAATATCTAAAATAATATTTTATAAAAAATAAAATGTATAAAATTAATGGAATAAATGTTTTGATGTTGATTAAACTGAGAAATCAATTAAATTTGCACAAATAGATAGAATAGAAATAAATAGAAGAAAAAATGTAATTAAATAGTTTACATTTGTTAGACCCCTGTGTGTGTGTGTGTGTGTGTGTGTGTGTGTGTGTGTGTGTGTGTGTGTGTGTGTGTGTGTGTGTCTCACCGTATCCCTTATTAAATACATCCTTCGCCGCTTTGCCAAGATCAGCGTAAGCTGGAGGGGCGGTCATGTTCCTACACACACACACACACACACACACACACACACACACACACACACACACACACACACACACACTCAGAACTCTCAAGCCATCAATTAGTGCTGTGTGACATCTAAAAATAATAATAATGATATACATAAAGCTCAGAATAACTGAATCCACATCCTGCCTTTTGTTTATTGTGTTATTACTGAAACCTGTGGGTTTGATTCCCTCCTGCGTCTGAAACTTCACTCAGTGGAGCACAGAGAAGATTCACACAATATGAGATTAACTGCAGATGAACTACCTTCAGACCCTGAGTGGTGTCTACTAACCCCATCTTTCTCTCTCTCACACACACACACACACACACACACACACACACACTGCAATTATCAACACTGAATACAGAGAAGAGGTCGACTGATCCTGATCAGATATCTGCCAATACCTGATTAAAAGAGTTTATAAAACAGATACTGGATAAAAATAATAAACACTTAATATTAAATACTTCTGAGATTTTTACAAAAAAACAAAAGGTATAAAATATTAATAAGAGGAGAAAGAAAAGAGCACGAGAAGATATGAGAAAATATAAACAATAAGATATAAAGACATGTAAAAGGAGCAGAAGGTTGAGCAGGTGAGGAGGTGAGAAGGTGAGAAGGTGAGGAGGTCATCCAGACCAGACACTGTAGTAATGATTATGAGAGCGTACGGTGCAGTGTGTAGATGCAGAATGAGGATTTATAGGATTTTTAGATGCACATGATCACACTGAGAAGTCTGATGACTTGTGTGAAGAAGCTTCTGCTAAACCTCTCAGATTTGGCCATCAGACAGCAGAAGCTCTTGGTGGATGTCAGCATTTTATTAATTATTAATTATACATACAAAATAAAAAACATGCATTTAACTCTCAAACTCAAACATAAAGTAACTGCAAATAAACTAAAGTTACAACCAAAATAAAACAAAAATTTCAAATGAGCAGCACGTGACACACCTGTGTATTTCACTCACACACACACACACACACACACACACACACACACACACACACACACACACACACACCTTTACAATAGGAATAACATCATCAACCCAGTCTAACTCTGCAGAACACATGCCTATCTACTGATTTCTTCTGTTTCACTTCACACACTCACTTCTGTTTCTTGAATCTGTGTTATTATTATATTGTACATTCTTCATTCTTGTCCTTTTGTTTTGTTTATGCCTATAATTTATGTAACAGGCTGACTGGAGGATTCACGGAGTAAGAATTCCATTGTATTGCATAACAGACTGCTACTGTTATTATATAGGTTATATAACAGACAGACAGACAGACAGACAGACAGACAGACAGACAGGACAGACAGACAGGCAGACACAGACAGAAAGACAGACACAGACAGACAGACAGACAGACAGACAGACAGACAGACAGGAAGACAGACACAGACCGGCAGACAGACAGACACAGACAGGCAGACAGACAGACAGACAGACAGACAGACAGACAGACACAGACAGGAAGACAGACACAGACAGACAGACAGGCAGACAGACAGACACAGACCGGCAGACAGACAGACACAGACAGACAGACAGACAGACACAGACAGACACAGACAGGCAGACAGACAGACAGATGCACACAAATCCAACCTTTAGCACCAATTATGCACCTGATAAAATTCTATGTGGTTTAGAAATAATATGAATGATCAGTGTGATTAATGTTTATCAGTATTACAGAAATGATCTGTACAGTGACACACAGCAATGATTTAAACCCCTAAGCTGAAAGGAAGCTAATTCCTGGAGCTAGCATGAGAATGGAGTTAGCAGGACCTGAACCCTGAATTCAGACTGTAAATAATAAATAGATATGCAGGGATTATTGTTGTTTTTGTTTTGTTTTTTACTAAAATAATCGTTAACTCTTAATAATAATAATAATAATAATATTAATAATAATTCCAGCTCAGCTAGGTGGCTAGCAGCTTCCTGCTAACAGTACAGGGTTAATGATCTCTGTAGAAACGCTTTAAAGATAAAGAGGTTTGAGGAGCAGTAAAAAGTTTACCAGGTCTTTCAGGTGTTTTTTCTCTGAAGCTGCAGGAAATGAGAGAGAAGAAGACACGAAGGAGAGAAAAGGAGCAGCAATGTGGAGCGCCAAAGAGCTCACAAACTCAACACCTACTGATATGGAGGCCAAACAGGGTCATGATGTGGTGAACATCTGGAGCTTGGTTTATGCTCACAGTTTGACAGATGTGGAAACGAACCCCTGGTGACCTGTAGGAGGTTCAAGTTTAAGTTCTTTTACTTGTTAAATGTACACTACAGCACAGAGAAATTATTTCTAGGCGTATCTTAGCTTGTTAGAAGCAGAGAGGGGTAAGGGTCCTGCTCAAAGGGCCCAAATTGGCAGCTTGGTGATGCTGGGGCTTGAACCCACAACCTCCTGATCACTAATCCAGAACATTTACAATTGAGCAACCCCTTCAATTTAGAGACACACAATTGTATCGGATTCTTTGGATGCTGGAGCATAAAATTTTGCCTTCAGAGACCCAAACCTGTTTCAGCACGACAATCCCCCTGTGCACAAAGTGCACCTGCTCCATGAAGATCTGCTTTCCACAGGTTGGAGTGGAAGATTTCCTGCTATAGATCTTCAACCCTATTTAACACATTTTGGTATAAATGTGAACGCTGACTGCACCCCAGACCTCCTCACATTTATCAGTTCTGACTTTACTAACAGCCTTGTAACTCAATACATTTCCTGAAATCTCCAGAAAATCCAGTGGAACATCTTCCCAGAAGACTGGAGAAAATTATAACAGAAATTGAAGACTAAATGTGGACACAGTAAATCAAGGAACATGTTTTTAGAATGGCTACTCCTTTATTACTACCCAACTTTACGTACATATTTACAGGTGTAGAAAACTCAGCTCCATGCAGAACATAAATATCAGGCTTTATATATGTATAGTTAATTACCACACACACACACACACACACACACACACACACACACACACACACACACACACACACACACACACACGCACGCACATCACATTCAACTCGAGAATTAAACCCATGTTGTAGATTTCCTCACACCATGCTGGAGAAGTAGCGTTCTACTGAACACAAGGTGCTGAAGCAGCGATGCTCAGGGTTCATCATGGTAGATGTACGATGGCACGACGTTAGCAATGTACAGCGAGCGACGTAAACGTTTTTAATAAATGTTAGTAAACTCTATAAAGTGTCAGGATCATGAGCACAACTCAAATCACATTAAAAACAAATAAACACAAACTTGGCATCTGCATTTCATCATTTAAAGATTTAAAGATTTAAAGACAAAAAATTACCTGCTTTTTTGACACATTCTTTTTTTTTTCCATCCAAGATTCATGAAAAAAAAAAGGAAAAAAGTAAGAAAAAATAAATTAAATTAAAAATGAAATACAATACTTTCTTTTTTTTCATATGTTTGGTCACCACTTTTTTAGTTTGTTTGAAAAAAAAATAATAAGAAGAAGAAATACACAAAATGTTTGGTGTGTGTATGTTGCATTCATTCATTGACAAAAAAAAAGATATATATATATACTGTATATATATAAATATATTTCTATTTTGTTTGTTTTTCCCTCATGTAAGATTTCTTTTTTGGGAGATTTTTGTTCATAATAAAATGTTTGGATATGACAAAAAAAAGAAGAAGAAGAAAACAGGCCAATTTTGATCAGGACGAAAGGAGTAAATAATGAAATAAATAAATAAATAAAGCTATTATAAGATTTGGGGGTTTTTTTGTGAGGGGGGGGTGTGTGTTTGGGGGGGGGGGTTGTTCTCCTCCCTGTGTCACTATTTCTCCTCTTTTTTTTTTTGAGAAAGAAACAAATAAAAAAGAACAAAAGGGAGAAAAAATTTATTTACCAAAAAACAACCAAAAAAAAAAAAAAA
>MU597129.1:1668457-1709257 GCA_024362625.1 Silurus asotus
CACACACACACACACACACACACACACACTGAGTTATTACACAATCACACACACTCTGAGTTATTACACAATCACCCACACACTAAATCACACACACACTAATTTATTACACTTACACACACACACACACACACACACACACACTGAGTTATTACACAATCACACACACACTAATTTATTACACACACACACACACACACTGAGTTATTACACAATCACACACACAATCTGAGTTATTACACAATCACACACACACTAAATCACACACACACTAATTTATTACAGAATCACACACACACTGAGTTATTACACAATCACACACACACTCTGAGTTATTACACATACACACACACACAAACACACACACACTGACACACACACACACACACACACACACACTGAGTTATTACACAATCACACACACACTCTGAGTTATTACACACACACACACACACACACACACACACACACACACACACACACACTGAGTTATTACACAATCACACACACTATATTGCCAAAAGTTTGTGGACACTAGCATTGTCATGATGGAACGGTATGAAGTGGAGTAAAAATATCATGCATCAGCATCTAAAGACGTCCTACACAATTGTGTTTGGGAAAGAACCACATATGGTTGGAAAAAGTGCCAATACTTTTGGGGTAAAGTTTTTTTTTGAGACGTGAGGAACCACGTGCTAGAAGAGAAGGTAATGATCTGCAGAAACACACACCTGTCCAGGAAGATGTCAGGCAGCGGAGGGTAGGTGCGCATGTCAGGTACGCGCTCGTGAACGATCACCATGACGAAGGAGGTGAAGCCGAAGACGAGCGTGACGTAGACGGAGCTGAGCGCCGTCTTCCAGTACTCAGGGTCCAGACGCCGGTTCTGCTGCTTCTGCTTTCCGTTGCTGTAGGAGAACTGCTCACCTCCAAGAACATCGCTCACGCTGTCCCTGTCCCGGTCCCTGTCCCTCACCGATTCCCCGTTACACAGCCACTCCACTCCTACACACAGAACGGAAACGTTACCATGGTAACAGGAGAGTCCCGCCCTCTGCTGTCCAGTATACTAATAACAATCAGAAATGTGCTAAGCCCCGCCCCCTACTGTCCCACAGACTCAGGACAATCTAAAATTTGCTAAGCTACGCCCCCTGCTGTGACACAGACTCAGGACAGTCAGGACTGTGTGTGTGTGTGTGTGTGTGTGTGTGTGTGTGTGTGTGTGTGTGTGTGTGTTATTACCAGCGCCCCCCTGTGGTGAGTGCATGTCAGGAACGAAGCCAAGCTCCTCCAGGACGGCTGCATTTTGTTTCTGCAGCTTGCGAACACTCAGCATGAGCCTCTTAATGTCTCCCAGCACTTTGAGCTCCAGAGGTGGAGATCGCAGGTCAAACTCGGTCAGAGTGAGGAGACTGGAGCCGTCCAGGCGGTGTTTATGACACAGCAGCTCCACGTAATCACCAAAACCCTCATCACGCAGCCATCGACCCACCTGCTTCACCGTCCAGGAGCGCACGTTCCCCGCCATCATGCTTCACTACTCTCACACACATGCACGCACACACACACACACACACACATACACACACACACACACACATACACACACACACACACACACACATACACACACACACACACACACACACACACACACACACACACACACACACACACACACACACACACACGCACGCACACGCACACACACGCATGCACACACACGCATGCACATACATACATGCATATTGAATTTGTCTTTTTGATGTCAAGGATAAAAAAAAAAGGGTGTGTCTGGGAAATCCAGGCAGGGAGGAGACACCAGGTTCAAAGGTTAGCTTTTGCTCCGACCCTCTGGAAGACCTGTCAATCAAATCTGCCTTTAGGTCACATGAGAGGCCAACGGCAACAAAGATGGCTGACAATGTGTCTGTCTGGGCCTCCTTAGCTACACTTAATAATGTGTAAAAGTTCTAAAACATGAATAATTCATTGTATTAATATAAAGTTTATTTTATTTTCTAATATAATGAATATAATTGTATTTATTATATTTATAATAAATTCTCTTTAATACTCATTATAATTAATATCACTAATTCACAGATCAACACTTTTTATTGTTTATGTTATTTGTAATTATTTATTATATTATTATTGATGTCTCTATGAGGAAGTGTGTGAGAGGTTATGACGTCACAGCAGCTCGCCTGGCAGCAGGTGTAATAAAAATGTAGTAATAAATAAAGTAAACATTATTTCTTTGTGTTTATCAGAACAGGAAGTGCACCAGATCCGATCACAGACTGCAGTAAACATGTCACCGGAAGCTGAGTATTGATGAGTTGAAGAAGGAGAACTGTCTGATCAGAACATGCTAGCTGAACTCTACTGTACTCCACTTAGCTACAATCATTAGGTAGGACATTGGCGCGCGCAGAACCATGAAGAACCATGAGGAACCATGAGGAACATGTGGAGCTGAAGCAGGTCAGGTTCAGGCAGGAGAGCAGGTTTTGGGAAGGGCTCATGGAGAAATACTACAGAATCCATCAGAAAATCACTGCTAACATGCTAACGCTAGCTCAGGAGAGGAGGAGAAGGAGAAGATGAGGATGAAGGTGAAGGTGAAGAGGAGGATGAGGAGGAACTCACCTGATCTGATGAGATTCTGTGTTAAAGATGAAGAAGAAGAGTGTTAGAAATCATCCAAGTCTAAGTGACACGAGCGTACACACATGCACACCCATTCTTACTGCTTCCTGTGTGTGTGTGTGCGCGCGCGTGTGTGTGTGTGCGCGCGCGTGTGTGTGTGTGCGTGTACACACGCCTGTCCTCAGGTTGCCAGATTGACGTAATATACACCTAGCGGTTCCCACATTGATCCCGACTCCATTAATGTCCAGATGCATAACACACTGAGGGATCACACACACACACACACACACACACACACACACACACACACACACACACACAAATATCTTCGTGTGTAAAGTATAGAAAAGGAGGTGTGGCCTTCGTGTGTTAATTAAAGAAAAGGAGGTGTGGTCTTTGTGTGTTAATTAAAGAAAAGGAGGTGTGGTCTTTGTGTGTTAATTAAAGAAAAGGAGGTGTGGCCTTCGTGTGTTAATTAAAGAAAAGGAGGTGTGGCCTTTGTGTGTTAAGTAAAGAAAATGAGGTGTGGCCTTTGTGTGTTAATTAAAGAAAAGGAGGTGTGGCATATTTTGCCAAGGTCCTGATAAGGAGGTGTGGCCTCAGTGTGTTCTATGGACACAAATCCTGTAAGGGTTTAAACCAAATCTGGCAACACTGTGATTTTATTTGATATAAATTATGGGTTTAAAATCACCAAACTAACACCAACATATCCTATTTAATCAGTTTAATTTTAGAACTCTAAAGATCTGCACCTGCTGCTGTCACACACACACACACACACACCCACGCACACACACATACACACACACACACACACACACACACACACACACACACACACACCGACCTGAGTGTGTGAGTGTGTGTATGATGGATACACAGTGTGTAACTCCTTCATTGAAAGAGCTGGAGAGGATTCTGTATGGAGGGAAACGGAGTGGGAATCATGTAGACGAGGTCTGGCCCAACCTGCTCCTTGGAGACATGTGAGTCAGTGTGTATTATTACCGTTAACCATGAAGTTCCTCAACCAGCACATCTTACAGAAATATTGCTAGCTTACATCTGGAGTCCATGTTCCTGAGAAACCCTGGGCCACTTGCTAGCACACTCAGACCTTCATTCCCGTCTGTAGGTCGATAGCTAATGATCGCTACAGCCTGTGGAAACTGGGGATCTCACATGTTCTAAATGCTGCTCATGGGAAAGCGCACTGCTGCGGCAGCCACCAGTTCTATGGTTCGTGTGTGGAATACTATGGCGTCCCTGCGGATGATTCACCCTCCTTTAATCTCGCCGCGTACTTCCAACCGTGTGCAGACTACATCCATCAAGTGCTGAACACTCCTGGAGGTAAAGTTCACCAAACACCACTAACCACCACCTACAACACAATCCACCACCATCCCACACATTCCACCATCACCATCCACCACCTAAAAACACCATCCACCTTTCACCTTAAATCCACCACCGCCCCCTACCATACACCACCATCCGTTACCTTCCACCACCATCCCCCCCATCATCAACCACTGTCCACCACTATCCCCCACTGTCTCCCAACGTCTACCACCATCCCCCACTGTCCACCATCGTCCCCTACCGTCCACCACCATCCACCACCTACCAACACCGTCCACCACCTTTCACAACTCTCCCCCATCTTTCACCACCATCACGCAACATCCACCACCATCCACCACTGTCCAACACTATCCCCCACCGTTTCCCAATGTCCACCACCACCCCCCACTGTCCACCGCCGCCACCCACCGTCCACCACCATCCACCACCTACCAACACCGTCCACCACCATCCACCACTGTCCACAACTATCCCCCACCATCTCCTAACATCCACCACCTTCCACCACATTGTAGAAGAGCAAGTAAGATTAGATGTTGGAGAAGTAAAGGAAAAAGAAGTAAGGTTCCAGCTAGAGTTTCAGTTCATCCAAAAGGTGTTTTGCAGGGTTTAGGAGGTCAGGGCTCTGTGCAGAACACTAATTCTTACAGTCCAACCCCCACACCTACCTTAATGGAGCTCCAGTGTGTCATTAGGGCATCATCTTGTCGGAACAGTGTTTGGGAATCTTAGGTTTTTGGGACGTTCTTTACGATGGTGTGGTTTGAAGGTTTAAAGAGGAACAACGTATGTGTGTGATGGTCAGGGCTGCACCAGAGAGCATCATATTATCCAGGATTGTATGTTCTGAGGGTATAATATTGTAAAATCTGATGTTCCAGGGTTTTCTGGTTTCAGGGTAGTAATGTTCACACACTCCTGAACTTGTGTGTGTGTCTGTGTGTGTCTGTGTGTGTGTGTGTGTGTTTCCCAATGTCCACCACCACCCACCACTGTCCACCGCTGCCGCCCACCGTCCACCACCATCCACCACCTACCAACACCGTCCACCACCATCCACCACTGTCCACCACTATCCCCCACCGTCTCCTAACGTCCACCACCTTCCACCCCTATTAGAAGAGCAAGTGAGATTAGATGTTGGAGAAGTAGAGGAAAAAGAGGTAAGGTTCCAGCTAGAGTTTCAGTTCATCCAAAAGGTAATTCTTACAGTCCAACCCCCACACCTACCTTAATGGAACTCCAGTGTGTCATCAGGGCATCATCGTGTCGGAACAGTGTTTGGAAATCTTAGGTTTTTGGGACGTTCTTTACGATGGTGTGGTTTGAAGGTTTAAAGAGGAACAACGTATGTGTGTGATGGTCAGGGCTGCACCAGAGAGCATCATATTATCCAGGATTGTATGTTCTGAGGGTATAATATTGTAAAATCTGATGTTCCAGGGTTTTCTGGTTTCAGGGTAGTAATGTTCACACACTCCTGAACTTGTGTGTGTGTCTGTGTGTGTCTGTGTGTGTGTGTGTGTGTCTGTGTGTGTGTGTGTAGCACGCCTGCTGGTCCACTGTGCAGTAGGTGTGAGTCGCTCTGCTTCATTGGTTATCGCCTATCTGATGATTCAGCACCGACTCCCCCTGCTGGAGGCGATCAACACGATCAAACAGCGACGGTGGATTTTCCCTAACCGTGGATTTCTCCGGCAGCTTCGAGCGCTCGATATGAAACTGCACAACACATATATGAGGAGGACAGAGGAGGTTCCTCTTCTGGTTCCTCTGTAAAATATAAAGATGACAGAGCGAAGAATTATTGTTGTATAAACTTATATATATATAAGATTGAAGAGAGAGCGCTGAGGGACGAGCGTTTATAGCTGCTAGAACATGAGCACCAACAGGAACTGACTCAACTCCATCAAGTTCCATGACATTAAAATGTAACTATAAACAGATAAAAAGTATGACGTGTTTTTTTTTTTAAAGACACCGCGCGTGTGTGTGTGTGTGTGTGTGTAACACAATCCTTAAGACTTAAATGTGGACATGGTGATCTCCACCTGCTCTTTCTAATCACTGGCACAGCTCTCTCTCTGTCTCTCTCTTTCTCTCTTTCTCTCTCTTTCACAAACACACACACACACACACACACACACACACACACACACACACACAGAACAGCCAAGTGCTTTAAAAACACACTCTCTCTCACACACACACACACACACACACATACATACACACTCATATATAACTTAACAGCCAAGTGCATTAGAAAACACACACATACACACACACATACACACACACACGCACACACACACACATACCTCAGCAAGCAAAGTGCCTCAGGCTATAGGACCACACACACACACACACACACACACACACACACACACACACACACACACACACACACAAAATGGCAGCTGGAACAAATAAGAGGAAGGAGTATCTCTCTGTAAAGGACTTGGAGAAAGTTTTGGACTCCTGCACTCTGGATCTTCACCAAATAGACGAAGTCTGGCCAAATCTGTACATCAGCAACGTGTATGTACATGTACACACACACACACACACACACACACACACACACACACACACACACACACACCATATACACAGCACTTCGACTTGTAACTGTTATACTCCACAAGTTCATTCATAATTACAAATTCATTAATATTATAATAAAAATGAATATTAATATTTATTTTAATGACCACTGCCTTCATATGATTATCATTTCCATTTTATTAGTTTTATTTTATTTATTTTAAACTTTATTTTTGTAATTTGAGTCTGTAATTCGTCCAAAATGTGACACAATAAAAAAACTATTTGGTAAATTATATATTATTTTATCATTAATACAAAGATTATTAATAATTAATAATTATGCAAAAAAAAAATGAATATATAATAATTACATAATTAAAATGAATAATAAATCATTTTTATATTGTTAATTTAAACTGATTTACTGGTTCATGTTATTATTATTATTTTTATTTATTTACATACTTATATAAAATTATTTTAATATTTGATTATACATTTATTTCAGGTTTTTTACACACACACCAGCTTATATATGCATATGCTTATAATTAACTCTAGACCTTTTACCTACTTAATAGATTAAGAAAGAACAAATAAACATCATCAAGTCATTTTAGTCCCTTGGGAAAAAGGTGAGAGGCTACTAATGAAAAAAGTTTTTATTCCTAAATGTTCGTCTTCTTCTTCTTCTACTTCATTCGGCTTCTCACATTAAGTGTCTCCACAGCAGATCATCCGTCTCCACACCCCCTGTCCTCTACATCTGCCTCTTTCACACCAACTACCTGCATGTCTTCCCTCACCACATCCATAAACCTCCTCCTTGGTCTTCTTTTTTCCTCCTTCCTGGTGTCTCCATCCTCAGCATTCTCCTACTGATATACCCCATGTTCCTCCTCTGCACATGTCCAAACCATCTCAATCTCACCTCCCTCACCTTGTCTCCAAAACCTCCTACATGCGCTGTCCCTCTAATAAACTCATTTCTAATCCTGTCCATCACCACTGCAAACAGGAAAGGGCTCAGAGCCCTTTTTTTGATGCAGTCTTGAACCAGTCTGTCGTTCCTACTGCACACTTCACTGCTGTCACACTGTCCTCATACATGTCCTGCACCACCCTCACATACTTCAACTGACACACCAGACTTCCTCATACAACACCACAACTCCTCTCTCCACCCTGTCGTACGCTTTCTCTAAATCCACAAACACACAATGCAGCAACTTTTGACCTTCTCTATACTTCTCCATCAACATCCTCAAAGCAAATAATGGGTTTGTGGTGCTCTTCCTCTGCATAATTCCATACTGCTGCTCACAGATGGTCTGCACATCTTCCTTATTCTTAAAGATCAGTACCAGCAGACTCCTTCTGCATTCCTCAGGCATCTTCTCATCTTTCAAAATCTTGTTGAACAACCTGGTTAAAAACACCACTGCATCTCTACTAAACATCTCCATGCTTCTCGTCCCTCTGCCTGGCCAATTGGTATAAATCTTTTTCTCCTTCCTTAGTGTTCTCCTTCTTCTCCTACAGCTCCTCATATGCCTTTTCCTTTGCTTTTGCCACACACCTTTTCACCTGCTGCTGCATCTTCTCGTTCTCCTGCCTACTTTTCTCATCACTCTGTCGATCTCTTCTGCTCTCCTGCAATTCCTCATTCCACCACAATGTCTCTTTGTCTTTCTTTCTATTTCCAGATGTTACACCAAATACCTATCTAGCTGTCTCCCTCATCACGTCTGCAGTAGTTGCCCAATCATCCAGCACCTCTTCACCACCACCGAGCTCCTATCTGACCTCTTTTTCTTAATGACCACATTTATCATCACTTTTTCAACTTCCAGCTTCACGATCATCACCCTATCAGAAACTCTCTTCACCTCCACTACACTCTTACTGTACTCTTCCTTCAGAATCCCCCCTACACCATTTCTCTTTCCATCCACACCATGATAGAACAGTTTAAACACCTTCAATGTTCCTGCTCTTACTCCCTTTCCACTTGGTCTCCTGAACACACAACATATCTACCTTTCTCCTCTCCATCATATCAGCTCCCTCTCTCCCTCTACCAGTCATAGTACCAACATTTAAAGTACCAACCCGAACCTCCACCTCCTCCACTTCTCCTTTCCCTGCTGTCTCTGTAGACATCTTCCTCCTCTCCTTCTCCCAACAGCAGCACAATTTACACCAGTACCCTGTTATTAATGATTCCTGTGGAGGTTGTTGGTAACCCGGGCCTCCACCGATCCACTATGAAATTCTGATTCCTGATTTGCATATTTGATTCTGCACATGTTTTACACTGGATCTCCTTCATAACACAAAACTCCACATTTATCCAGAGTTGAGACACTGAGAGTCTCCTGACCTGTGCAACACTAATGACTGGGTTTAAAAGTTCAACTGATTTGGATGTGAATTCAATCATATTAAAGCTGAAAGTGCACTTTATTGTCAAATGCATCATAATACTCTGAATATATTAACCAGCTAAAATAATAAAAATTCCGCATTTCTGTTTGACCATTTTTATTAAAAATACAAATAAATTAATATAAAAGAGGCGAAACATAGTTTCTTTACTCAGATGTTTAAAAAAAACTACAGAAAATATTTTTTAATCACTGGACATTTGTTTTGATGTGCTAAGTCTCAAATCATCACCAAAATCCACTGATTAGAGAATTAAACATTTAAAAAGTATTAAATTAAAGTACAATTAGAACTGATACAAAGTTGTGATTAATCACGAGTAACTCACGACAGTCATTGACAGCCCTAATATATACTTATAGTTATTATGTTATAATTATTAAGAGTTAATTTTCCTGTAGTGTTCTGCAAGTTTTGCGCCTCAGGACGTATGTGTGATGGATCTGCTGGCTTGTCACTCGGTTTGCAGGAGAATTGCTCAGAACCAGGCGACACTGCAGCAGCTGGGCATCACACACATCCTGAATGCTGCCCACTCCAAACGCGGCAGCATCGGGGACCAAAAGTTCTACGGCACGAGCTTCGTCTACTGCGGAATCCCGGCAGACGACTCAACTCACTTCGACTTGGACGTTTACTTCAAACCTGCTGCAGACTTCATACACAGAGGCCTGAAAACTGTAGAAGGTAAAATTTAATACAGGAGGAGGGGCGGGGCTTCCAGGCTAAGTGGGTGTGGCTTTCAGGATGATCTCATTCACAGATCAGATAATGTTCTTGAAATCCAAGAGGGAATTGTTTAATAAGCGTAGAAACAAAGTCAAACAGGGTTCAAGTCCGAGTTGCTCTAACGGGGAAACTACCGTATTTTCAGACTATAAGCCGCTCCTTTTTTTCCACGTTTTGAACCCCGCGAAACTAAAAAACACACCTCACCTGTGTTCTGAGCTGCACGGCTTTGGGAGAAAAAACTTCCATCGATGATGATTTTTAAACACACGATGATGCCAAAAGATAAACTCCTGTGAGAAATAGTTGTGAAAGGAAGGAGGAAGACAGTGAACAATGACTTTCTTGGTGGGCTACTGTTTAGATACAAGCCGCTGTAGCGTGTTGAGTCTGGGTGAAGTGAAGCTCACTAACTCCAGTTACAGAAATCCTATAAGCACAGACAGCTTTCCAAAACTTGTGCTTTTTTATTTTTCTTGGCAACAGTGTTACAGGTTAGTCAAAGAAACTTGGAAAGAGCATCAGAAAATAATAAGGACATATTCCTCAGTCTTGCACACATGTAGTAATACCGGAATGCAGTGACGTGCTGTTCCCAAAATACCGTTCTGCTCTTAAAGGAAGCGCAACATATTTCACCCGTTACCGTGTAACAGACACTGTCTTTCATTAAAGCCTGTGTAAAGTTCATTAGTTTCAGTGCGGCTTATTTATGTTCAAAATAAAAATCTTTGTCAAATTCAGTGGGTGCGGTTTAAAGTCTGGAAATTACTGTAATCCCGTCTGAATGAGGCTCTACAGGCGTTTTATAATGAAGCTGAGATGAAGGATGTTTACTTTTATTTGTAGGAAAGGTGCTGGTGCACTGCATTATGGGAATGAGTCGCTCGTCCTCCTTGGTGTTGGCGTACCTGATGCTGTATCAGCACATGTCTCTGTGCTCAGCCATCCAGCGCCTGGTCCAGAAACGAGCCATCTACCCCAACAGGAACTTCCTGGCTCTGCTGCTTGACCTCGACCTGCAGCTGATGAGGAAACGCAAAACATGCATCCTGCTCTAACACACAAACAAACAAAAAAACAAACAAACACACAAACACACACCAGAGCTTCATGTGAACATGGTAACAGGACATGGTGTGTGAGATTGTGGAGCAATCACATGGGAGAGCTGGGCCAAATGAATCAAATGGATCAAATGAATCAAATGAATCAAATGGATCAAATGAGGCTGTGTTCCGATCGTGTTTTTAACACACGTTTGTCCACATTCTGGATAAAAACTTGTTGCACAACCACGTGAAAGCCGGTTGTGTCGTTTTTACTTGCTAGCTACTTATAAAACAAACGAGGAACATCAAGTTCTTTTGAAGAACATCTTCCTGTTTTCCAGATAATGACACACACACCTCCAAATGTTAAACAGAGGTGGAACAGGGGGTGTTGAATACAACATTAAAGGGTGAAGGCAACCTGAGGAAACACATGATAACACCAGTAAATTTATAGCTGAATCTAATGTTACTCAGAGGACCAACAAGCTGCTGAAGGTCATGTTCAGGTCACTGACAGTAACTAGTGACTGAAGGTGATATAAAATGTCCTAATTGTGTTTGGAAGCTAATAAATATACACTGTTGATAAGATTTCATTTTCTTTCTCTTTAGTGAATTGAATTTGAAGAGATGTAGTATAGAACGTGTCATGTGACACTCTCTAAGACTCTGATTGGCTGGTGCCCTATTTAGACTGGATCATTATCTCATATGGATTTTATATATATATATATGTTAAATGAAATTATTCCCAAAGTATATTCCTTAAACGTTCCTCAACCCTGAGGTCTGAGCTCCATCAAGATTGTAGTCTGAATCTTATGTCAGGAGTTTTTACAGACTGCTACAGATTTACTAGCATTAGTGCACACACACACACACACACACACACACACACACACACACACACACACACACACAGTGTGCTCAGGAAATGAGTTTGTTTCAATAATGTAATCTGGAGAAAATCAGGTAAATCTCTCTCTTTAACACAAAACATTGCAGGTTGTTTATCTGCAGTTAATTGTGGAAATGTGATCTCTGCAGTATGTAAGGAGAGATTTCGAATTTATAAATAACCACACACACACACACACGCACATGCACACACACACACACACACACACACACACACACACACACACACACACACACACACAGTGTGCTCAGGAAATGAGTTTGTGTCAATAATGTAATCTGGAGAAAATCAGGTAAATCTCTCTCTTTAACACACACACACACACACACACACACACACACACACACACACACACAGTGTAATGTGCTGGCTAACACTAGCTGTTTATGTAAGCAGTAGTTTTTTGGTTTGATTTTAAACTCTAATGTAATAATCTGAATCTGTAAAACTGATAAGAAGTAAACAGTGTTGAGGAAATGCAGTTATTGTGAAATAATCAACCTGTGAGTTACAACTGTTATAGAAAATTAATCACAATCCGGCATTCAGCCGCAGTGTAACACAAAATAGTGCTTATAATGGGTGTACTGTGTGTGTGTGTGTGTGTGTTTCTGTGTGTGTATGTGTGTATGTGTGCATGTGTGTGCATGTGTGCGTGTGTGTGTGTGTGTGTGTGTTTCTGTGTGTGTATGTGTGCATGTGTGCATGTGCGTGCATGTGTGTGTGTGTGTGTGTGTGTGTGTGTGTGTGTGTGTGTGTGTGTGTGTTTCTGTGTGTGTATGTGTGCATGTGTGTGCGTGTGCGCGTGTGCGCGTGTGTGTGTGTGTGTGTGTGTGTGTGTGTGTGTGTGCGCGTGTACACGCACTGCAGGTGGAGAAATGTGCAGTTGCAGAGTCTCTCTCTCTGACCAGTTGGGAGAAAAAAGTAAGCACGAGACTCCGCCCATTTCTGAGCTCAACAGATTACTGTGGAAGTTTACTGGCAAAAGCAACCACCTGGATGAGGTCAGACCAGGAATCTACATCGGAGACCTGTAAGACCCCCAAACAACCAATAGCACCTTCAAACAAGAGACCCGGAGCCAATCAGAATGAGGCATTAAGCAGAGAAACCAATAGGAACATGGCTTCAAATGTAAGTGTGTGTGTGTGTGTGTGTGTGTGTGTGTGTGTGTGTATTTCAGGTATGCAGCTAAAGACAAATCCCTGTTAAAGGCGCTGAACATCAGTCATGTGTTGAACGCAGCTCACGGTAAATACAACGTGAACACAGGTGAAAGTTTCTACAGAGGCACCAACATCACGTACCACGGCGTGGAGGCCTTCGATACACCGTCCTTTGACATAAGTTCCTTCTTCTACAGCGCTGCTGAGTTCATCAAGGGCGCATTGAGCACCCCTGGAGGTGAGGAGGGGAAGTGCACAGAGCGCTAGGTTAACCTTGCTTGCATTCACGTGCCTGTAGTGTGTGTTGTGTTTTGTGTGTTTGTAGTGCGTTATGTGTGTTGTGTTTTGTAGGTAAGGTGCTTGTGCACTGTGCGATGGGTCTGAGTCGCTCATCCACGCTGGTCCTCGCCTACCTGATGATCGAGGAGAAGATGACGCTGGTGGAGGCCATTAGTGCTGTAGCACCACACAGGAACATCTGCCCCAACTCGGGCTTCCTGGAACAGCTACGCACCCTCGACATACAACTGCAGAACTGAAACAGTGCCACCTAGTGCTACTTTAAAAGTTTACCATCATGCTAACTTACGAATGAAAGATTTCCCTGTGAATGAAGTGTTGCTATAGCAACAATAATTTAATATACCGAGAGCATTCATATAAACCTGCACTGCTGTTAGAGCTGCTGTACACTGTTACATTCACTCATCCCACATTAAAGACATTGTCACAAAGCAGCTTTACACAAATAAACAGATTATTAAAACGTAATTTCATAAATTAGTCCCTAATGTTCCATAATGAGTGAGCCATGAGTGAGCCATGAGTGAGCCATGAGTGAGTCATGAGTGAGCCATTTACCACAGTTCCATCATTGTTGAGGTGCTGTTCAGTGATTAATATTTATGTAATATTTAATTAGTCTCATTATTATACTAATTACTAATTGGTCCAATCCATCCTCAAAGTTGTTCAGTTGCTCAGTAACTTTATGAATCTTTAGACTGTTGATGTGGAACCATCTCCAGCTGTACAGTGGGTCTAATACTGAAGAGCTCCATCCAGAGAATATTTACATTTAGGGCATTTGGCAGACGCTTTTATCCAGAGAAACTAACACTTATACAGTTAGAGCAATTGAGGTTTAAGGGCCTTGCTCAAGGGCCCAGCAGTGGCAGATAGTTGGAGGAGCTGGGAAGCCATGGCCTACCAATCAGAAGTCCAACATCTTAACCACTGAGCTACCACTTTCAGTTCATTCTTAACAGCAGCTGTTAAAAATAAATTAAAAATTCAAGATTTAATATTTTGATTAGTCACAAACATGATAATGTGCGGAACACAACTTTCAGTGAAATGTGAACGTACAATGAAAGGAAATGAAATTAAAATAAATCTTCTACACTGGGCACATACAGACTAGATGAATCCTTTCAGGGTTGTTCATGTATTCTTTAAATGGTTTGTTCCCTCCAAATGTAGGCTGTAATTGGGTCACATGCATCCATGTTATTCCTAAACATTGTTTTTTTTATTTATATTGTACCTGATCTCCAACAACAATGATGAGACGGCCTACCAACAGGAGGTTAAAAACCTGGAGAAATGGTGCTGGAGAACAATCTTCTCCTAAACGTCAGCAAGACTATGGAGTTGATAGTGAACTTCAGCATGAAGCAGAAGCGGTCATACCGACTGCTAAACATCAACGGGACCCCAGTGGAGAGAGGGGACAGTTTTCGGTACCTGGGTGTTCACATAGCACAGGACCTGTCTTGGTTCTTTCACATCAACACCCTGGTGAAGAAGCCCGGCAGCGTCTCTACCATCTGAGACGCTTAAGGGACTTCAAACTACCCACTCATGTGCTAAGGACCTTTAACCCTTGCACCATTTAGAGCGTTCTGACGGGTAGCATCACTTCCTGGTTTGGGAACAGCACCATGCAGGACAGGTGAGCCCTCCAGAAGGTGGTGCATTTAGCTGAACGTACCATCCACATCGAGCTCCCTAACCTGCTTGACATCTACAACACAACGTGCCGGACCAGAGCCAGGAAGATTGTGAAGAACCTCAGCCATCCCAATAATAGACTCTTTTATTTGTTGTGTTTCAGGGAAACGCTTCTGCTCCCTGAAGGCGAACACAGAGAGAATGAGGAGAAGCTTCTTCCCACAGGCCATTCAGAGTTTAAACCAGGAAACACCCAGGATCTAAAAAACTGGACCTCTCTCTTTTTTCTGCACTATTATGACACTTTAACTCTGGACTCTATTTTTTTATCCTTAAATTCTTTTCCTTTTTCATGCTTGAATGTTGGACAGTCGTATAAAGCATTTCACTGAATCTTGTACTCTGTATGTATGTGTATGTAACAAAATAAAATTAGATTTGATTTGATTTGAGATGGCAGCCCAGAGAAAACGCCCAAGACCGTGCAGTTCCCCCACCTACCACCTGGCAATAAAACATCACGCGTTGACATTGAACACTCTGTGGCTTTGACGATGATCATGTGACCTTCTGATGATAACGCATGACCACACCCACAACCACAAGAGCTTACAATTAACATCAGAACACTCAGTGCGCAGTACACACAAAATAATGAAGCCCCGCCCATTTCTGCTCATTTGTCTAATTCGTTTTTAAGGTCTTGATGTTACACAACAAAACACTGCAGGTTGTTCATATGAAGTTAATTGTGGTGATGTGATATTTGCAGTAGGTAATGAGAGAGCATAAATTTATAAATAACTCCACACACACACACACACACACACACACACACACACACACACATGGTCAGCTTTGACGTGCAGTTTGCATGGGAATGGAGTTCATTTTAATAAAGTTATCTGGATTTTAAAATCAGGTAAATCTCTATATCTCTCTCTCTCACACACACACACACAAACACACACAGACACACACACAATGTAATGATAATGTAATGGTTTGCTACTGTAACTAGCTAACACTAGCTATTAGGCATGTAACAGTACACAAAATTAACGGTTTGGTATGTACCTCGGTTTTTAACTCATGGTTCAGTTCAATTTCGGTACAGTTGAGGGGGGGGGGGGGTTAAATTCTTTGTTGTTGTTTTTTTTATTAATGTTGTTTATTATTATTATTAACATTTGTGAACATTACCAGGTTACAATTATTTAAAACTATTTGAATTACATTTAATCAATTAAATAGGCACTAATTAAAGTGATTAAATAAAATGTGTTATATTTAATATTTGATTTTATAAAGATATTTTTTACTTCTACTTATTTTAGGATACTTTAACAAATGTCTGCATTAAACAACCACACAAGATATTTATTTTAAATTTTTATTTATTTTCATTCAGTTAATCTATTTATAAATGAATAAATTCCTTCCATCTGTTATTCATTCATTCACTTGATATGCAGAATTGTTAGAAGTTTCTCGTTTTAAGAGAAATTCTTGAATCTGTACATAAAACGTAAAAGAATCCATATCACTAGACTGTCGTATAAACGTTGGCGATGACAAGAAGTGGTAGTGATTTTGCGCATGTGTAAAACAAATCGTGTTTTTGGTCGAGATCAAGTAGTGACAGTGACACGTGAAGTGCGAGGCGGAGAAGAAACAAACGTAATGCGTTCCACACACAGTACACGTGTGCACCGAGCTGAAAGCCCTGTACTGAAACGGTTTGTTACGGATAAGTGTACCGTTACACCCCTAATAGCTGTGTATGTCAGCGTGAGTTTCTTGGTCCCATTTTAAACTCTAATATATAAAAACAGGACTTTGTCAGACTGAACACTTGGAGAAGAAGTACACAGTGTTGAGGAAATGCTGTTATTGTAAAATAATGAACCTTTGAGTTACAACTGTTATAGAAAATGAATCAACACCTTCTGACCAATCACAATTCAGCATTCAGCAGCAGTGTGGTGTAACACAAAATAGTACTTAATAAAAGCTGTACTCTGTGTGTGTGTGTGTGTGTGTGTGTGTGTGTGTGTGTGTGTGTGTGTGTGTGTTTGACAGGTATAGAAATGCGCCGTAGCAGAATTTCTCTCTCTGACCAGGTGGGAGAAAAGGGCAAGTACGAGACTCCGCCCATTTCTGAGCTTCACATGTTGATGTGGAAGAAACTAGGAAAGAGGGAACATATTGATGAAGTCAGACCAGGAATCTACATCGGAGACCAGTAAGAGACCTGAATAACCAATAGCAGCTTCAAATAATAGATTCAATCAAAATGACAAATGTAACACAGGACAGCCAATAGGAACACAGCTTTATAGGGACAAGCAATAATTGCTATGATTGTATGTACATGTGTGTGTGTGTGAGTATATGGTGTGTGTGTGTGTGTGTGTGTGTGTGTGTGTGTGTGTGTGTGTGTGTGTGTGTTTGTTTCAGGTATGCAGCTAAAGACAAATCCCTGTTAAAGGCACTGAACATCAGTCATGTGTTGAACGCAGCTCACGGTAAATACAAAGTGAACACAGGTGAAAGTTTCTACAGTGACACCAACATCACGTACCACGGCGTGGAGGCCTCAGACACACATTCCTTCGATATCAGCACCTACTTCTACAGCGCTGCTGAGTTCATCAAGAGTGCAGTGAGCACCCCTGGAGGTAAGGAGGGGAAGTGCGCAGAGCGCTAATCTAACCTGGCTAACATTCATGCTAGAAAGTGCCAGCTGACACGTAATACTTGTGGTTTGTGTCTCGAGTGTGAGTTGTGTAACAGACAGACGTGTGTAATGTGTGTTGTGTTTTGTAGGTAAGGTGCTTGTGCACTGTGCGATGGGTCTGAGTCGCTCATCCACGCTGGTCCTCGCCTACCTGATGATCGAAGAGAAGATGACGCTTGCTGAAGCCATTAGTGCTGTAGCACCATACAGGAACATCTGCCCCAACCCGGGCTTCCTGGAACAGCTACGCACCCTCGACATACAACTGCAGAACCGATGCAGCGCCACCTAGTGCTATGCTAATAGTTTACCAGCATGCTGTGAATGAACTGTTACTATAGCAACGATAATGTAATATACCAAGCACATTCAAATTAACCTGCACTGCTGTCAGAAAATGTTACATTCACACATTCTACACAATAATGCCCCAACCCCTCACAAACACACACACATGCACACACACAACTTCTCTGATATTCAGTACCACTCAGATATTTATTGCATTTATTGCTCTGGAAATTTTGCCCATTCTATTTTAGACTCTTCCTTTGTACTAACACTCTAGAAACACAGTATGGAACAAAACAGCTAATATAAATGCAGTATAAAACAGCAGAGCCAATAGGAGCGCAGTATAAAACAACAGAGCCAACAAAAATGCAGTGTAAAATAGCAGAGCCAATAGGAACAAAGTATGAAAAAGCAGAGCTAATAGATACACAGTGTCAGGGACTGGCTCGAGGGACCCAAATGCATGACACAGACTGAGAGCTTAGAGATAAGAGTCTTTAATAAACAAACTGGGGAGTAACCAGGTGAATAGACTCAGAACATAAGCCAAAAACAACTGTGCAAATCCAAACAAATGATTCCAAAAACCCCAAAAGTCCAAAAATAGGGTATACAGTTAAATAGGGTATCAGGCACAAAGAGCGTCTGGAACATTCATACCCGAAGTGGTCTGCAGAATCTTCCTTTCAATCTCCAGGCAGAGAGCACATATGGTTACGGAGAATAGTGGGAGAATGCGCTCAGATGTGGGGTGTCCTTCACCGGGGGAGTGTATTCGGGAGAGGGCATCTGGTTTGCCGTTCCATAAGTTAAAACATAAACAAACAAACAAACACAAAAAAAAAAAGCCCCCAGCGGGCCTGACAATGGTTCAGGCATTTGGCCGACTGCAGGTACTCCAGATTGCGGTGATTCCTCCAAACGATGAATGGCACCTTGGTCCCTTCAAGCCACTGACGCCACACCTTCATGGCCAGCTTGACTGCCAGGAGCTCCAGTTTTCCTAAAGGGTAGTTCTTTTCGGCTTCATTAAGGGCACAGGAGAAAAAGGCACAATGATGAAGCCAGTCACAGGCATCCCTCTGAGACAGGACAGCACCCACCCTCAGATTAGAAGCATTAACCACCACAACAAATTGGCGAGCGGGGTCAGGCATGGTCAAAACAAAAGCAGATGTGAAAAGGTCTTTGAGTTTCGAGAAGGCCTGTTCAGCCTCAGAGTCCCACAGAATGGGCCGATAGGTGGAAGTGAGCCAGTAAAGGTGGGCCTTGAAAGAGCTATAACACCGGATAAACCTCTGAAAAATGTTGGCATCTTCTGCCTGCCTGGATTCGGCTCCGTTCATCTCAATCTTTCCGGCTGAGAGTATGAGCCCCAAGAAGGATGTGGTGGTGACGTGTAATTCGCATTTCTCGAAAACATGGCGTAAAGGCTGCTTCGAAAAAGGCTTTGAAGCATGGTGGACGTGTTGCCTGTGTGATGCCTGTGTGATGGCAGGGAAAATGCTTTGACATTGCTGAAGACGGCCCCCAGGTCATGGTAGACTGCCGGAATAGAGCTGAGTTCAGGTTGAGGCTCATGACGCAGAGGGAAAGGTGCAGGGCCGGTTGGGGAGAGGCAGCGGGTCTGGCAGGGCACCCCCCATTCTAAGACTGTTCCAATCTAGATGTGGGTTGTGTTTCCAGAGCCAGGGAAAACCAAGGATGACACGAGAATGGGACAAGGGTATGATCAGGAATAAGAGCCAATCCGGGTGTTCGGAGATTGTAACAAGCACTTGTACTTGTTCGAGCGAAACGCCTGGTAAAGGTTGTGCCCGTCTAAGGGCCGGACCTTTAGGGGGGGCGGGCAGTGTCTCAGTCTTGATTGGTGGGCCAGGTTCTCATCCAGGAATACAACGTCTGCTCCGGAGTCTACGAACACCGCCAATTCGTGGGTCTGGTCTCCCATGCAGATTTATACTTTTAGAAGTGGTTTGGAGTAGACAAGCAGTGGTTTGCTTTATGTGGGCTCCCTCCTTAACAGCGAGCCCTGCCTTTTGCTGGGCACCAGGCTGCCATGTGACCTGGTTTCCCACAATAAAGTCAGAGCCTCAGAGCGGTGCCTCTCCTTCTCTGTTAGTGATAAATGTTGGCTCCATATCTCCATAGGCTAAGGCAAAAACAGGGGTTCTGGACCAAGGGCTGTTTAGGGAGGGTTTTTTAGCTGAGACAGGAACTAAGGACCATGCTCAGGACATTGGAATTACCTTTCACCACGTCGCTCCCAAATCTCCGCACAATCCTGATGGCCAGAGTGATTAGGTCACCTAGACCAACTTGTAACTCCCTGTCGATGGCGTCGGTGCAGAAATCCACAGCGTAATCGCCAACTGAGAGACTACCTGGGTGGCAATGAGAAGTGACCGTGCAGCATCCTGCCGGGGAGTAAAAGTATCTAGTATCAAAGATCTTGTGGAACTACTCCAACAAGGCAAAGAAAAAAGAAAAGAAGGTGGACTGGCTCTCTCATTTGGTGGTCGCCTATCGCAGGGCCTTTCCGGTCAGAAACAGTATCACATACACCACCTTGGTTTGCTATGAGATAATCTGGCAGGGAGGGAGATTTATCAGGGTCCTTTAATACCGGGCTGTGCGGGAAAAAAAACAAAATGGCTGCAGACCTGGAAGTACATGTCGCAAAACCGGAAGTGCGTGCTGCAAACAGGGAAGACCATGACACACAGTATAAAACAGCAGATAAAATAGGAGCTAAGTTTAAAACAGCACAGCCAATAAGAACGCAGTGTGAAACAACACAGCTAATAGAAAAATAGGATGAAGCAACAAAGCTAACAGTAATGCAATATAAAACAGCAGAGCAAATAGGAGCCTTGTATGAAACAGCACAGGTAATAAGGTCACGATATAAAACAGCAGAGCCAATAAGAACTTAGTATGAAACAGCACAGCCAACAGGAACAAGGAAACCCAGAGTCAACAGGCAGGCAAATTAAAAGAGTATGTCTAATACGAACACAGCAGAACCAATCAGAACACAGTTACACTAACATTAACTCCTCCCTTTGTGTTATTTCTTCGCCCCCTCCAGATGTGCCCATTTTAAACACAACCCCACCCACTTCTGGGTGTTTCATCTAATCCAACACTGGAAGAAAACTATTTTTTTCCAACTCTGGGAAAACTAACATGTCAATTAGGCATTAGCCCCGCCTACTCAAGGAATCAGGAATTCAGCAGTGACATGCAAGTAAAAGCAAATACTTTTACAAAGTGTTTAGCTCCTCCCACTCTCACTCTCCCAATGTCTGGGTGTTTCATCTAATCCAACACTGGAAGTTTCACTTTTTTTTCCAACTCTGGGAAAACTAACATGTCAATTAGGCATTAGCCCCGCCTACTCAAGGAATCAGGAATTCAGCAGTGACATGCAAGTAAAAGCAAATACTTTTACAAAGTGTTTAGCTCCTCCCACTCTCACTCTCATCTTACGCTGAAGTTTAAATATATCATAAGGCTCAGAATAGTGTCAGTGTAAATACCACAAACACACACACACACACACACACACACACACACACACACACACACACACACACACATGCCCCTTACCAAACGCATGAAGATCAATTCAGACAATAATTAGTCAAAGACACATTATTTTTATAGATAAATACACAACTACACTGACTCTGACCAATCGCCTTCTGTGTAATGGAAAGAGGAACAGCGAATGAAAATATGGAGTCTGGGTATGAAACTCCACCCACCTGCATCCTACTGGACATTCTGCTGAAAAGCCGCCACCCTTCAGGCCCATTTAATGAAGTCTGGCCTAATATCATCATCTCTGATGCGTAGGTACAAAGCCCTTTGAACATACATGCAATAAGACTAATGTTGCTAACAAGTAATTTAGCTGCTAACAGCTATGTGTTTAGCATGATGATGTGAGTGAGTAAAACGAATGTGTGTTTTTTTTGGCAGACGCACAGCGACGGACCTGACACTGCTAAACACTCTGAAAGTGACTCATGTAGTGAATGCTGCACATGGACCCACCCACGTCAACACAGGCTCCGCCTTTTACTCTAATGCCCACATCCAGTATCATGGCGTAGAGGCTCCAGACAGCAGAGACTTCAACCTGTCTATGTTCTTCCAGACGACCGCTGATTTCATACACATGGCTCTCAGCCAGGACTGTAAGGACATCACGCTAAACATCTACTAAAACTAAATCTGTTTGCTTATATGTTGTTTATTTTAAGTGGTGTGTGTGTGTGTGTGTGTGTGTGTGTGTGTGTGTGTGTGTGTTATCTTTAGCAGGTAAAGTGTTAGTGCACTGTGCTCGGGGAGTTAGCCGCTCGGCTACGCTAGTGTTAGCATACCTTATGATCTACAAACGACTAACAGTGGCAGAGGCTATCACGGCGGTGCGAGGTCACCGGAACATTCTGCCCAATGTCGGATTTCTGGAGCAGTTACGAGAGCTGGATGCAAGACTGCAAAGGAAAGAGATATAGACAGAAATAAGGATGGATGCAAAAAGCTCATAAGGACATAAGCTCATAAAAAAAATATAACAAGCTCATAAGATGGACATAAAAAGCTCAAAAGAAGGACATAAGCTGATTAGAAGGACATAACAAGCTCATAAGACAGACACAACAAGCTCATAAGGACATAAGCTCATGAGAAGGACATAGCAAGGTCATGAGAAGGACATGTTGTCCTCTTGGACAGGTCGTCTTCAACAACTGTTTGAGCGTTTCCGTGTGTACAGCTTCAGAAGAGGCTTCTTCTGGGACGACGGCCTGCAGACAGACATGTTGCGGTGTGTGGCGTACGTCTGAGCACTGACGACTGGATCTTCTGCTCCTGCAACCTCCAAAGCAATGCTGCAGCTCTCATGTGTTTATTTTTTAAAGCAGCTTCTGCACCTGATGCACAGCACGAGGACTCGACTTCTCTGATGGACCCTTGTGAGGTCTGTTCCGAGTGGAACCTGTGTTGGAAAACCTCTGTATGACCCTGACCACTGTACTGTAACTCAGTTTCAGGGTGATACTGATCTTCTTACTGATCTCCTCTGCATCTTTGCGGAGATCAACAATACTAATTCTCACATCCTCAGAGACTCTTTACCATGAGGTCCATGTAGAACATCCAGTGGTCAGTTTGAGAGAATCGACTCAAAGCACCACATTTGAACTGCTCTAATACAAGATACGCAAATTTGTCTGGTTCTGACAAGCAGACAAACACATGAACATGATGAATAGAACATGAGGCTTTGCACAGTTATAGCGCTGTGACGTCATTATGGAGGAGTGGAAGAGGATCCCAGCAACAACCTGTGCAGCTCTGGTGAATTTCATGCCCAGGAGGATTAAAGCAGTGATGGGTAACGATGTGCTCCACACAATATTCACACTTTGGACACAGTTTAGACATGTTCACTGAGGGTGTACTTACTTTAGTTGCCAGTTATTTAGTCAGTAATGTCTGTATGATGAGTTATTTTAAGAGGACAGTAAATCTGTACCGCTACACAGCTGCACACTGACACTCTAAAATATATACAGGTTTCATTTTGTTTGTTCCTTCATAAGATTATAATAAAATGTTTGCTGAAATGTGAGGGGTGCACTTACTTTTGTGAGATGCTGTATTTGATCACGGCCTGGTTCAGTGTCCAGCTGTTCATTGACCATCTTTTTTTTTCTGGATTTATCTGCATTGGTTGATTAAATACACACAGCTGGATTTGCATCAGCGACGGACTTTCACTCATCACTATACCATGATTTTATTCCATGAGAGTTTAAACCATCAATCGTACAAAAACTACACACGTCCACTTACACAGACCCACAAAATGACCTTATTGTACACAACAGTGCTGTTAGGTCCTCCAATGTGATTGGTCGGAAGATGGTCTATAACTTCTATAGCTCTGCAGAATAATTTATAGCGTTATTGTTGCCATAGTAACAGCTTGTTTACAGTGATCATAAAAAATAGTTTGATATTAATTTATGGTTTATGGCTGGAGTCTTCAGGGTCAAAAACCATAGAACCCTTTGTATGAGTTTAATGAACTTTATAAAGAGAGTGATAGAGTTCAGTCTCTGTCACCTTCACACACAGTTTGGTGTATGTATCTATCCAGTGAAGTAGCTGAAGGAAGGTTGTTTATCTGCAATATCATAGTAACGCCACCAAACAGGAAGTATGTTTATACCTCAGGAATCTTTTCATATATTACCACTCAAACTGGTAGATCATTGATTGATCTTGTTCTAACACTAACACTAAAACTAACACTAACACTAACACTAACACTAACACTGTTGAACACTATCAGTAGTGAAGATCTGAATCATTTGTGTTTGTGTGTCAGGGTATGGAGAGTCCAAGAGTTCTATAAATAGACTGAACCTGACTCCATTCCCAGACTAAAGCAGTTAACTGTGGTTTTATACACACACACACACACACACACACACACACACACACACACACACACAGTCTTCAGCTTTCAAAACTGCACAAAGACAAGGCGAAACTGAAAGCTTCTAGAGGCATCGATGGTAAGTTCTGGCATGTTCAGCTTTTAAAAGTGACTCATTTTTACTAAAAAACAATGTAGTTTAAACAGGACAAACATTACAACTTACACCCCCCCCCCAACCTTCCGTTAGTAACTAGGAGTAGGAGAAAAACTCATAGAAATGTTTTCATGCCTTTCCAGATTTATCATGACGTGTTGAACAGTTTTTCACACCTCCTTTATTAGGATTTACAAGCACACAAGCCACACCTCCCTTATTAGTATTGACAGGCACACAGGCCACACCTCCTTTATTAGGATTAACAAGCACACAGGCCACACCTCCTTTATTAGGATTGATAGATGCACAGGCCACACCTAAGTTAAAAGGATTGACAGGCACACAAGCCACACCTCCTTTATTAGGATTAACAAGCACACAAGCCACACCTCCTTTATAGAGATTGACAGGCACACAGGCCACACCTACTTTATTCAGATTGACAGTTGCACAGGCCACACCTCCTTTATTAGGATTGACAAGCACACAAGCCACACCTCCGTTAAAAGAATTGACAGGCACACAGGCCACACCTCCTTTATTAGGATTGACAGTTGCACAGGCCACACCTCCTTTATAAGGATTGACAAGCACACAAGCCACACCTCCGTTAAAAGGATTGACAGGCACACAAGCCACACCTCCTTTATAATGATTGACAAATGCACAGGTCACACCCCCTTTATTTCAACCTGTAGGCAATAGAAGGTTGTACAGAAGGTTGTACAGAATGCTCACGTCCCTTCACAGTTGTAACTGTTCTTTATCAGTTGTGATCCAGAGGAATAATGGCATCTCGTGAACTGAAATTGGGTCTGAAGCCAGATGTTCAGGAGGAAAAACATGAATACGTCACACCCAGTAACTATGAGCTGGAGAAGCTGCTATCACGCGGCACTGTAGCGTACACACACGTCAACGAAGTGTGGCCCAACATCTTCATAGGAGATGAGTGAGTACACAACACACCTTTCACTTAAAATCAAAACATATCAATCCACATCAGTCCACATCAGTCCACATCAGTCCACATCAGCCCAGCAGTGGCAAGAAATCCAGCAGTAATAAATCAGTGATCTGCAGAAATACATTTCTAAGCATAAGATCGTTATGTGAAGGTGAGAAGGCCTGGGGTGTAGTCATCATCCCAAAAGGTGTTCAGTAGTGTTGGAGATGTATAGCAGGAGATCTTCCACTTCAAACCATGTCTGTCGGTCCCAATCGTGGTCGTAAGTCGACGACTACCTGTATACAATCAAGTCTACCGATTATTGCTTCAGTCCAGAATGTGGCCTTCACTCTCCATGACAAAGAATTTCCTGTTCCTCATATCTAACATTCATTTTCCTTAGATAGAGAAAACACTGTGGAAATTAGTGTCCTTCAATACAAAGACATGCTCCATGTTCTTTAGATCTACCAAAAACACTTTCTTTCCAGAATCCAATTTTAATCTTTGGACATAATCTAAGGCTCTTAACATCAATTATTTTATCCAGATTATGGACATCACTGTGAATGATAGAGATCTGCTTTCCAAGGGTTGAAGTGGAAGATCTACTGCTATAGAACTCCAAACCTATTGAACACCTTCAAAAATGAAATGGTTGTTGAAAGTCCTTCATATGTAGACCTTCAGACATTGAATTAAAGTTAAATAGACTCTCATGTCCTTGAAGACAAGTGAAAAGCAACTGACTAAAGGCAAATACGCAGGTATATTCAGAGTGTGTGTGTGTGTGTGTGTGTGTGTGTGTGTGTGTGTGTGTGTGTGTGTGTGTGTGTGTGTGTGTGTGTGTTCAAAACAGGCAGACAGCACGGGACCGTTATAGCTTACAGAAACTTGGTGTGACTCATGTTCTGAATGCTGCTGAGGGTGAGAGGAACAGTGTGTGTACTGGAGCTGGTTACTATAGCAACATGGACATAGAGTACTATGGCATTAGGGCAGAAGACATTCCTTCATTCAACATCAGTGTGCACTTCTTCACTTCTGCTGAGTATATGAGACACGTCCTGAGCAACTCCCAAAGTAAGACACTTCACACAATACACTCACTACACTCACAATATACTCACTTCCCTCACACTACACTCACTACATTCACAATACACTCACTACACTCACAATATACTCACTTCACTCACACTACACTCACTACATTCACAATACATTCACAATACACTCACTACACTCACAATATACTCACTTTACTCACACTACACTCACTACATTCACAATACATTCACAATACACTCACTACACTCACAATATACTCACTTCACTCACACTACACTCACTACATTCACAATACACTCACAATATACTCACTTCACTCACACTACACTCACTACACTCACAATACACTCACTACACTCACAATACACTCACTACACTCAAACTACATTTACTACACTCACAATACACTCACTACACTCACAATACACTCACTACACTCAAACTACACTCACAATACACTCACTACACTCACGCTACACTCACAATACACTCACTACACTCAAACTACACTCACAATACACTCACTACACTCACGCTACACTCACAATACACTCACTACACTCAAACTACACTCACGCTACACTCACAATACACTCACTACACTCACGCTACACTCACAATACACTCACTACACTCAAACTACACTCACGCTACACTCACAATATACTCACTTCACTCACACGCTACACTCACTACACTCAAACTACACTCACTACACTAACTTCACTCACGCTACACTTACAATACACTCACTACACCCACTACACTCAGAATACACTCACTACACTCAAACAACACTAACTTCATTCACGCCACACTCACAATACACTCACTACACACACAATACACTCACTTCACTCACAATACACTCACTACACTCACAATACACTCACTACACTCAAACTACACTCACTACACTCACTACACTCATGCTACACTCACAATACACTCACTACACTCAAACTACACTCACAATATACTCACTTCACTCACACGCTACACTCACTACACTCAAACTACACTCACTACACTTAAACTACACTAACTTCACTCACGCTACACTCACAATACACTCACTACACTCAAACTACACTCACTGCACTCAAACTACACTAACTTCACTCACGCTACACTTACAATACACTCACTACACCCACTACACTCAAAATACACTCACTACACTTAAACAACACTAACTTCACTCATGCCACACTTACGCTACACTTACAATACACTCACTACATCCACTACACTCACAATACACTCACTACACTCAAACTACACTCATGCTACACTTACAATACACTCACTACACTCAAACTACACTCACTACACTCAAACTACACTAACCTCACTCTCGCTACACTTACAATACACTCACTACACCCACTACACTCACAATACACTCACTACACTCAAACAACACTAACTTCACTCACGCCACACTCACAATACATCCACTACACTCACACTACACTCACAGTACACTTAAACTACACTCACGTCACTCACGCTACACTCACAATACACTTAAACTACACTCACTTCACTCACACCACACTTACAATAAACTCACTACACTCACACTGCACTCACTACATTCACTCTATTTTTACAATACACTCAATACACTCAAACTACACCCACTACACTTACTACACTCACACTACCCTTACAATACACTCAAACTACACTCACTTCACTCACGCTACACTCACAATACACTCACTACACCCACTACACTCACAATACACTCACTACACTCAAACAACACTAACTTCACTCACGCCACACTCACAATACACTCACTAAACTTATGTTACATTCATGCTACACTCACTACACTCAAACTACACTCACTTCACTCACGCTACACTCACAATACACTCACTACACCCACTACACTCACAATACACTCACTACACTCAAACAACACTAACTTCACTCACGCCACACTCATAATACACTCACTACACTCACAATACACTCACTACACTCACAATACACTCACTACACTCAAACTACACTCACTACACTCAAACTACACTAACTTCACTCACGATACACTCACAATACACCCACTACACTCACAATACACTCACTACACTCAAACTACACTAACTTTACTCATGCCACACTCACAATACACTCACTAAACCCACTACACTCACAATACACTCACTACACTCAAACTACACTTACTACACTCAAACAACACTAACTTCACTCACGCCACACTAACAATACACTCACTACACTCAAACAACACTAACTTCACTCACGCTACACCCACAATACACTCACTACACCCACTACACCTACAATACACTCAATACACTCAAACAACACTAACTTCACTCACGCCACACTCACAATACACTCACTACACTCAAACTACACTCACTACACTCAAACAACACTAACCTCACTCCACCACACTCACAATACACTCACTACACTCAAACAACACTAACTTGACTCACGCCACACTCACAATATACTCACTACACTCAAACAACACTCACTACACTCACGCCACACTAACTTCACTCACGCTTCACTCACAATACACTCACTACACCCACTACACTCACAATACACTCACTACACTCAAACAACACTAACTTCACTCACGCCACACTCACAATACACCCACTACACTCACAGTACACTTAAACTACACTCACGCTACACTCACAATACACTTAAACTACACTCACTTCACTCACACCACACTTACAATAAACTCACTACACCCACTACACTTACACTGCACTCACTACATTCACGCTATACTTACAATACACTCAATACACTCAAACTACACCCACTACACTTACTACACTCACACTACCCTTACAATACACTCAAACTACACTTACTACACTCACTACACTCAAACTACACTCACTACACTCAAACTTTACTCACGCTACACTTACAATACACTCACTACACCCACTAAACTCACAATACACTCACTACACTCAAACAACACTAACTTCACTCACGCCACACTCACAATACACTCACTACACTCACAATACACTCACTACACTCACAATACACTCACTACACTCAAACTACACTCACTACACTCAAACTACACTAACTTCACTCACGCTACACTCACAATACACTCACTACACCCACAACACTCACAATACACTCACTACACTCACAATACACTCACTACACTCAAACTACACTCACTACACTCAAACTACACTAACTTCACTCACGCTACACTCACAATACACTCACTACACCCACTACACTCACAACACTCAAACAACACTAACTTCACTCACGCCACACTCACAATACACTCACTACACTCAAACTACACTTACTACACTCAAACTACACTAACTTCACTCATGCCACACTCACAATACACTCACTACACCCACTACACTCACAATACACCCACTACACTCAAACTACACTCACTACACTCAAACAACACTAACTTCACTCACGCCACACTTACAATACACTCACTACACTCAAACTACACTCACTACACTCAAACAACACTAACTTCACTCACGCCACACTTACAATACACTCACTACACTCAAACAACACTAACTACACTCACGCCACACTTACAATACACTCACTACACTCAAACAACACTAACTTCACTCACGCTACACTCACAATACACTCACTACACCCACTACACTTACAATACACTCACTACACTCAAACAACACTAACTTCACTCCGCCACACTCACACTACACTCACAGTACACTTAAACTACACTCACTACACTCAAACAACACTAACTACACTCACGCCACACTTACAATACACTCACTACACTCAAACTACACTCACTACACTCAAACAACACTAACTTCACTCACGCCACACTTACAATACACTCACTACACTCAAACAACACTAACTTCACTCACGCTACACCCACAATACACTCACTACACCCACTACACTTACAATACACTCACTACACTCAAACAACACTAACTTCACTCACGCCACACTTACAATACACTCACTACACTCAAACAACACTAACTTCACTCACGCTTCACCCACAATACACTCACTACACCCACTACACTTACAATACACTCACTACACTTAAACAACACTAACTTCACTCACGCTACACCCACAATACACTCACTACACCCACTACACTCACAATACACTCACTACACTCAAACTACACTCACTACACTCAAACAACACTAACTTCACTCCACCACACTCACAATACACTCACTACACTCAAACAACACTAACTTGACTCACGCCACACTCACAATATACTCACTACACTCAAACAACACTCACTACACTCAAACTACACTAACTTCACTCACGCTTCACTCACAATACACTCACTACACTCACAATACACTCACTACACTCAAACAACACTAACTTCACTCACGCCACACTCACAATACACCCACTACACTCACAGTACACTTAAACTACACTCACGCTACACTCACGCTACACTTACAATACACTTAAACTACACTCACTTCACTTACACCACACTTACAATAAACTCACTACACCCACTACACTTACACTGCACTCACTACATTCACGCTATACTTACAATACACTCAATACACTCACACTGCACTTACTACACTCACTACACTCAAACTACACTCACTACACTCAAACTTCACTCACGCTACACTTACAATACACTCACTACACCCACTTAACTCACAATACACTCACTACACTCAAACAACACTAACTTCACTCACGCCACACTCACAATACACTCACTACACTCAAACAACACTAACTTCACTCACTACACTCACAATACACTCACTACACTCACAATACACTCACTACACTTAAACTACACTAACTTCACTCACGCTACACTCACAATACACTCATTACACCCACTACACTCACAATAAACTCACTACACTCAAACAACACTAACTTCACTCACGCTACACTCACTACACTCACACTGCACTCACTACACTCACTAAACTTATGCTACACTCAATACACTCACACTGCACTCACTACACTCACTAAACTTATGCTACACTCAATACACTCACACTGCACTCACTACACTCATTACACTCCTGCTACACTCACTACACTCACTAAACTCACGCTACACTCACTACACTCATGCTACACTCACTACACTCACACTACACTCACTAAACTTATGCTACACTCATGCTACACTCACTACACTCACACTACACTCACTAAACTTATGCTACACTCAATACACTCACACTGCACTCACTACACTCACGCTACACTCACTACACTCACACTGCACTCACTACACTCATGCTACACTCACTACACTCACACTGCACTCACTACACTCACTAAACTTATGCTACACTCAATACACTCACACTGCACTCACTACACTCACTACACTCAAACTTCACTCACGCTACACTTACAATACACTCACTACACCCACTAAACTCACAATACACTCACTACACTCAAACAACACTAACTTCACTCACGCCACACTCACAATACACTCACTACACTCACAATACACTCACTACACTCACAATACACTCACTACACTTAAACTACACTAACTTCACTCACGCTACACTCACAATACACTCACTACACCCACTACACTCACAATACACTCACTACACTCAAACAACACTAACTTTACTCACGCCACACTCACAATACACTCACAACACTCACAATACACTCACTACACTCAAACTACACTCACTACACTCAAACTACACTCACAATACACTCACTACACCCACTATACTCACAATACACTCAAACTACACTAACTTCACTCATGCCACACTCACAATACACTCACTACACCCACTACACTCACAATACACTCACTACACTCAAACTACACTCACTACACTCAAACAATACTAACTTTACTTACGCCACACTTACAATACACTCACTACACTTAAACAACACTAACTTCACTCACGCTACACTCACAATACACTCACTACACCCACTACACTTACAATACACTCACTACACTCAAACAACACTAACTTCACTCCGCCACACTCACAATACACTCACTACACTTAAACTACACTCACTACACTCAAACAACACTAACTTCACTCCACCACACTCACAATACACTCACTACACTCGAACAACACTCACTACACTCAAACTACACTAACTTCACTCACGCTTCACTCACAATACACTCACTACACTCACAATACACTCACTACACTCAAACAACACTAACTTCACTCACGCCACACTCACAATACACCCACTACACTCACACTACACTTACAGTACACTTAAACTACACTCACTTCACTCACGCTACACTCACAATACACTTAAACTACACTCACTTCACTCACACCACACTTACAATAAACTCACTACACTCACACTGCACTCACTACATTCACGCTATACTTACAATACACTCAATACACTCAAACTACACCCACTACACTTACTACACTTACACTACCCTTACAATACACTCAAACTACACTCACTTCACTCACACTACACTTACAATACACTCACACTGCACTCACTACACCAATACACTCATGCTACACTCACTACACTCAAACTACACCCACTACACTAACTACACTCATACTACACTTACAATACACTCACGACACTCACTTCACTCATACTACACTTACAATACACTGACACTGCACTTACTACACTAATACACTCATGCTACACTAACTACACTTAAACTAGACCTACTACACTCACTACACTCATACTACACTTACAATACACTCACTTCACTCACACTGCACTCACTACACTCTAACTACACTCACTACACTTACAATACACAATCAATATACTCACTATAATCACTACACTCAACTACACTTACATACTACACTTACAATACACTCACTACACTCAAACTACACTCACTTCACTCATACTACACTTACAATACACTCACACTGCACTCACTACACTCATACACTCATGCTACACTCACTACACTCATACTACACTTACAATACACTCACTACACTCACACTGCACTCACTACACTTAAACTAAACTCACACTACACTTACAATACACTCAATATACTCACTATAATCAATACACTCACTACACCAACTACACTCACACTGCATTCAATACACTTACTACACTCACAACACTCCCGCTACACTTACTTCACTCATGCTACATTCACAATACACTGATTACACTCAAACTACACTCACACAACACTCACTAGACTCATACTACACTTACAATACACTTTCTACACTCACGCTACACTAACTTCACTCATGCTACACTCACAATACACTCACTACACTTAAAGTACACTCACATTACCCACACTGCACTCACTACACTCAATACACCAACTACACTAAAACTACATTTAATACACTGACCACACTCACACAACACTCACTTGACAGTAACTACACTCGCTTTACTCAGTCTACACTCAAAATACACTCATTACAATTCAATTACACTCACATTACACTTACTTCACTCAAACTTCACTCATGCTACACTCAATACACTTCCACTGCACTCACACTTCACTCACTACACTCACTAAACTTATGCTACACTCACTACACTCACACTGCACTCACTAAACTTATGCTACACTCACTACACTCACACTGCACTCACTACACTCACGCTACACTCACTACACTCATGGTACACTCACTACACTCACTACACTCACGCTACACTCACTACACTCACACTGCACTCACTAAACTTATGCTACAATGCTACACTAACTACACTTAAACTAGACCTACTACACTCACTACACTCATACTACACTTACAATACACTCACTACACTCACACTGCACTCACTAAACTTATGCTACACTCACTACACTCACACTACACTCACTAAACTTATGTTACACTCATGCTACACTCACACTGCACTCACTAAACTTATGCTACACTCACTACACTCACACTACACTCACTAAACTTATGTTACACTCATGCTACACTCACACTGCACTCACTACACTTAAACTAAACTCACACTACACTTACAATACACTCAATATACTCACTATAATCAATACACTCACTACACCAACTACACTCACACTGCATTCAATACACTTACTACACTCACAACACTCCCGCTACACTTACTTCACTCATGCTACATTCACAATACACTGATTACACTCAAACTACACTCACACAACACTCACTAGACTCATACTACACTTACAATACACTTTCTACACTCACGCTACACTAACTTCACTCATGCTACACTCACAATACACTCACTACACTTAAAGTACACTCACATTACCCACACTGCACTCACTACACTCAATACACCAACTACACTAAAACTACATTTAATACACTGACCACACTCACACAACACTCACTTGACAGTAACTACACTCGCTTTACTCAGGCTACACTCAAAATACACTCATTACAATTCAATTACACTCACATTACACTCACTACACTCACGCTACACTCACGCTACACTCATGCTACACTCACTACACTCACACTACACTCACTAAACTTATGTTACACTCACTACACTCACACTGCACTCACTACACTCACGCAACACTCACTACACTCACTACACTCATGCTACACTCACTACACTCACTACACTCACGCTACACTCACGCTACACTCACTACACTCATGCTACACTCACTACACTCACACTACACTCACTAAACTTATGTTACACTCATGCTACACTCACACTGCACTCACTAAACTTATGCTACACTCACTACACTCACACTACACTCACTACACTCACACTGCACTCACTAAACTTATGCTACACTCACTACACTCACGCTACATTTACTTCACTCACTACACTCATGCTACACTCACACTGCACTCACTACACTCACTAAACTTATGCTACACTCAATACACTCACACTGCACTCACTACACTCACGCTACACTCACTACACTCACACTGCACTCACTACACTCACTAAACTTATGCTACACTCAATATACTCACACTGCACTCACTACACTCATGCTACACTTACACTTCACTCACTACACTCATGCTACACTCACTACACTCATGCTACACTCACGCTACACTCACTACACTCATGCTACACTTACACTACACTCATGCTACACTCACTACACTCATGCTACACTCACGCTACACTCACTACACTCATGCTACTCACACTTCACTCACTACACTCATGCTACACTCACTACACTCACTACACTCATGCTACACTCACTACACTCACACTGCACTCACTACACTCATGCTACACTCACTACACTCACACTACACTCACTAAACTCATGCTACACTCACTACACTCACACTGCACTCACTACACTCATGCTACACTCACTACACTCACTACACTCATGCTACACTCACTACACTCACACTGCACTCACTACACTCATGCTACACTCACTACACTCATGCTACACTCACGCTACACTCACAACACTCATGCTACTCACACTTCACTCACTACACTCATGCTACACTCACTACACTCATGCTACACTCACTACACTCACTACACTCATGCTACACTCACTACACTCACACTGCACTCACTACACTCATGCTACACTCACACTACACTTACTACACTCATGCTACACTCACTACACTCACTACACTCATGCTACACTCACACTGCACTCACTACACTCATTACACTCATGCTACACTCACTACACTCACACTGCACTCACTACACTCATGCTACACTCACACTGCACTCACTACACTCATGCTACACTCACACTGCACTCACTACACTCATGCTACACTCACACTACACTCACTACACTCATGCTACACTCACACTGCACTCACTACACTCATTACACCCATGCTACACTCACTGCACTAACTACACTTATGCTACACTCACACAACACACACTACACTCACTACACTCACACTGCACTAACTACACTCACACTGCACTCACTACACTCATGCTACACTCACTACACTCACACTACACTCACTAAACTCATGCTACACTCACTACACTCACACTGCACTCACTACACTCATGCTACACTCACTACACTCACTAAACTTATGCTACACTCAATACACTTTCACTACACTCACTACACTCACACTGCACTAACTACACTTATGCTACACTCACACAACACTCACTACACTCACTACACTCAAACACTGCACTAACTACACTTATGCTACACTCACACAACACACACTACACTCACTACACTCACACTGCACTTACTGCCCTTTCTACACTCACTACTCACGTTACCCTCACCCTACTCTCTGATCATACTCTGTTAAATTGAACCCACTCTCATTGTTTTGTTCCCCCTTGTTGTAGACAAGCTGCTCGTACACTGTGTAATGGGACGGAGCCGCTCAGCCACACTGGTCCTCGCCTACCTGATGATTGAGAAGAAGATGCTGCTCGTGGAGGCCATCGAGCAGGTGAAGCGCCGCAGACAGATCATCCCTAACTGGGGCTTCCTAAAGCAGTTGAGGGAACTCGACACCTTCCTTCTAGAACAGAGGAGTGAACACACACACACAGAGACTGCAGAGAGCACGGAGGGGACTCGTCCCTAACACTCAGTTATTAATGGAGCAACAAATGCACTACATAAAGACCTGAATGTGGGGTGTTTATCTTTATCTACTCCATCTGTCCATAATACACTCACCCTATTCTACTCCCACTAGATATACAGTGCCCTCCACAATTATTGGCACCCCTGTTCAAGATGTGGTCGTGGACTTCAAAAAATTCTCCTTTTTTTAAAACAACATAGAACCCAAATACAAAAAAAGAGAAAAATCCAACCTTTTATTTAAGTACATTACTTTAGTGGTAAAAAAATCACACATTTAGAAGAAAAAACTTGAAATCATGTGTCCCACAATTATTGGCACCCCTAACAACTGCTCTGAAAAATTTAATTGTTTTTATATATATATTTTTCTGTAGTTGCTAAGGTTGGTCAGGGTATCTAGAGACTTTTAATTAGTAAATCATGATTTCCTGTTTTCCTGGGGTATAAATATGACGTGACACGGAGGCCTAATTCTCTTACCCATTTGTCAACATGACAAAGACAAGAGAACACACCATTCAAGTAAGGCAGATGTGTGTCGACCTTCATAAGTCAGGCAATGGCTACAAGAAAATAGCCACTCGCCTTAACTTGCCGGTATCTACAGTCAGAGGAATCATTAAGAAGTTTAAAACAACTGGAACAGTGACAAACAAGGCTGGAAGAGGTCCCAAGTTTATCTTGCCACAACGCACAGTGAGGAGGATGGTAAGAGAAGTAAAAAGATTTCCCAAGCTCACCGTCACAGAATTGCATCAAAGAGTGGCATCTTGGGGTCACAGAGTCTCCAAAACAACCATCAGACGCTCTCTACATGCCAACAAGCTGTTTGGGAGGCATGCAAGGAAAAAGCCTGTTCTCACTAACACTCACAAACGTAAACGTCTGGAGTTTGCTAAGCGGTACTGGGACTTCAACTGGGATCGTGTGCTTTGGTCAGATGAGACTAAGATTGAGCTTTTTGGCAACAAACACTCTAAGTGGGTCTGGCGAATGAGTATGCCGAAAAGCACCTCATGCCCACCGTGAAGTATGGTGGAGGATCTGTGATGCTGTGGGCCTGTTTCTCTTCCAAAGGCCCTGGGAACCTTGTTAGGGTGCATGGCATTATGAACGCTTTGAAGTACCAGGATATTTTAAATAAAAACCTGATGGCCTCTGCCAGAAAGCTGAAGATGGGTCATCATTGGGTCTTTCAGCAGGATAATGATCCAAAACATGTGGCAAAATCTACACAAAAGTGGTTCAGCAGTCACAAACTCAAGGTCCTCCCATGGCCATCTCAGTCCCCAGACCTCAACCCAATCAAAAACCTGTGGGGCGAGCTAAAGAGAAGAGTGCATAAGAGAGGACCCAGGACACTGGATGATCTAGAAAGATTGTGCAAAGAAGAATGGTCAAAAATCCCTCTCTCTGTGTTCTCCAATCTTGTGAAATGTTATAGGAGGAGATTAAGTGCTGTCTTGTTGGCAAAAGGAGGTTGTACAAAGTATTAACATCAGGGGTGCCAATAATTGTGGCACACATGATTTCAAGTTTTTTTTTTTTCTAAATGTGTGATTTTTTTACCACCAAAGTAATGTACTTAAATAAAAGGTTGGATTTTTCTCTTTTTTTTGTATTTGGGTTCTATGTTGTTTAAAAAAAGGAGAATTTTTTAAAGTCCATGAACACATCTTAAACAGGGGTGCCAATAATTGTGGAGGGCACTGTATATACTCAAATTACACTCTCACTACTCACACACGCATTATACACCCTCCGTTCATACACTCTACTCACACCACACAACTGTATATCATCCATTTATACACTACACTCGCACTCATTATACTCCAGCTGGTTATAATATACTCTCTCACACACACACACACACACACACACACACACTACTCCTCTGGTTATACTATATATTCCTATAAGACTAACAATATACTCACACTGTACATATTATACTCCCCAAAACACTTTAATATGCAGAAGTAGTGTTCAGTCTCACTCTCACACACACACACACACACACACACACACACTATAATAAGTGCACAGGGGACACCGGGAGCATCATTTACCTCTTTATTGGAGTGTGTATATATTTATATATGTATATCGGTGTGTGTGTGTGTGTGTGTGTGTGTGTAAGACGATGTATATGCTGCATATTTAAGACTTGTGCGTGTTTTTTTTAAGAGTTTGTTATGCTGCAGGAAACAAACACGAACACAGTGTATGCTGAAGTCTTTAAAACACTCCAGTTAATAAAGTGAGAGCAGAGCGCTGGATCACACCCACAGATTCACTCCAGCACAGCGTCCCGTCTCGTACACACCTGATAAACAACTCTTTCACTCTTTCTTTAAGACTTGTGTACGTGTAGAAGTCAGAGAGCACGGATCACTTCCTGTCGCTGCTACACGGCTCTGGAAGTGCTTTTCTCCACACTGGTCCAGACTCAACACGGTTACATCTAGAGAACCTTTCCTTTTGTTTTAGAATACCCTGGAAGCACGTGTAAACAAACGTAGAGGCACACGAGTCACATCACACACAGTGTAGGAGAAAGAGGTGGATTGAGAAAGAGGAAAAAAAAAGAAAAGAGAGGTATGTGTGTTTGTGTGTGTGTGTGTGTGTGTGTGTATTTTATTGGAAGTCTGGTTTCTCAGGGAAGGTGCATCCGGATCGTCGGATGATGACGTTAGCAGCGTAGTGACCTGCGTGGATGCACTGCTCCAGAGTTTTCTCCTGAACCAGCTCTGAGAGGAACCCTGAAACCAGAGATACTTCATTCTGATATGTGGAACACACATTGAGTTAGTTTGATTACTAGACATCACTCACACACTCTCACACACACACTCTCACACACACTCACACACACACACACACACACACCTCCTACAAAAGCGTCCCCTGCTCCGTTAGTGTCCACAATTTCATTCTGGTCGATATCCAACACCGGGAACCTCATCACTTTCTCACCTAAAAGAGAGAGAAGAGATTTGTGTGTGTGTGTGTGTGTGTGTGTGTGTGTGTGTGTGTGTGTATACACTATGGCCTGATGTTTGTGGACACAACAATTCAATTGTGCTTTTTTTTTTTTCTTCTCATTCCAAGTCTCAGTGTGCTGGTATAAGCTGCATGAGATTTTGATGGAGATTCATTACTAGAAGTGTGTGTGTGTGTGTGTGTGTGTGTGTGTGTGTGTGTGTGTGTGTGTGTGAGTGTGAAGTCAGGGAGTGATGTAGCAAATGCATCGTCATGCTGGAACAGGTTTGGGGTCTCCTAGAACAAAGAAGCTGTCCAAAGACGTCCTGTACAAGTGTATGTCTCCAAATTTGTGTAAACATTTGGGCGGGAGAGTGTCTGAACACATTTGGTCACATTTTGTGTGTGTGTGTGTGTGTGTGTGTGTGTGTCATACCCACGGTAGCGATGGTATCGTACTGGCCCTGAGTGAACACCACGATCCTCTGTCTGTTCTTGTTCACTTTGGGGAGGAGCCGAACCCTGCGTGCAATCTCTTCTATATCATCCGTCTACACACACACACACACACACACACACACACACACACACACACACACACACACACACACACACAC
>MU597129.1:1713025-1715525 GCA_024362625.1 Silurus asotus
GCCGTGGTGTGTGGGGGTCGGCGTGGTGTGTGGGGGTCGGTGTGGTGTGTGAGGTGGTGTGTGAGGGTCGGTGTGGTGTGTGGGGGTCGGTGTGGTGTGTGAGGTGGTGTGTGAGGGTCGGTGTGGTGTGTGGGGGTCGGTACACAGTAAGTCTATTCTGTCTGTAAATTTGGGTCATGTTGACATTTCCAGTCTTTGTGGTCACTCACAGTGCTTTGTGCTTCTCCTCTGCCAGGATCTGATCATTGGGCTTCAGGCCATACCTAAACAAACACACACACACACACACACACACACACACACACACACACACACACACACAGTCAGTAAGAGCAGTGGTCCCCAACCCTCAGGCTGAGAACCGGCACCGGTCTGTAGGTCAGTTGGTACTGGGGGGCCGCACAGTAAGAACACATAACTTACATTATTTCTGTTTTATTTAATGATCTGATTCTGAACAATGTTTTATTATGGAAAATGATCAGATTTTCTCCTCCACATCTGTCTATCACTCACTCTTGATGGAGCTCCGGCCACCAACACGTAATACAGTACCACTAAATTCAAACCCCCAAGACAGCAAAATAAACAACAACACAGTGATTCATGTTTATTATTATATTTATAAAATATAAGTTTTTATGGTCGTGGAGGTGATGGAGTATTGACATCTAAACACAGATAATCACAAATAAACAGAGTAAAAATCCCAGACCAGGCAGAAGAAGCCCCTGCTCAGAGTCAGGAACTCCTCCTCAGGACAGAGGGACAATAAGACACGTCTACAAAACAGTCATTCACACACCACAGAGCTTTTACTTACTTGTCCAGGAAGTCTTTGTCCACCACGGCACAGATGTCCAGCAGGGGATTACCCATCCCAAACAGCGCGTTCTCGCTGCTCGCACACACACACACACACACACACACACACACACACACACACACACAGAGACAGGGGTCATATACAGTGTGAGTGTGTGTGTGTGTGTGTGTGTGTGTGTGTGTGTGTCAGGTGTCAGTGAAGCTGAACACATGGTTTAGTGCTGACTCTGGCCTTCTCTCTCTCTCTCTCTCTCTCTCTCACTCACACACACTCACACTTCCATTGACAAAATTCACTCCATGCAGCTCAAACTACGCTACAACCTGGCTCAAATGACGTCACAACACACGAATTCACGTCACCCCAAACATGCACACGTGAGCGCACCTTTTTCGTGCACAGACATATGTATATATATATATGCATAATTGGAAATTGATATGAAACCTGACCTGTGTGTGTGTGTGTGTGTGTGTGTGTGTGTGTGTGTGTGTGTGTCTTCCTCGACCTGCTAGCCCCCCCTCAGGTATTTGTTTGTTATAAATATAATACATTAGAATAAACTCATTAAAGCCATTTTGCCCGCGTGCTCAGGTGTTCTTCCGGTTCGCTAGTTAACTCACCTGGCTGTAGGCATGACGTCAGAACGGAACCGTTTTCAGGAAGTGCGTAAAAGCAGAACCTCCGCGGGCGTGCGCGCGCACCGGATCCACACTAACACTCGGGGCAGCAGCGGGCAGGTGACGGCAGCGGGAGCGGCGCGAGCTGCATGTGCAGCGTGTGCAATGGCCTCGCGCGGAAACGTCAGCCAAACCGGAAACGGACTCGGAGGGCAGCCGAGACGTGATTTGCCAACGTCCGCGGTGGGCGGAGTCACAGAGAAGGCGAAACGATCACATCGGGATCTGATTGGTTGTGACGGATTTCGGTTCCGTCTGATGTAATCACCAGATTAATTAATTGAGTAAATCAATTAACCAATCAATAAATAAATACAGAGGAGACTGAACAGAACCCGGAAGTGCAAGTTTTATACATATAAAAAAAAGTTGTATTATTGATTATAAATGGCAAATTATAGACTTTTTATTACTTTATTATTTAGAATTTAATTTCTATTTACTCTCTTAATTTATAAAATAAATAAATATTTAAAGTTATTTCTGGAATTGTACCTTTTATAATAATAATAATAATAATAATAATAATAATAATAATAATAATAATAATAATAATAATAATGCTTTATGTTTATACACTTTAAATATAAACTACTGTTAATCTCCACACATCCCTTACTCTTATTTATTTTATCTTTTGATATTTAACATATTTTAATTTATCTCACTTCATTTTTTGTAATTTTCTATTTACATGTTGGACAGTCATAAAAAGAATTTTACCACGTTGTAAATGTGCACCAGGCGATACAACCAAAAGTATGTGCCCCACCCCCATCACAGCCATGTGTAGATCCTACTGCTAACAGACAAGTATGCTCCATATGCTTTTCTGTATCTGAGCATGTAGGACCAGACATGAGCTCTTAACACTTTATTACCATCACACACTCCTGATTTCACCTGCTGAACACACACACACTGTTCACCTCTCTCTGATCTACATTTAGGCTTCTCCACATGCTAACTGTAGTGTTTATGAGGTTTCTCTTGC
>MU597129.1:1720525-1723025 GCA_024362625.1 Silurus asotus
GAGCTCCACTCTTCTGGGAAGATGTTCCACTAGATTTTGTGGAGATTCATTCAGCCACTCTTAGTAAAGGCAGGTAGTGATGTAGGTGAGAAGGTGAGGAGGTCTGGGTGCAGTCAAACTTCACATTCATTCACGTTTAATAGGGCTGAAGCTCTATAGCAGGAGATCTTCCACTCCAACCCCATGAAATGCAGATCTTCATGGAGCTGGCTTTGTGCACAAATGTCATGCTGGAACAGGTTTAGGTCTCCAAGTTCAAATGAAGGAGAAACTTCATGCTTCAAAGATGCTCACTACAAGTTTGTGGGAACTGTTTAGAGAGGAACCACATATGGTTGGAAAGGTCAGGTGTCCATTTACTTTTGGTCATATAGTATTTGAACACAAATTAATCAGAACCTATAAAATACTTCAAGGAAATAAATAAATAAATAAATTGACCCATGTTTTGTTTTTTTTTAAACCTGCAGGTAGTTCCAACAGGGGGCGCTGCAGAACTACACGTTAATGTAAATGTTTCAGGTTTTTATCATATAAAACAATGAAAACTGCTATAGAGTCTTTAGTCAGATACCAATAAACAGTCTAAGATTGTCCAGAACTGTGATTAACACACACACACACACACACACACACACACACACACACACACACACACACACACACACACACACACACACAAGAAGCAGTGTAAAACTAAATCATAGGTCACATGCTAAAAGCTACAAGGGGTACACAGAGAACACATGGATTTATTCTCTTGCTGTGATCCTGGGTTTCTCCTCATCACTCTGGAGTAGATGTTCACAGAAGAAGGGTCAGGTTTTTTTATTTTATCCTGACACGCCTCCAGACATCAGCGTCCTTCAAGAGCTACGGATATTATCATAATAATCCATCTTACTGGTCATTTTCTCAACATTGTCGATCCACTGGTTCTTCATCATCTCGAAGTGCTCGTGGGCGGCCTGGTTCCCCGGGTTCTTCAGCAGGATGCGGGCAGCAGATACCACCTGGAGACGGAGCGGCATGCAGATTACAGCGTGCAGTCACACGTACATCTGGAGTAAAGAGTGAACATCATGCCGTGTTGATCACAAGCACACAAACCTGAGGTGTGATATCTCTGGCGGACTTGACGGCAGCGTGGATTCCCTCCACCGTGCTGCGATTGGCCGTTCCCACAGCAGCTGCTTTCTCAGCCGTGGCCCCGAGTCTCGCCGCATGACTCTCAAAACCTGCTGCTCGCTCCTCAAACACCTGAGGAACACCAATTATACACAGCACTCAGAATCTTCTGTGTGTGTGCGTGTGTGTGTGTGTGTGTGTGTGTGTGTGTGTGTGTGTGTGCGCGTGTGTGTGCGTGTGTGTGTAGGACCTCATCTCGGTGTGGAGTTCCTGGAGGAGCGGTAGCAGCCACGGCCAGAAGCTTTATTGGAGTCGTGGTGTCGCTGAAGATATCAGACACTTCCTGTGTCATGGCCTCCTGCATTTTATCTTTAAGATCCTGAAATACACAACAATGTGTCACGGCCAGACAGTCTGATTATCAGACGGACAAAAGATCAGACAGTCAGACGGTAAGATCATCAGACTATCAGACAGTCAGATTATCAGACTAATCAGATCAATTGTACACAACATTAAATGAGGTAAAGATTACAGGTCTGTGTGTTGTGTGTATTTATGTGCGATTTGATTTGTCTATGTATTTAATAGTGTGTGTGTGTGTGTGTGTGTCTGTGTGTGTGTGTGTGTGTGTGTGTGTGTTACCTTCAGGGCATGTTGGAGCTGCTGAGCGAGTGTGTGTGCTTGTGGTGTATCAGCGTGTCCCCGAGCACTAAGTTCAGCCAGTTGTCCCATCAGCTGCTCCACCTGCTCACACTTTCCCATAAGCTCCGCCCTCTGGGATCCAGGTAACACGTTGGCGAGTCGACGCCCCTCAGCAACCAGCCCGCGGATGGCAGCCTGCCCCACGCCTCCGTCCTCCATGGTGGGGTTTTCTATCCAGCGCTGCGCCTGCTCCATCTTCCCCTCCAGGTGAAGAGCGGCTTTCGCCGGTCGAGTGTTCGCTACAGCCCGGTTCGTCTTCGACTGCAGGTTCTGCAGAGCTGTGGCGATCTGCTTAGCCAGGGCACGGGCCTCAGGGGTATTACCCTTACCCCTACACACACACACACACACACACACACACACACACACACACACCACACACAATTACTACACAACACCAGAGGAATCCCCAAAAATAAGTCTCAAATGTTTCCAAAGTTCCTAAAAGTCCTTGGAGTGATGCAGAAGATGGTAGACGTCCATTCATCAGCGAGAGATGGGCCGAGGATGGAATACACACACACACACACACACACATTTGGGATACGTACGCTTTGCGTAGTTGCGAGAGTTTGCCGGTGAGAGCGGCGATTTCGTTGACGTTGCGCAGGATGTCGTCGTATTCACGTGGATCCTCACACAGAGCTGCAATGTTCTGAGCCTCTGC
>MU598356.1:0-10962 GCA_024362625.1 Silurus asotus
TATATCTTTATATATTTTTATAGTTTACATAGTTTATTGTTATTATTGTTTTTCTTTATCTGCCTTCTTTTTCCCTTGTTTTATTTCTTCCCCCCATCCTATTCCCGCATGCCGGTCAGTCATATAAAGCATTTCACTGCATGTTGTACTCTGTATTTATGTGTATGTGACAAATAAAATTAGATTTGATCTGATTTGATTTGATAAGTAATGTTATGTTCTGGATGGTATCAGGTAATAAAAGTAAAAAAATAAAAATAAATAAATAACTAAATAAATAAATAGACATCAATCAAATAAGACAATGACAGTTAAAAGATGAGGGTTGGTGTAATTGTTTAGCCAAACTCTTGTGCAAAGTACAATTATTTTTCTTTTAAGGAACAAAGAGCTTCTCCACAACACCACACAGCCTCAAACATCTTCAGATCCCCCATACTAAACCCCTATACAAAAGTTAAAATGAACAACAGTCTTGGATTTGTAAGCCTGGAGAAGATTCTAATGGCATCACAGTGTTTTGAGCCATTTTGTTCTTTCTGCTCAGGTATTTTGCCATTTTTGCTTGACCAAAAATAAAATGAATCAACTGACACATAAACATGTTTCTCCTGATGTACTTAAAACCCAGAATAAAACACTGTAGAGTAAAAGTCACATTCAAGGAACTTAAAATACCTTTTAAAAACGCAAAAAGTGACTGTAACCTGAAGCAGTGTATAAAAGCATGAAAAACAGTTCTCTCTGTGAACAGAACGAACAGTCTTGTAAAACATTGGGGTTTAAAACAGAAATAAAAGAGTTCACAAGGATATTGGAAAGTAAAATCCTCCAGTGGAGGTCAGCAGCTTTTTTAGGTAATGGTGGTTTGTACAGTGTCTCCACTCTGGTGTAATATCATTGTTAAAATCAAAAACATTTCTCCACTGGGTGTCCACCCTCCCACTCAGTTTTTTCTTGTTTAAAACTTTAATCAGATCAAATAAAATTGTATTTGTAAAATACACATACATACAGGGAACGACATGCAGTGAAATCCTTTTTTTCGATGGTCCAGCATGAGGAAATAGGATAGGGAAAAAAAATAAAACAAAGAAAAAGAAGGCAGATAAATAGAGTATAAAACTATAAAAAAATTTAAAGAATAAATATGAGAAAAAAAGGTGTATATAAAAAATATGCTTATGGCAGTAAACAGTACATCAGTAAACAATTTAAGGTGGTTTATGTACTTGTCCTTAAAGTGACCGTGTGCGGTATGGTATGGTGTGGTAAAAAATATAAAGTGCACTGTGCTGTGCGAGTCCAGAGCTAAAGTGACAGTCCAGAGTTTAAAGTTTCGTAATGCAAAAAGAAAAATATGTGCAGAGAAAAAGTGTAATGATTGAGAGAGTGGGCCAGTTTTTAGATCCTGGTTGTTTCCTGGTTTAAACTCTGAATGGCCTGCGTGAAGAAGCTCCTTCTCATTCTCTCTGTGTTTGCTTTCAGGGAGCGGAAGCGTTTCCCTGAACACAACAAAGAAAAAAGTCAATTTTTGGGATGGCTGAGGTCCTTCACAATCTTCCTGGCCCTGGTCCTGCACCATGTGCTGTAGATGTCCTGCAGGTTAGGGAGCTCGGTGTGGATGGTACGTTCAGCTGAATGCACCACCCTCTGGAGGGCTCGCCTGTCCTGCATGGTGCTGTTACCAAACCAGGAAGTGATGCTACCCGTCAGAACGCTCTCAATGGTGCAATGTGTAAAAAGTCTTTAGCACCTGAGAGGGTAGTTTAAAGTTCCTTAAGCGTCTCAGATAGTACAGATGCTACCAGGCTTTCTTCACCAGGGTGTTGGTGTGACAGGACCAAGACAGGTCCTGTGTGATGTGAACACCTAGGTACCGAAAACTGTCCACTCTCTTCACTGGGGTCCCGTTGATGTTTAGCGGTTGGTATGACCGCTCCTGCTTTGTGCTGAAGTCCACTATTAACTCCTTAGTCTTGCTGACGTTCAGGAAAAGGTTGTTCTCCTTGCACCATCTCTTTAGGTTTTTGATCTCCTGTAGGTAGGCCATCTCGTCGTTGTTGGAGATCAAGCCCACCACAACAGTGTCGTCAGCAAACTTGATGATGGTGGTCGAGTTGGAAGTGGCCACACAGTCGTATGTGTACAGTGAGTAGAGCAGGGGGCTCAAAACACAACCCCGGGGAGCTCCAGTGCTGAGGGTGAGGGTGGATGAGGTGTGTTTGTCCACCCGTACGGCTTGTGGTCTGTCTGTCAGGAAGTTAGAGATCCATTGACACAGCAGCAGGCTGAGTCCCAGGACCTCCAATTTAGAGGTGAGTGTGGAGGGAATTATGGTGTTAAATGCTTAACTGTAGTCCACAAACAGCATCTTTGAATAATCCCCATTTCTGTGGTCCAGGTGGCTCATTGTACTGTGGAGGAGATGATCAATGGCATCCTTAGTAGAACGAGTCTGACGGTACGCGAACTGTAATGGGTCAAGTGTGTCTGGTAGTGATGCAGCGTTGAAGTCTCTGACTAGTCTCTCAAAGCACTTCATCACTACTGAGGTCAAGGCTACAGGGCGATAGTCATTAAGGCAGGCGGGCTGGGGTTTCTTCGGGACAGAAACAATGGTGGACTGTTTGAAACATGAGGGGACAACAGACTGTTCCAGTGAGAGGTTGAATATCTCAGTGAACACCAGTGCTAGCTGGACAGCACAGGCTTTCAGAATCCGACCTGTGATGCCATCTGGTCCTGCTTCCTTCCTGGTATTTACTCTCTTATATGCCCCCTCACGTCATGCTCCGAGATGTTGAACGTGTTCACCTCTCTGGCTCTCTCGGCGTGCATGCTGTTTGTGCCGCTAGCACCGCTAGCGTGGTTAGCTGCAGCTTAGAAACCAGTGTAAAAGATGTTTAGCTTGTCTGCCAGAGAAGCGTCCGCATTCACCATTCTAAAACTTTAACACAGGCCCTGTAGAGCAGCTTCCCCGTCACTGTCCCAAAGTTCACCTCCCCTTCACCCCTGCACTTCAGGAGGGGGCCACCACATCCGTCGAGGTCAGGAGCGATGTACAGCTGGGGAAAAGGTTCCTCTTCTGCAGAACCGGTCTTGCTGATTTTATAGTCTTTCAGCTGAACACGCTCCTCTGCTGTTAGTGTAGACCTCCATCGGTGTAGGAGCTGGTTAGCGATGCGCAGGGACTATAGTCCAGGGTCCAGCCCTTGCCCCCCTTCCTCCTTGGGCAGATGGAGGACACTCTGTGGAATCCAGTGCAGACCATCCCAGAAAAAGTCAACGAGCAGGGCTTGGATGTTCGCTAGCAGGTTTGGCGAGGGATCCACACATGCCAGCTTGTGCCACAGAGACGCAGCCAGGTTGTTTATCACCAGCGTTCGCCCTGTGGGATATCTTTGGAACCAGCCGCTTTCACCTGCTCAGTCTGCCTTTGATGTGCTTCACAGTACCTTCACAGTTTTTATTTAAAACCTCATCACTCCCCAGGTAGACACCCGAATACCTAAAACCTCCTTTTTTCCACAACAAACCTTGTGTCGGCTTCCCACTCCCCAACTAAAACTACTTCACTTTTTCCCCAGTTTACTTTTGCTGATGATAAAATTTCAAGTTTCCTAAAACATCAGTTAAAAAATTTACATCAGACTGGGATCCCACTATTACTGCAAAGTCGTCTGCATATGCTCACAGGTAAAGTAAAGCATTGGCACGTGAAATATTAAAACCATAAAGAGAACTCCTTAGATTGATTAAAAGAGGTTAGATTACAAGAGTTTACATCATTCCTGAAAGCAATCAGCCATGCCTGATCCCTCTGTACACTTTAAAAGGGGCACAAATACCACCATTAACCTTCAGTACACTCTCAATATCACTGTACAGTACCTTGATCATGGCTATGAAACTGGGGTTGACCACAAAGCTTTTCAGCACCCCCCACAAGTATATATGATCAGCCCGGTCAAAAGCCTTTTCCTGGTCCAGGAAAATCAGACCAGTCTTCATGGCCAATAGCCTGGAGACCTCCAAAATGTCACGAATTAGGTAAACGTTGTCAAATATTGACCTGCCAGGCACACAGTATGTCTGGTCATAGTGATTGATCTGCTCCATCACCCTCATCAGTCTCGATGCTACTGCTTTTGACAGCAGCTTGCAGTCAGTGCACAGTAGTGACACCGGGCGCCAGTTCTTTAGCTGGGTCAGGTCTCCCTTCTTTGGCAGCAGGGTCAAGACGGCTCTCCTGCAACATGGCGGGAGCTGACCACCTTTCACACTCTGCCTTAGAACCTCCAGCATGTCCTGCTCTATTACTGCCCAGAATGCCTTGAAGAACTCTACAGGGAGACCATCTACGTATTTCCGGCACCTGCCCATTCTTCATGCCTTGGAGAGCCTCCTGAAGCTCAGACAGTGACAGCTCCCTGTCCAACTCTCTGGCCACTGACTCTGTGAGCTTAGGCAGGTCTTTAAGAAAGCTCACCTCCTGTGCCCCTGACCTTTTGCTGCTATACAGCTTCGAATAGAAGCTGACTGTCTGCTGGCGAATTTCAGAAGGCTCTTACACGAGATCCCTTAATTCTGTTCGCACAGCATGCATAAATCTTTTCTATCCAGCCTTTTGTTCTAAACTGAAGAAGAACTTAAAAGGAGCATCCATCTCAGTGACGCTTTAAAGGTGTGAGCGGACCAGCGCCCCCTGTACTGCAGTGTCCAACAGGTCGATCATTTTGGCTTTTTTGTTTTTGAGGGCTTTAATATGCCCTTGATTTCCTTTAATATGCCCTTGATGTGGCCTCCAAACGCTGGAGTTCCACTCTCTCTATATCCAAAACTTTTAGAGGTCTGGCAGTGTATCTTGTGACATTGAGAGTGTACTGTTGACAAAAAATTCCAATTTGTGCCTTTGTCACATCCCACCACTGCTGTGGAGAGTTAAAAGCTGCCTTCTCACATTTAAAACAACACCATAAAAATAAAAGACTGTCTAAAATTGGCATCTCTTATAGGGCTGTGTTAAAATGTCAGTAGCTGCTCTTAGGTGTAATGTTCTTTTTACTAATAGTGCACTGAACCATGTAGTGGTCTGAGATGCCTACTGGAAAAATAAACATTTTGTAAAATAAGTCAGTTGATGCTTAAAACAATAAAAGCGATCTAATCTCGCCGGGGAGAGCGTGATGTTTATGGAGTGGGCCCTTGTGTACTGTCTGTTTTTTATAAAAAAATTCCCCATACGTCACCGAGATCGTGGGCCTCCACCATCTCCCACAGGGGTTTACGGGAAGCTGTATGAGGTTCTACGTGATTTCTGTCTATATTTTCCGCTGTACAATTAAAATCTCCTCTTAAAACTAAGAACTCTGCAGTGCTGCAGTTTCAAATAACATTGTTAAGTTTGCCCAAAAAACTAATTCTCTCCACTGCACTGGTGGGAGCGTACACACTGATTAAAAACTAAAACCTCATTCTCATAAAAAGCACTCACTTTTAAAAGCCATCCGTTTAAAATTTCTTCCATCGTGTAGGAAACAGGAATAAAATTACGAGTAAAAAGTAAGGCAACACCACCACCACTAAGTGACGTGTTGTGGCTTAAAATCGCCAACCCGTCCCACTCCTTCACCCAGTCAGCAGTATTACTAACATCACTGTGGGTCTCCTGTAGCATAACATCAACACGTTTCTGTTTAACAAGCTCATATAGCTTTGATATCTTTTCATAATCCCTCGCTCCGTTTATGTTAAAACTCGCAATCTGAATTCCTTCCATTAGAATTAAATATAGATAAATGCATACAAATAGTAAAAAACACTTCAAAGTAAAACCCACCACAAACTTTATCAATCTTTGTCAGAGTTCTCCCTATTGACCTTCAGTTTCAGCTTCTTTGGCCGAAATATTTCTTACTCTGTAAAGGAACCCTCTCTTTTAAAATGTTTGACATCATAAACAAATTGTTTACGGTCTGGGTAGAACTTTTCAACTAAAATATTTTTTTGACACTTGGTGGTTCTTAAAAACTCTTTTATATCGTCAGCAGTATACAAAACATTTAGCACTTCCTCCTGAGACTCCTGATTAAACACGGAATCAGACATGCCATCATCACTGTCTGATTCAGCTTCATCTGCCTTTAACTCTTTTTTTAGCCTGTTTTTTCTCCTGTCCTCTACCTTGTTTCTTCCTCTTAGTTGGAACTTTAAAAAGAGGCTCATCTTCCATCTCTAAGCCTCCTCTATCCCCTTGCACTGGTGTAGTGACTGGTGCTTCCTGGCGACAGCTCTGCACCCATGTGCCTGCCTCTGCCAGCGCAGGCAGCTCAAGCACTGCTCCAGAGTCCATATTGACTTTCCCAGTTTTACTCGGCTCCTCCTGCTCTGGTTCTGCCAAGCAGGGCTTCTCCCAGTCTGGTGCAGCCGAGCAGGGCTTCTCCGGGCCTGGTTCAGATGTGCAGGTCTATTCCGGGCCCGATTCACCCGAGCAGGCTTCTTTGGGGTGGGTACGTCACTAGTGGGACTCTGGGCTGCAGTCTAAGCTTGGGGCTCATGCTCCCTAGGCCCTGGTGCAGCGGCAGTTACGGGGCTTTCAGCAGCAGGCCAAGCTAAAGCCACTGGGGGAACGACTCCAACAGGCTCAGCTGCATCCTGCCCCGGTCAATTGGAGACTACGGGGTCACTCTGCCTTTCAGGACAAGTGCGCACAAGATGTCCTATCTGACCACATTTAAAATACTTTATGTCTGCATCGGTGGAAACTAAAATGTTGTAATCGGACCCATCAATCCTGAACTTGAAAACCACATTTAGTTTCTCAACACCTTCATTTAAGACAATAAAAACCATCCGCCTAAAAGACAGCTTAATCAGCTCAATCTTCTTCACCGTGCCGGCGAGTCAAACTTTCAAACACCCTCCAACCGCTCGAAGACGGCATGCTAAACACACACGTCAGCGCGAACAGGCACTTTAGTAAACACACACGTGCACGCACACACACAGACACACACACACAGACACACACATTAAATATGTCCTACATGTTAAAGAAAAAAAGTAGCGGAAAAACTGCGAGAGAAAAAAAGAAAAAACGAAAAAAAAAATTGCCAAAATGCCAAACGTTCTCGTGCTCTACACGCCACGGTCACCCTTCAACCATGAATGTGCAGAGAGAGAGAGAGAGAGAGAGAGAGAGAGAGAGAGAGAGAGCATGCAGAGCTGACTAATAGAGAGAAAAAGAGAAAGAGATACTGAACAGAGATGACTGATAGAGAGCGGCTGATGGTGTGTATGCAGGTTATGCGTTGGTGTGGAGGAAAGATACCACGAGTGTGTGTGTGTGTGTGTGTGTGTGTGTCGTACTAGGCAAGATGTGCATTACAGCGAGTGTGTGTGTGTGTGTTTTAACCTTTAAAGTTAGGTTCATCTGTGAGTCCTAAAATTTGGGCTGGGTGGGGGGTGGGGGGGTAAACAAAATCCAGTTAGCACAAGCTGAAAACAAGCTGTTGGAGCAAAACTGAGAGCTGCATCACTTCCTGGTTCGTCACAGCACGTGCTGCTTCGACCAGTAAGAGTGTGTAAAGAGTAATAAAACTAAGACTCACACACGTGGGGAATAAAATCCTCCTATATATCGTTATAATCCTGCACTTATTGGCTACATTTTCCATCAATCATTTTGTTTCCAAATGCTACTGGCTGGAAATAAAAGTTTTGAAATAATACGTGGTGCATAAAAAAAACATCTTGACACCTGCCTATAGAGTAGAGACTCAACCAAAGATTCCGCCTTGTTTACTTTTAAGTTTATTTTATTACTTTTTATTTTGTGGTCTCATTTGTTTTGTAACACTATATTCTACCAGCCATATTTGTGTTTTTTTTTTTTACCAGCAATATGTCGTTCTTTATGCGAAGGTTATCCTGAAATAAACACCAGCCGAAGTTCTGTGATGTGAACAAAAGAATAATCATCTTAATTACACCACTTTTGTTTGGTTGGAGTAAAAATGCTTTACAGTATGTTGTTCAGTGGAGCCTCATCTTTCCTAATAAACTGGGATTAGCAGCAGTGGATGTGATTGTGACTCGTTATTACAATAATAATGTAAGTAGTGCATTTTTTTATGGATGTTGTTGTTGTGTACTGCTTACACAAATTCAGCAAAAACATTCATTATACGTTTTCTATTGAACAACAGAAATCTGAAATCGCTGCTTGAGACTTAGAGCTTTATAATGATGTATAGTTACACTTCTCCCTTTTTATTTCATATATTGCTAAAAATGGCGCAACCCCGAGGACTAAGAGGTTTTTAAACCGAAATGTTGTGATATTTGATGTGACATTTTTGTTTGTATCCGGATTTTAGCAACAATGAAATTCTGTCTCATGGCCATTTTGATAATTTTCTACAGTGAACTACAGAGAGAGAAATCACACTCACCAGTGCCCAGCTGTGTCTCCATGAAGAGTGATCGGTCTATGGAACCTCCTTTGAGATTTAGCACTGGAATCTCCTCACCTGGACACAGGTCACATCCCATAATTCTCCTAGTTAAAGTCACAGTTAATGGCTGCACTACACCGCCATTAGCAGCTGTTTAGATTTATATTATAGTTACTTGGTCTTTAGTGATTCTACAATACTTTCAGTAAATCCTTTAGATGAAAAAGTGTAAATATTTATTAAACTCACAATCAATTACATGTAATGTCTTATATACTAAAATAAAAATACTAATATAAACAACAGAAAAGCTACAGGAAACATCTAAACAATGAATTCTGTCTTAAAGCCATTTCTATGATTTTCTACAGTAAACTACAGAGAGAGAAAACAGAATTGATTCAGAATAAAAATCAGCATTTTCCTCAACCTAAACTCCCACTTCCCAAAACCATGTGAGTAGGTAGAAATTTTTATCAGAAGAATATGTGAGACGAGAGATTAGAATTTCAGCTTTCATTTCCTGAAAGGTTCGTTGCAGTGTTCTAAGTGATGTAACACATCTAGATGTAAAGATCAGGAACTGAAAGCTGGAATTCTGATCTATTGTTTCATTTTCATCTTTTACTCTCAAATCCAAATGTCTTCAGTGTCGAGCAAAAACCCAAAGAACTGGACTTCCTGTTCCAATACTTTTACAGACACTGACACACTGCTGTTCCAAAGCTCTCTGCTGTTAGTAATTACAGGGTGATTAGATGATAGAAAACCTCCAGTAGAATAAAGTAAATCCACAGTGAGAACATCATAGAGATCTATCTAGCAGAAAAAAATGTGAACTTCTACTCTAATCATTGGAGCCCATGTCTCACCATGTCTTTCTACTTCACCCTGTCACAGACACGACCCAGAATCCACTGCTGCAGATGAATTCCAGAAGAAGTTCAAATTCAATCTGGTGAAAAAGTTTCAGTGTTTGAATGGATTGATGCTAAAGCAGGAAAACCGAACCCTCCTGAATGAGATCTACACAGAGCTCTACATCACAGAGGGAGACAGTGGAGACGTCAATAAAGAACATGAGGTAAAACAGATCGAGGCAGCATCCAGAAGGAACCCAACTGAGGACACACCAATTAAATGCAGTGACATCTTTAAACCCCTACCTGAACAAGACAAAGCCATCAGGAGAATTCTGACAAAACCCTTATCTGAACAAGATGAAGAACCCATCAGGAACGTTCTGACTAAGGGAGTAGCTGGAATTGGAAAAACAGTCTCTGTGCAGAAGTTTGTTCTGGACTGGGCTGAAGGGAAAACAAATCAGGACGTCCACCTCATATTCCCACTTCCTTTCAGAGAGCTAAATTTGATGAAGGACCAGAAACTGAGTCTGGTGGAGCTCCTTCATGTGTTTTTTAAGGAGATGAAAGAAATGGACATTTCCAGGCTGGAGAAGGTTTTGTTCATTTTTGATGGTTTGGATGAGTGTCGTTTTCCTCTGGATTTCCAGAAGACAGTGAGAGTGTGTGATGTAACTGAATCAGCACCAGTGCATGTGCTGCTGATAAACCTGATCAAAGGGAACCTGCTTCCCTCTGCTCTCATCTGGATCACCTCCAGACCAGCAGCAGCTGATCAAATCCCCTCTGAGTGTGTCCATCGAGTCACAGAGGTACGAGGGTTCAATGACCCTCAGAAGGAGGAGTACTTCAGGAAGAGGATCAGTGATCAGAACCTGGCCAATAAGATCATCACACACCTGAAGTCATTAAGAAGCCTCTACATCATGTGCCACATCCCAGTGTTCTGCTGGATTTCAGCTGCTGTTCTAGAGAGAATGTTGGGTGAAGCAGAGAGTGGAGAGATCCCCAAGACTCTGACTCAAATGTACACACACTTCCTCATCATTCAGACCAACATCATAAGAGAGAAGTACCTACAGAAGCAGGAGAGCGAAGAAGAAATGCTTCTCAAACTGGGGAAACTGGCTTTCCAGCAGCTGGAGAAACAAAACCTGATCTTCTATGAGGAAGACCTGAGAGAGTGTGACATTGATGTGACAGAAGCAGCAGTGTATTCAGGTGTGTGTACGCAGATCTTCAGAGAGGAGTTTGGGCTTCACCAGAGTAAAGTGTACTGCTTTGTTCATCTGAGCATTCAGGAACATCTCGCAGCTCTGTATGTGCACCTGACCTTCATGAAGGAAAAGAGAAATGTTCTTAAACAGAGTCTGAATCATCTCTTTTTTGATGATGATGATGATGATATTAGTTATTATAGTGGCTATATTAAGAACTTTGAGACACTTTCAGATGTTCACAGGAGTGCTGTAGATCAGGCTATATACAGTCAGACTGGACATCTGGATCTTTTCCTCCGCTTTCTTCTGGGTCTCTCACTCAAATCCAATCAGAAACTTCTACATTCCTTAGTAACACAGACAGGAAGTAGCTCCCAGAACAAAAAGAAAACAGTTCAGTACATAAAGAAGAAGATCAGT
>MU598383.1:17831-40331 GCA_024362625.1 Silurus asotus
AAAAAAAAAAAAAAAAAAAAAAAAAAAAAAAAAAAAAAAAAAAAAAAAAAAAAAAAAAAAAAAAAAAAAAAAAAAAAAGGGGGGGGGGGGGGGGGGTTAATTTCAATTGTGAAAGTCATAAAGTTTACATTAACACTTGTCTCCAGTAGAAACATCTGAGTAGCTTAAGTAATATAAATAAATATTATTAATCTGTACATAAAGTGAAGTTAGTGGTTTCACACTGACGTAACCTCTCAGGATTATAAATCTGTGTGAAGAGATAGCGGTAAAGTTGTGTTATTGTCTCTGTGATGAACTGCATGTGTCACTTTTAGCTTTATGATCATTGTGTAACTGCAGTATTCACATCAGACGTGTTGAAACCTTGGCTTCCTGTAATTCCCTGTTCTTCAGTATGCTCTTGGTGCTGATGTTTGGTGGATCTCAGCACTGGGGTCATTGCCATGTTCATCATGTCTCAGTTGGGTGTTATAATTAAATCCTGAAGAACTGTGTTCTAATCTTTTTACATAATGTGATGAACTGCAGGAACTCTGAGCTCACTGTGTATTACAGTATTAGAACACTGTGTATTACATCATCTCTCTCTCTCTCTCTCTCTCTCTCTCTCTCTCTCTCTCTCACACACACACACACACACACACACACACACACACACACACACACACACTTAAATATCACCGATAATCCTGTAGCAGTTTTTTCTGAAACCATCATTTTCATCTTGTGCTCCTCTTTATGCCAAGAGCAATCATCCCTCGTTCCACCTTTCCCTCTCTCCCTCTCCCTCTCTCTCTCTCGCTCGCTCGCTCTCCCTTTTGTCTCTCTCCCATGGCTGATCATTAACGGCTGGAGTGTCTTTCTGTAATATAGGGATACCTTCCCAAAAGCAAATGGGAGATGGACACATCTGAGGCCAAACTGGGTGAGTAATGAGTTTATACTCAATTCACACTTTCTTCTTTCTAGTGCTGTCATTTACTGTGAGTGTGAAATTATGTGTAACTCACCCCCCCCCCCCCCCCCCCCACCACCCCTCATTCTCCCGGTCTGAATCCTGATTTATACTCACTGTAATATCAGTGTGACACTTATTCTCACACTTTTAAATACAAGCAGCAGTTGGCATGATGATGACCTCTGTGACCTTTTCACTCGTACAGATAAACTAGATGGTTTAGCTGGAGGAGGGAAGCGGAAGCGGGACATTTCTGCTATGGAAGACTTCTTACAGCTGCCGGATGATTACGCCAGTCGCATGTCCCAGCCGGGAAAGAAAAGGGTAGATACTCAACAAATCTGTCTTTATCCCCTAATTATCTTATTACTTTATGATTTTTGAGGTGTAAGCATCACCAATGACAGAACAGATTCTGAATAGTGTGTGTGTGTGTGTGTGTGTGTGTGTGTGGGGTGTAGGTGCGTTGGGCTGATCTGGAGGAGCAGAAGGATGCAGATCGGAAGCGAGCGATCGGGTTTGTAGTAGGACAGACGGACTGGGAGAAGATCACAGATGAGAGTGGACAGTTAGCTCAGCGAGCGCTCAATCGCACTAAATACTTTTAGAGCCGTTTATACTCGTCCTCTTTACAGTGTGTGTGTGTGTGTGTGGGGTGTAGGTGCGTTGGGCTGATCTGGAGGAGCAGAAGGATGCAGATCGGAAGCGAGCGATCGGGTTTGTAGTAGGACAGACGGACTGGGAGAAGATCACAGATGAGAGTGGACAGTTAGCTCAGCGAGCGCTCAATCGCACTAAATACTTTTAGAGCCGTTTATACTCGTCCTCTTTACATCCAGAACGGTGAGTTCACCTAACAACACGTCCCTTTATGTTCTTTTAGACAAAACTAGGGCTGGGACGATATTTTAGAACGAACCAAGAGGCTGAAATATTCATTACTGATCTGACACTTCTTTATCCAGACAGACTCTCATAGTACAAACATCAGTCTAAAGCTTTGCTGTGAGAGGAGATAGCTGGAACTTAAGGCTTGGTCCAAGTACTGCTGCTAGACGTAGGCCTTTAGATCTTATTATTCTACTGCTAGTCTTCAAGCATGGCTTCATTGTACCCTGAGGGATGCAGGGATCAGAGGTAGACGATGGAGGGATCAGAGGTACACAATGGAGGAATCAGTAGTACACTGGTAAATGATCTAGGGAGCATAGAGGTGTGGTGAGGACCCGAAAACAAATGGCAGATTGAAAACAGGTAAAAAAAAATAAGAACAAGAAAGAAACCAGTACTGAGCCTTGAGAGCCACCAAGGGAGGTCAAGGAGCAGATGTACCTCCATGTCACCTGATACTAGATGTGGAGTTGCAGCTATTAAGTGATACTGAAAGTGGAATATGGGTCTTATTGGAGGTGGGATTAAGGGTGTTATTGGAGGTGGGGTTAGGGGTGTTATTGGAGGCAGGGTTAGGGGTGTTTCTGGGTGAGGGGTTAGGGGTGTTATTGAATTTAGTGTTTTGGGTGTTGCTGAGGGGCGGAGTTAGTGGTGTAAATGGAGGTGGGGTTCAGGGTGGTCCTGGAGGTGGGGTTAGGGGTGTTACTGGAGCCGGCGGTTAGGGGTGTTTCTGGAGGAGGGGTTAGGGGTGTTTCTGGAGGAGGGGTTAGGGGTGTTACTGGAGCTGGTGGTTAGGGGTGTTATTGGAGGTGGCGTATGGGGTATTACTGGAGGCGTGGTTAGGGATGTTATTGGAGGCGGGATATGGGGTGTTATTGGAGGCGGGATATGGGGTGTTACTGGAGCCAGTGGTTAGGGGTGTTATTGGAGGCGTGGTTAGGGATGTTATTGGAGGCGGGATATGGGGTGTTATTGGAGGCGGGATATGGGGTGTTACTGGAGCCAGTGGTAAGGGGTGTTATTGGAGGCGGGGTATAGGGGTGTTACTGGAGCCGGTGGTTAGGGGAAGTTACAGTGTTATCGGTGGTCCCTGTGTTATAGATGTTAATCTTGTCATGTGTTTTTCAGGTTCTTCTCGGCAGAGGTCGTTGATGGGCGGAGCTCCATGCTGTGATTTCTACATCTGTGCAGTTTAGGCACCCCACTGATAGTTTTTTCTCTCTTCAGTATCTTAAATGTTTTCTTAGCCTGAATGTTATTTTTTTGTTAGTTTTTTTTATGCGTTACTCAGGTGAAGTCCTGCAGTTATTGATGTTTATTGATGCGAGGTGTTAGCGAGCCTGTTGTGCTTTAGTTTTTTAATCGATATGCTCCATGTGTTCCCCTCAGACTGTACTTTCTCATACAAACTCCAATAAACAACACAGTAAACAGTGTGACACACACCAGGCTCTGAGCTCATTCTTTAGCTGTCGGATCTGAGATTAGATCTGAGATCAGATCTGAGATGTCCAGGTGGTACAGGAAGTCATCACATGCTCATTACTTTTCCCAGAAGGGTCCAGATTTGAGGTCCAAGTGAACGTGTTGAAAAATGAGTTCAGAGATTAATAAACTGCAGTAAAGACTGAATAAAGTGTATGAGGTAAAGCTGTGATGAATCGGTGTGTCACAGTCAAAATATAATCACTAATACTAACCATAATCTGAGGAAGAACCTGCTGTAAACGTACAGAGCTAAAGAGGAAACTCTGAACATCTTCCTGGAATGTTCTTATGGGAGTTTAAGTAGAAACGGATTCCGTCTGTAAATGAATAAAGAACAGTTTCACTGCTGTTTAGAAATGGAGTTTGTAGTGTTCGTTTGTTTTATAGAGAAAACTGGCAACCTTTTGCTCAAGAGATCTGTTTCAAATCAAATACACATTTTATTTGTCACACACACACACACACACACACACACACCCAACTGCTTTGTAATAAAGAATAAGAAATATAAAAATAACAATAAAATGGGATAAAAGAGAGACAATATTCCTGCAGAAAACTAAACAATCAAACGGAATTGACAGTAAAAAGAGAATATGGAGAAACAAAACTGCATTTTACTTTTGATTACACATGAACGTGCAGCTGAGATGTAAGAAAATAGTTTGAGGTAGTATGTGGTGTGTAATGAGTCCAGTCTTTAATGTTCTGGATAAGATCAAGTCTGTTCTAAGGTGGAACAGGTGCTGATGGGCCTTTATCTTCAGGCTGTTGAGGTGGAAGGATCATGGCCAATTCTGTGTGATGTTAATGCAAATGTTCCTCAATTCTATAAAGTTTGGCACAGAAGTTTGATTTTTTTTAAATGCAATGATTTGCAAATCTTATCAATCCATCCTTAGTTTCCTACTGTGTAGCATCACATCAACGTTTAACAACATTCTGTATTTCTCTGGGAACTGAGGAGAGAAGTTGCTAGAGTTTTGGAGAAGAATGTTTTGCCATGTGTATCAGATACAGGATTCTACCTGCTCAACAGTTCTGGATTTCGTTGTCGTCATTTTTTTTCCATGCCACCAAGTGTTTTAAAATAGCGAGAGGTCTAGACTGCAGACATACAGTTCAGCACCTGAACTCTACTACTACGAAGTTATGCATTATTATAGCATTTAGCATTAATGGAGCTTTTCCAAATGTACAAGCTGCTCAGTGCTGATAACAAGCCAGATGATTCCTCTCCTCTTTAGTCTGGAGGACATGGTGTCCATATACACACACACACACACACACACACACACACACACACACACACTTGGTCACAGCTGAGGTCAGGGCTTCTGCACGATAGTTATTGAGATGTCTTTGAGACAGGGATTGGTGATTGATTGGTTGAAGTAGATTTTGCTGGGTACTGACTTTTCGAGGGAGAGGTTGAATATCTCCATGACTGCTGGTCATTGCTGGCTCTGAGAACCTGACCTATAAGGACATCAGGTTCTGCTGTCTTCTGCTGTTCAGTGGACTGAAGCTGACCATTAGCACTGGTAGTAGCAAGACTAGAAAGCATTTTGCAGAATTTAGCAGAAATGTTTTTGCATTCATTATTCTGGAGGATGGTTTTTGAGTCCCTTGCACAGATTTCTAGATTAACCCTGTTAGAAATGTGACTGGTTTCACCTGCCTCATGGCTCTGTGTGGGTGTGTGTGTGTGTGTGTGTGTGTGTGGACTAGAAAGCATTTTTAATCCTCTGTAAGAGAAGCTTTTGCATTCATTATTCTGGAGGATGGTTTTTGAGTCCCTTGCACAGATTTCTAGATTAACCCTGTTAGAAATGTGACTGGTTTCACCTGCCTCATGGCTCTGTGTGGGTGTGTGTGTGTGTGTGTGTGTGTGTGTGAACTCGTTCATGATCTCAATATCGAGAGTGGCCTTATAGATTCATTTTAAATCTTTATTCCTGAAATGAACACTGACAGGTTTGTACCTAGCTGCCCCCCCTGGAAGCCCCGCCCCCTTCCATCATGCCCTGATTTCGACTCATGAAGGACGTGAGAATGCAAAGTTTCTCTTCTTGTCGCAGTAAATAAACAACATTTGAAGCTTTTTGATGCGTTTCACCTAACTCACGATTGAAATAAAATAAAATATACATCTCAGGTACGTCCTCTGAAAGCAGTTTTAAACGAGAGAGTTGATGCGGAGCTGCACTCAGAAACTCCTGCTTCACCATCAACCGCACGATCAGTGCAGACCTGAATGTGGTTTCAAAGGTGTGTAAAGTCTGTGTAAGTGTGTAGTTGTGACTGTGAGTTTTGGGGTGTTTATGAGGAATATGTGATGTGTGTGTGTGTGTGTGTGTGTGTGTGTGTGTGTGTGTGATCATGCAGTATGTTATGATGTTACACACTTTATCTGCCGCGTTTGTGTAATGATTTTAACTGGTTTTAACCACAGAGGGCGCCAGATCTCACTCATGAACCCACCCAGTCTTTATTCACTTACATTTTGCTTCTAAAGCAGCTTACATGGAGAATCTACATGATCAATTGAAGAACTTTTTTTTATGGTGAAGAGATCTCCTGCTCACTGATGGAGACTCAAGTGTAGAACTGTTCATATTAATTACAGCCCAAAGCTGTTGTCATGGTTACCAAGTGTTCATCATCAACAGCAATCTCATGCATCTTCATGCTGAACCTGTGGATCCTCTTCAGCAGCAGCAGCAGCAGCGAGTGGGTTCAGGTGAGAGAGAGAGGAACAGAGAGATGATTAGGTGTGCTGATTGTCATGTAAAGTTATTTTTGTTCTTTCCTTTGTAGCTTGTTTGTGGTGGAAGGAGATGTTTTTCCAGGACCTGCTCCATTACTCAGCACACAACACTATATGCTGCAGATACATGACTGTGGTCCAGCAGCAGAACTTTCACTCCTCAAGGTTTTGTAATTTTCACTGGTGATCATTACTTCCATCACAACTCCATCATCTGAGTGAAAGAGCTTCTCACCTCTCTTCACTTCAGCTTCACTGCATTGCTGTGGATGGAGAGAAGTAGTGACAGTTAAGAGATGTTAGGATAAATGTCAGATGGACCCGTGTGTGTGTGGTGATGGAGATCCTGTTCCTGATTTCAGTCACTTCAGTTTGATTTGTTTGTGTTTTTAACAGTGGACTTTTTCCCAAAGCAGTTATACATTTGGATTGTAGAAGTTTAGAGTCTATAAGTTTTTCTGAGTGACCCAGTGGTGACTGTGGTGAAGGAAACTCTGACTCTGGATGATGTTCTCTTTGATTGGAGGCGACTTTGTTCAGCTGAGGTCCATGAAATTCTGGAGTAAGAACAGGAGCTTTGAGGATTTGGACTGTAGTTAATATCTACAGTCTGCTACACGGACTCAGGACTACAGTTTGCTCTGATCTCCATCACTGCACCTCAACATCATTTATCTGTAATTAATGGACATTCAGTGGAACCCAGATGAGGATGAGGTTCACTTTTGAGTCTGGTTCCTCTCAAGGTTTCATCCTTCTGCATCTCAGAGAGTTTTTCCTTCACCACAGTCTCCACCGACTTGTTCATCAGAGACAAACTTACACTTATAAACAACATCTTCAGGTTTATCTCCACATGATCTGTGTGAAGCTGCTCTGAGACCATGTTCATTATTAAATCTCCTTCTGCATCTCAGAGAGTTTTTACTTCACCACAGTCTCCACCGACTTGTTCATCAGAGACAAACTTACACTTATAAACAACATCTTCACTTTTATTTTCACATCATCAGTGTGAAGCTGCTCTGAGACCATGTTCATTATTAAATCAGAACAGCTTCCATTTTCACTAAGACCATATGAAGAACGTCTGTACTGACAGCCAGGGAGCTGAGGTTCACTTGTGTCTACGCACTCCACCTTCCATGAAGAAAACCTGATCTGTGTGTGTGTGTGTGAGAGAGAAAGAGAGAAAGAGAGAGAGAAAGAGAGAGAGAGAGAGAGAGAGAAAGAGATGTCAGGATAAATAGAGGTAACAATTTGGCAGCACTATGTAGAAGGTCTCAGGTCCCTCCAGGCCCCTGTGTTGTTGTTGTTGTTGTTGTTTACTCTGAACATGTTTACTGTTGACTATTTCCTGTGCAGGAAAGATGTGGGCGTGGCCGATGATGAACATTACTGACTGATGTGTAAATAACAGTGACTTCCTGTTTTAGAGCGCCAGCATGAGGACAGCTGATCCCAGGTGATGGTAAAGGGGCGGAGCCTGAAATGTCATTTTTTACAGCTCCATGGCAACAGTTCAGAACATCATGCTTTCAGCTCAGGAGGTGGAGCTAAAGAGCATTTACTCATCTTTACTCATCCATTCGTTATGATGTCACAACTGTTTATCATTTATCATCAAATCCTGCCTTTAATTACAAACTATAATTACAGGAGCATCTAACAGCTAACATCGACGTGTGTGTGTGTGTGTGTGTGTGTGTGTGTGTGTGTGTGTGTGTGTGTGTGTGTGTGTAGCTGTGTGAATAACAGGTAAGTGTTTACTATAAAAGCACATGCAGTGTGATGAAGACGGTGACGGTAATGAAGATGATAAAGGAGATAATAAACACTTCATATCCAAAAGTGTCTTTAGTGTTCTTTCCTGTCTGTGGTGTTTCCCACACACACACACACACACACGCACACACACACACACACACACAACACACACACACACACACACAGTGTGTAATCAATGAAACTCTATTGTAGTTCAGGCTGTAAACAGTCATGTGGGATTTATAATCTGTTCTTTCTATAAACAGATCCTACAAACACACTCACTCACTCATTCACTCAATTATTTATCACACACTCATTCATCACTCATTCACTCTCAGTTTTTCATCACACACGCATTCATCACTCATTCACTCTCAGTTTTTCATCACACACGCATTCATCACTCATTCACTCAAATATTTATCACACTCATCACTCATTCACACGCTGAATGAGTGATGAATAATTGAGAGTGAATGAGTGTGTAATAAGTGAGTGATGAATAATTTACATTTAGCTGTGAGTCTGTAGTAATGAATAAATCTACACTGTACACCAGATTACACACTTCATATAAATATAACTCGAATTCTACAAACTTGGAAAGTGCTAATTTAAGTATTTCAGGAAGAGGTAGGTCTTCAGTCGTCGCTTAAAGATAATCAGGGACTCTGCTGTACGGACATCTAGGGGAAGTTCATTCCACCACCTCGGTGCCAGAACAGAGAAGAGCCTTGAATTGTACTTACCTCTCATTCTGAGAGAAGGTGGTACCAGTGGAGCAGTGCTGGAGGATCTCAGACAGCGTGGTGCAGTGTGAGATGTGATGAGGTCACTGAGGTAAGATGGTGCTGGTCCATTTTTGGCCTTGTAGGCATCATCAGTGTTTTGAATCTGATACGTGCAGCTACTGGAAGCCAGTGAAGGAGCAGCAGTGGGGTGGTGTGGGAGAACTTGGGCTGATTGAACACAAGTTGTGCAGCTGCGTTTTGGATCATTTGCAGTGGACGAATAGCGTTCAGGGGAAGACCTGCCAGCAGAGAGTGGCAGTAGTCCAGTCTTGAAATCACAAGAGACTGAACAAGCACCTGGGCAGCCTGTGTGGACAGAAATGGTCGAATCCTTTGGATGTTATAAAGAAGAAATCGACAAGAACGAGCAACATGAGCGACATGTGGGGAAAAAAGACAGTTAATTGTCCATAGTTACCCCGAGGTTACGAGCAGTGGCTGAAGGGGAGAGCAGAGAGTCATGAAGTGTTATTTGGAGATCTTGACCTGGAGATGAATCACCTAGGATGACTAGCAGTTCTGTTTTTTCTGGGGTTGAGTTTTAGTTGATGAGCTCATCCACAAAGATATCTCTGACAAGCATGCTGAGATCCGATTAGCAGTATCAATCACTCACTTATTCAATCACTCACTTATTCTTAACTTATTAATCATTCAATTATTTACTCATTCATTTATCACTAACTCATAACTCACTTATTCATCACTCATTCACTAACATGTTTTCAGTCACACTAATCCAATCACTCATTCACATTCATTTACACACTCCTCACTCATTCATCACTCACTCACGTTCACTTTCACTCACTCATTCATCACTCACTCATTCAATAGCACACATTCACACGTATTCGTCACAAACATTTACACACTCATTTACACACTAATCACTCACTCATCATTAATTTCATCCACTTTATTCATTCACTCTCTTATTCATTCATTTATACACTTGTTCATCACTCACTCACTTATTCACTTACTCACTTCTTATTAATTCACCTATTCACTCATTAATTTATCACCCCTTTGCTCACTAATTCACTTATCTATTTACTTATTAATTCACTCAATCATTCACTTATTTACGGCTCACTTGCTCATTTACTAATCACACATTTACTTTCATTAATTCCTCACCCACTTATTCATTCATCAGGAATCAGGTGATCATAGACAGAAGCTCACACAAGATCTTTTTTGTTTCTTCACCATGTGCAATGACGTGCTGTCATCTTAATCATATGGACAGTGAGTAGATTTTAGAGCAGTGATGAAACAGCGACCCTGCAGGCAATGTGACGTCACTGCAGAAACAATTTAAACAAGGAACAAATAAAAGAAATCAGAGATCAACACAAAACACTACCATCATGATGACCAGTTAATCACTTACACTGTGTGTGTGTGTGTGTGTGTGTGTGTGTGTGTGTGTGTGTGTGTGTGTGTGTTTTTTTTGGGGGGGGGGCTTTGTACAGGCGGCGCCCTTTACTGCAGGGTGGGATAGTGTCACATGCGCACGCGCACCAGCACGCACGCACACGCAGACTCAGCACCGCGGCGGAACACACACACACACACACACACACACACATCAGTTCAGCGGTGTGTGTGAGAGACTCAGGAGGATTTTAGGTAAGTCTCCGCCATATCGGACAATATAATTGTTATCAAATCACGTATGTGTGTGTGTTTGTGTGTGTGTGTGTGTGTGTGTGTGTGTGTGTGTTTGTGTGTGTGTGTGTGTGTGTGTGTGTGTGTGTGGGTGTGTGTGTGTGTGTGTGTGGGTCCTTTTTATGTCGTCTGCAGGCCTTAATAACCGCGCGCGCGTCTTCATGTTCACCTGGTGATGCTGAGATCCGGGATGCGGGATCAATCACAGCAGTAAAAACCGGAAGTGGCCGCGCGCATTAAACCTTTAATTGTGATAATCAGAGGGTTTTTTTGTGTGTGTGTGTGTGTGTGTGTGTGTGTGTGTGTGTGTGTGTGTGTTCATATTAATTCTAGCGTCTGCAGGCCTTAATAACCGCGCGCGCGCGCCTGTGTGTGTTTGTGTGTTTAAACGCTATAAACATATTTAGAAATATATATTTATTAATAATGTATATATGATGAATGTATATATAATATGCATGTGAAGGAAATCATCAATAATCAATCAATAAATAAACGCGTGCGCGCTGCAGCGACGTGATGACGTCACCGGTGTGTTTTTATGATGAAGAATAAAACAGCTGGCATTTAAAGCCTTTATGTGCGCGTGCACGTAAATCTGAACATGTCGTGTAAACCCACGTTGAGCTTTTTGTCTAAACATATGCACCAAATAGAGTTTTTTATACATACCACCTTTTTAAATTAACCAATACCTGTATCTAACCTTTATAAAACTATAAAGATCTACACATATACCTCACATAAAGATCTGAAACAAAGAGAGACAGAACAGAGAGAAGGACGGAGAGGAACAGGGAAAGTGCACATGGGGACAAAGCATAGTATTGAACATTGGAGCTGTAAAGTAGCAGCATGAGGTGTGGAAACCTGAAATGTTTCTGGTTCAGGAGGTAGGAGTTGAGCTGAACAGGGGTTGAGAGGCTGCTGGAGTGATTGGAGTTGGTAGAGATGATAATGAGAAATCTACCAGAGGGAGCTTAGGTGTTCTGGTCCCATCTTTCTTGATGGCAGGATCTGTAACTGGCTGTAGTGATGCTTGGTGGGCCTTTTACAATATTGGTGGCAGAAGAGGGAGGACCAAGGGACAACAATCACCTGGGCAGCTTTATTCACTGTCCTCTGTAGGGTCATGTGGTCTGCAGCACTTCAGTTTAGTGGCGCCCTGTCACCATGGTGAAGATGGGTGCAGGGACACTTTCTCTTTCTGATCTGTGCAGAAAGTCCCGATGTAGTGGACGATAATGAATCGCTAATAAATTCCACATTATCTGATCCAAGATGGCAAAGCAGTAGCTCACACCAGCCTCTCCAGAGCCAAAATGGTGCCTTTAGCATATTTAGCCTGACTTCAAAAAATACATGTACCCCAGAGACAGCTGTGTTTATGTATATGACCGTGGATGACTGCGATAGAGAGGTGAAGCGCACACACACTAAGCGAATCCACGGCCAATTCACGGACAGCGGAGACACCGGGTGCATCCAGGCGATCACGAACTACAAGACAACATCCACACATTCTACTTGGTCTCCTGAACACACAACATCTCTACCTTTCTCCTCTCCATCATATCAGCTACTTCTCTCCTTTTACCAGTCATAGTACCAACATTTAAAGTACAAACCTGAACCTCCACTCTCCTACACTGCTCCTTTCCCTGCCGTCTCTGTAGACGTCTTCCTCCTCTCCTTCTCCTCCTTCAGCCAACAGCAGCACAATTTACACCAGTACCCTGTTGTTAACGATACCTGTGGTGGTTGTTGGTAACCCGGGCCTCGACTGATCCACTATGAAATTCTGATTTGTGATCCACATGTTTGATTCGGCAGATGTTTTACACTGGATGTCCTTCATAACACAAACCTCCACATTTATCCAGGCCTGAGACACTGAGACTCACCTGACCTGTGTAACACTAATGACTTTTATATTTAATATTTAATTGTATTTTACTGTTTCATGCTGTTTTTTTGCACCTCTTGTCTGCTGCTACTGCTGTTTTTGCACTGCCTTGTGTTTATGTTTACAAATACTCTTTGTTTAAAGTCCTTTATTGTCCAATTTTACACAGTACTGTGTATGCACTTTATGTAGCTTTATGTTGTTTAATGTAGCACCAGGGTTCTGGAGGAACTTTATCTCATTGATGACTATCAGGGTCAGTGAACTCACCAAGGACATCAGCATAGTCTCTCAGTACTCAACCATGTATGGTGCCAGGACCTTGCCTGGGTTAATCCATGAGAGGGTTTTCCTTATGTCCGCTGGAGACAGACAGGCCACCTGGTCATTGGGATGTGTGAGTAGTTTTCGTGCAGGTGTGTAATTCTATGTTTACCTACATGTGATGAAGGTCTTGGTGGCTGTCACATTGTCAATGCACTTTTTGATGCACTGTTTCAGTAAACTCTAGACTGTATAGTCAGTGTAAAAATGCTCCAGTCTGGAGACAGTCTTGTAGTCCTAAGAAAGCCTAATCTGGCTGTAGCGTGGTGTGTTTCTGAACTTGTTTGGTGAGTTTGAGAAGTGGTCTGAATGTTGGTCCGAGTGGTCCGAGTCCAAGTCCGAGTCCAAGATGGCGCCGTGAGGTCGGCTGCTGTCACGACTGCTCCGGCTACGCTTTCTCTTTTTTTGTTTATTTTATACTTTTATTTAAGTAGTTACACTTCCATCTAAACAAGATGGACACCATTAGATATAACAGAGACACTCTTATATCTATTGGTGTAAAATGCACTCACCTTTCGCCATTTTTAAACTCGGACCCATGCTGGCCGAGAGAGATCCTGAGGGAGAACAAAGGACGTGACCCGTACTGGCGGCCACGAGGGAAATGAGCCGGCGTCAGGAACAGGCTGAGGGCACGCGCACACCGCGCTCCCTTACCTAGCATCCTATTAGCCAACGTCCAGTCACTGGAGAACAAGCTCCACGACCTCAGGGCAAGGGTCAAGTTCCAGAGAGACATTCGGGACTGCAACCTTCTCTGCTTCACCGAGACATGGCTGAACCCAGCGGTACCGGACCACGCCATCCAGCCGGTCGAGTTTTTCTCGGTTTACCGCATGGACAGAACACTGGAGTCGGGGAAGTCAAGAGGAGGTGGAGTGTGTCTGATGGTGAACAAACACTGGTGCGACAGCGCGAGCATTGTTCCTCTTTCATGCTCCTGCACACCAAACCTGGAACTACTGACCATCAAATGTCGGCCCTTTTATCTACCTCAGGAATTCAGTTTGGTCATAGTCAGTGACATTTATATTCCACCTCGAGCAGACACGGACACTGCAGTATGGGACTTACATGAGTCACTAATGCAACACTAAATACAGCATCGGGACGCTGCGCTCATTGTGGTCGGAGATTTCAACAGTGCCAACCTCAAGCGCGCACTCCCGAACTTTCATCAGCACATAACCTGCTCCACCAGGGGCGAAAGAACACTGGACCACTGCTATACAACCTTCAAGAACGGCTACAAGGCACAATCAAGTCCACCATTTGGGAAATCGGACCATGCCCCCATCAGCCAAAGGCTGAAACAGGAAGCTCCGGTTCAGAGGGAGGTCACGCGCTGGACTGACTAATCGGCGGCCGCTCTGCAGACATGTTCCGGTGCAGCTCTGATGACGTCAACATGTTTACGGAAGCAGTTGTGGGATTAATCGGGAAACTAGCGGATGATACGGTGCAGAAAACCACCATCAGAACGTTTTCCAAACAGAAGCCGTGGGTGGATAAAATCCCGCTCTGCTGCCTACAACACGGGGCTCGCCACCGGGGACATGGAAGAGTACAAGGCTGCGTCTGACAGTGTTCGCAGAGCGGTGAAGGATGCAAAGCGGCCCTACGGGAGGAAACTAGAGTCACAGTTTCAACATGGTGGCTCCAGGAGCCTGTGGCAGGGACAAAGGACAATAATGGACTAAATAGAACTTTTTTTTAAAGAGAACTAAAAAACACCATCCTCTAGAATGGTGAATGCGGACGCTTCTCTGGCGGACAAGCTAAACACCTTTTACGCTCGTTTCGAGCCCGCTAGCGGCGCTAGCGGCACAACCAGCGTGGACCCCGAGAGAGCCGGAGAGGTAAACACGTTCACCTTCTCAAAGCATGACGTGAGGAGGGCGTTCAAGAGAATGAATACCAGGAAGGCAGCAGGACCAGATGGCATCACAGGTCGGGTTCTGAAAGCCTGCGCTGACCAGCTAGTACCGGTGTTTACCGAGATATTCAACCTCTCCCTGGAACAGTCTGTTGTCCCCTCACGTTTTAAACAGTTCACCATTGTTCCTGTCCCGAAGAAACCCCAGCCCGCCTGCCTCAATGATTATCGTCAATGCATCAGTACCAGACACACTGGACCCATTACAGTTTGCGTACCGTTAGAACCGTCCTACTGAGGATGCCATTGCTCATCTCCTCCACACCACGATGAGCCACCTGAACTACAGAAAAGGGAATTATGCAAAGATGTTGTTTGTGGACTACAGTTCAGCGTTTAAATCCATAATTCCCTCCACACTCACCTCTAAGTTGGAGGTCCTGTGACTCAGCCTGCCACTGTGTCAATGGATCTCTAACTTCCTGACAGACAGACCACAAGCCGTACGGGTGGGAAAACACACCTCATCCACCCTCACCCTCAGCACTGGAGCTCACCAGGGTTGTGTTCTGAGCCCCCTGCTGTATTCGCTGTACACATATGACTGTGTGGCCACATCCAACTCCACCACCATCATCAAGTTTGCTGACGACACTGTTGTGGTGGGCGTGATCAACAACAAACGACGAGATGGCCTACCTACAGGAGGTTAAAAACCTGGAGAGATGGTGCCAGGAGAACAACCTTCTCCTGAACGTCAGCAAAACTAATTTAATCCAATTCAATTTTTTTTTTTTTTTTTATAGCGCTTTTAACAACGAACATTGTCTCAAAGCAATTTTACACAGATAATGTGGTGATTAAATGTAAATATGTTCTTTGTAAGTATGTTTGTCTCTGATGAGCAACTGTGGCAAGGAAAAACTCCCCGAGATGCATAAGGAAGAAACCTTAAGAGGAACCAGACTCAAGAGGGAACCCATCCTCATCTGGGTTGCACCAAATGTCCATTTGAAGCAGATATACAAAGTTGCAGGGTGCAGTGATGATGATCAGAAGCAAACTGCACTCCCGAGTCAGTGCAGCAGACCGCCGACACCAACTACAGTCCAATCCGTCCTCAAGCACCCGTTCTACTCCGGAATTACATGGAACCACCCAAGGTGTTGAGGAGAGACCATCCCAAGCTGCACAGAAGTGTGAAGATCCACAGAGGGGAGAGGGGCAGGAACAGTGATCACTGGAGCCTCAGGAGCATGTTTAACTCGACCGAGAGAGANNTGTATGAAAGTTAATGTCACTGTGCAGTTGGGACTCCAGTAAGATTCACTCTGGAAGCAGAACTAAAAGGGAGAAGCAGAAGGAAACACAGACATGAGGATCTCTGGGATAAGAGACGACCCACCACACCACCGTCAACAAACCCGAGTGAACGTGTGAATGTGAGGGGACGACAGCATCCAAATATCCCAGTTCACCAAACACTCCATATCCATGCTCCCTCCAGATCTGCACCTTTACCTAAGAAGACTTGACTAAATAAATATGTGTTCAGCCTCGACTTGAACACTGAGACTGTGTCTGAGTCCCGAACACCGATTGGAAGGTTGTTCCATAACTGTGGGGTATATAAGAGAAACATCTGCCCCCTGCTGGAGTCTTCATTATTTAAAGAACAAACAGATAGCCAGCACCTTTTGGTCTAAGTAGGCGTGAAGGATCATACTGGTACAGAAGTTCACTCAGATACTGCAGCGTGAGAGCGTTAAGTGCTTTATACGTCAGTAGTAGTATTTAATAATCAGTGTGAGATGGAATTGGGAGCAGTGTAGATGATTAAAACAGGGCTGATGTGATCATATGTTCTAGATCTAGTGAGGACTCTTGCTGCTGCATTCTGAACTAACTGAAGTTTATTTCTGCACGAACTCCAACACCCAGACAGTAAAGCGTTACAGTAGTCTAATCCAGATGTTACAAAAACATCTACTAGTTTTTCTGCATCCTGTAACGACATCATATTTCTAATTTCAGCAATATTTCTAAGGTGAAAGAAGGAGATCCTGGTGATATTATTCATGTGGGACTCAAAGGAAAGACTCGGGTCAATAATCACACCGAGGTCTTTGACTGCTGTACACACTGAAACAGAAACACCATCCAGAGATGCTACAGAATCGGAAAGTTTACTTCTAGCTGCATGTGGTCCTAGTAAAAGTACAGTGGAACACGGTTATCTCGCCCTCGGTTACCTCGACAACCCTATTAAGTCGACCTTTTTGAAGTGGAACCGCCAAATTCTCGCTTTTTCTACGCATATTTTATCGGTTATCTCGATCCCCTTTTTTATGTCGCGGAACCCTAATATCTCGAGCACAAGTGGGGGGAATTTGAAATGTTAACGTCAGTTATGTGAATCGGCGCTGTGCAGCCGCAGAAGAACTCGCGAAAGTGGCGGAAAAATCAAAGCTTACAGATACTACAGGTGTTTGTATTGTATACTGGTGAATCTGCTGTTAGTAAGTGCACTTATGCATTTTGTTGTTAAATGTTATGCGATGAACGGGAGCGCGGCGCTTCAACTCCTTACCGAACGCGAGCAGGGTAAGGAGCACGGCTCTCTCGGTAAGAAGCGACGCGCGCACGCCCGATAAGTTTGAGACTTTTTTGTCCCTCGTTTTTGGTTTCGGGTTCGGTTTTGGATCTTACGGTTTTTTTTTTCCGGCTGCGCGCCGTGCCGCCGGTCGCGGTAATTTAGAATTTTCCTCTCTCTCTCTCTCTCTCTCTCTCTCTCTTTCTCTCTCTCTCTCTCCCCCTCGGCATTGTGGACGTAAGTTTTTTCAGACACTTTGCTTTGTGTGTTTGTGTGGATTACTTCAGCCTGATGGTCATAAGTTTTCAGAAACTTAGTTACTGTTTATTTTTCTTTTTTCTCCACATGTGGACTAAATGTGAGACGCCACTGTGCAGCCGCTGTTTTTTTTTTTGTGAGTGATCTGTGTGTTTATAATGTTGGAGAATATAATAAAGGTTTGTATGGAGAATGGACGCTGGTTTGTATTGTATACTGGTGAATCTCTGCTGTTAGTTGGTGCACTTATGACTTTTGTTGTTAACAAACGTATGTACATTTTTATAGCATGACTTCATCAAACAAATCACGGCAACGCTGTTGTGTAAAAAACCTCCAAAAACACGTGCATGCACATTCTCATTTATTAACGCACATCATGTACATAAAGAAATTTCAAGCACGTTAATATACTGCCGCCATTTTGATTTTTGTTTATCTCGATCATCCGTTAACTCCATGCTTTTTGGCGACCCCCTACGGCATCGACATCACCGGGTTCCACTGTACTTCCGTCTTATCTGAGTTGAGCAGAAGAAAGTTATTAAGCATCCACTGTCTAATGTCCTTTACACACTCCTCACTCCTCATAACATTGTTTAGCTGATCTTGCTCATCTGGCTTTGCTGAAATATACAGCTGTGTGTCATCAGCATAGCAATGGAAGCGAATCCCATGTTTATGAATGATTTCACCAAGAGGCAGCAGATATACTTCAGGAAGGAGGGAAGAGGCACACATGACACCACCCACATCAACGGGATGGCTGTTGAGCGTGTCTCCAGTTTCAAGTTCCTGGGGATCCACATCTCGGCAGACCTGTCTTGGAACATCAACACCTCCAGCCTGGTCAAGAAGGCTCACCAGCGCCTCTTTTTCCTGAGGACACTTAAAAAAAATCAGCTCTCCTCGGATATCCTGGTGAACTTCTACCGCTGCGCAGTAGAAAGCATCCTGACCAGCGGGGTCACAGTCTGGTATGGGAGCTGCTCTGCTGCTGAGCGTAAGGCACTGCAGCGGGTGGTGAAAACTGCCCAGCGCATCACAGGGACTCCACTCCCAACCATGGAGGACATCCAGAAGAAACGCTGTCTGCGTCGAGCTCGCAGCATTCTTAAGGACTCGTCTCATCCCGCTCACAGACTGTTCACTCTTCTGCCCTCCGGCAGGCGTTACAGGTGCCTCCGGACCAGAACCAGCAGACTAAAGAACAGCTTTTTTCCTAGAGCTGTCTCTCTAGTGAACTCTGACACTCACTGATACACTACTACATTCCCCCCACACCTCACACTCTTTGCTAATGGACTCTCTGAACAAAAACTTATGCTCACCAAGACACTGATTATCTCTCACCTTACACTTTGTTGTTGCACGGACTGTTACACAAATATGCTTATTTGCACAATATGCTTATTTGCACACTGCTCTTTTTTTTATTGCTGCTCACAATAAACCACCACCATTGTACATATACCCGTTCTCTGTTTACAGCTATAGCAATATTATTATGTTCACCGCTCACATCCTTCTGTAAATCTCTGTGTATAGTAATAGGCATCTGTATAGCATAATACATTTATAGTACATATTCACCTCTAAATTACTGTTTATAGTCTTTATTTTATTTAACTATGTAAATTCATGTTAACTATATATCCTGCACTTGCTGTTATTGCACTCTGGTTAGACCCAAACTGCATTTCGTTGCCTTGTACTTGTACATGTGTAATGACAATAAAGTTGAATCTAATCTAATCTAATCTAATCTAATAAGCACCAATTAGGCAGCTTTAAAATGACTGTGATACTCAGCTCCTTCTAGACATTTACTGGTGTGGTTACAAACATGGTGAGGTCAAGAGAATGGTCCAGGAAGACAAGAGAACAGGTGATTACTCTTCACAGGAAGGGCAATGGCTATAAGAAGATTGCAAAGATGTTAAACATACCAAGAGACACCATAGGAAGCATCATTCGCAAATTCAAGGCAAAGGGCACTGTTGAAACGCTACCTGGTCGTGGCAGAAAGAAGATGCTGACTTCGACTGCTGTGCGCTACCTGAAGCGTAGAGTGGAGAAAAGTCCCCGTGTGACTGCTGAGGAACTGAGAAAAGATTTGTCAGATGTGGGTACTGAAGTTTCTGCTCAGACAATACGGCGCACCCTGCGTAATGAAGGCCTCCATGCCAGAACTCCCAGGCGCACCCCCTTGCTGTCCCCAAAGAATAAGAAGAGTCGACTGCAGTATGCCAAAAGTCATGTGGACAAACCACAGAAGTTTTGGGATAGTGTTCTGTGGACTGATGAAACAAAATTAGAACTGTTTGGGCCCATGGATCAACGCTATGTTTGGAGGAGGAAGAACAAGGCCTATGAAGAAAAGAACACCTTGCCTACTGTGAAGCATGGCGGGGGGTCAATCATGCTTTGGGGCTGTTTTGCTTCTGCAGGTACTGGGAAGCTTCAGCGTGTGCAAGGTACCATGAATTCTCTTCAGTACCAGGAGATATTGTAATAGAGAAATTACGTACCTTAATGTGACTACTGTAGTGCGTGTTCGTAGTTCTTGGTAAATGTCCTCCACTCACTGCTTTCAAACCCTCAGACAGGGAAAAAAGCGCTCTTCGGACAGCAAAAATAGTCGAGACGGAGTCAACGGAAAGGATGCAGGATATCAAAACGATATTTTGATATTTTAAAGTGAGAAAAAAACTAACTATAAAAAGTTTAAAACGCCGATACAAACGCCGATACAAACACAATTCCCGGTGAACAGTTCAACAACAGGAAACAGGAACTGATGATCATCATCACTGCACCCCGCAACTTTGTATATCTGCTTCAAATGGACATTTGGTGCAACCCAGATGAGGATGGGTTCCCTCTTAAGTCTGGTTCCTCTCAAGGTTTCTTCCTTATGCCATCTCGGGGAGTTTTTCCTTCACCACAGTGGAGAGAGTGGACAGTTTCCGTTACCTAGGTGTTCATATCACACAGGACCTGTCTTGGTCCTGTCACACTAACACCCTGGTGAAGAAGCCCGGCAGCGTCTGTACCATCTGAGATGCTTAAGGGACTTTAAACTACCCTCTTAGGTGCTTAAAACTTTCTACACCTGCACCATTGAGAGCGTTCTGACAGGTAGCATCACTTCCTGGTTCGGGAACAGCACCATGCAGAACAGACAAGCCCTCCAGAGGGTGGTGCGTTCAGCTGAACGTACCATCCACACCGAGCTCCCTGACCGGCAGGACATCTACAGCACGCGGTGCAGGACCAGAGCCAGGAAGATTGTGAAGGACCTCAGCCATCCCAACAATGGACTCTTCTCTTTGTTGCGTTCAGGGAAACGCTTCCGCTCCCTGAAAGCGAACACAAAGAGAATGAGGAGGAGCTTCTTCCTGCAGGCCATTCGGAGTTTAAACCAGGAAACACCCAGGATCTAAAAACTGGTCCACTATCTCCATCATCACCCTTCTTCTCTGTACAGATCTCATCTTTCGCACCACGATACTTTAAACTCTGGACTTGCACAGCAAAGTGCACTTTATATTTATTTATTTATACCACACCATTCTGCACACGGACACTTTATGGAAACTCTATACCACACACGGTCACTTACGGACCCTTACACCACACCATACCGCACACAGACACTTACGGACCCTTACACCACACCATACCGCACGCAGACACTTACGGACCCTTACACCACACCATACCGCACACGGACACTTTATGGACATCACACCACTAAAATTGTCTATTGTTTACACTTTGGTACACATTGTTTACTGTTTCACCGTCTACTGCCATAAGGATTTTCTCTGTATACACATTTTTCTCTTTGTTTACATACATATCTTTATATCTATATTTTATTTTATTTTATATAGTTTTAATACTTTATTTATCTGCTTATTTCTTTCTTCCCACCCTATTCCCCTCATGCCGGACCGTCGTATAAAGCATTTCACTGCATGTCGTACCCTGTATGTATGTGTATGTGATGAATAAAATTTGATTTGGTTTGATTTGATTTGTTGGAATTAGCATAACAGAGATGTGATGCATATTTTTCTGTTGTGTAAGACAGGCCAATGTGCTGTTTTCTCTTGTTTTAAAGTTCATGTGTTGGTAAAACTTCCGTGTTTATACAGTGTTTATACAATGATCTAGCGGTGTAGTGTTGAGTTCAGTAGTGTGATGGTGGATGTAAAAAAGCTTTTCCTGAACCTGCTGGTTCTGGTGCGTAAGTTACTGTATCTCCTTCTTGATGGAAGGAGGTTAAACAGTTTATGACTGGGATGTGAAGAGTCCTTGATGATGTTTTGAGCTCTGCACAGACATCTGCTGTGATGAAGGTGTTCAATTACAGGTAGTAGGTGCCAGTGATGCATTGGGTGACTTTGATCAGCCTTTGCAGGGCTTTACATTCACACACAGTGGAGCCTCCTTACCATACAGTGATAGAGTTTTTGAGAATGTTGATGGAGAAGTATAGAGAAGGACAGAAGACATTGCATTGTGTGTTTGTGGATTTTGAGAAAGCGTACGACAGGGTGGAGAGAGGAGTTGTGGTGTTGTATGAGGAAGTCTGGTGTGGGGGAGAAGTATAGAGAAGGTCAGAAGGAGCTGCATTGTGTGTTTGTGGATTTTGAGAAAGCGTACGACAGGGTGGAGAGAGGAGTTGTGGTGTTGTATGAGGAAGTCTGGTGTGTCAGAGAAGGATGGAGAAGTATAGAGAAGGACAGAAGACATTGCATTGTGTGTTTGTGGATTTTGAGAAAGCGTACGACAGGGTGGCGAGAGGAGTTGTGGTGTTGTATGAGGAAGTCTGGTGTGTCAGAGAAGTATGTGAGGGTGGTGCAGGACATGTATGAAAACAGTGTGAAAGCAGCGAAGTGTACAGTAGGAACGACAGACTGGTCCCAGGTGGAGGTGGAACTGCATCAAGGATCGGCTCTGAGCCCTTTCCTGTTTGCAGTGGTGATGGACAGGTTGACAGATGAGGTCAGACAGGAGTCTCCATGGACTATGATGTTTGTGGATGATATTGTGATTTGTGGTGAGATTAGTGAGCAGGTGGAGAAGATCCTGGAGCGGTGGAGGTACACGCTGGAGAGAAGGGGAATGAAAGCCAGTAGGAGTAAGACAGAGTACATGTGTGTGAATGAGAGGGAGGGCAG
>MU598383.1:48963-62648 GCA_024362625.1 Silurus asotus
GAAGAAAGAGGGAAGGAAGAAAGGGAGGAGGGAGAGAGAGAGAGAGAGAGAGAGAGGGAGAGGGAGAGAGAGAGGGAGAGAGAGGGAGAGAGAGAGAGAGAGAGAGAGAGGGAGAGAGAGATGTGATCAGGGTGTAAGTAGGAACAAGACTCACTGTAGCAGCAGAACTAAAAGGGAGAAGCAGAAGGAAACACAGACATGAGGATCTCTGGGATAAGAGACGACCCACCACACCACCATCAACAAACCTGAGTGAACGTGTGAGAGTGAGGAGACGACAGCATCCAAATATCCCAGTTCACCAAACACTCCATATCCATGATCCCTCCAGATCTGCTCCTTTACCTCACAAACACCTACTGACTAAAGACTCCACTAAATAAATGTGTGTTATTTAACACTTGAACACTGAGTCTGAGTCCAGCTCGGTCAGATACTGCGGCACGATAACATTCAGTGTTTCTTACACTAGTCGTATAAATCTGCCTATAAATAATAATAATTGGAATGGACTGACTAGACTTCTTTAGTAAAAAATCTTCTAATGTTTTACATTTGTGTTTTGTTTATTGTGTGACACTTAGATTATTTTTGTGTTAGGCTGTGACTCCGCCTCCTCTGACATTTAGACAGGGTTGGTGTATGTAACTATACACAGGAGGATTCGCTTCATTTAATACTTGATATTAATTTGGTTTATCACGTTTCTTTTAAACTTTTGATCAGTAACAATAACATTTATATTCAGCTCTTTTGATGAGATCTAATATTTCACAGACTCTGAGTGACGACTCTGTGCAGCTAGCAGATGGTCGGTTTAGACTTTTGTCTGCTCCTTGCCTCCTCACTCAACACCCCACTCAACATCTTACATACTTCACCACTTACCTCCTCACTCAACCTGTTTCTGTTGTAGTGATGTGATGTACTGATCACACATGTACTTACATATATTCTGTTGCTTGTGAGCAGAAATCCTGAAGGACACAGAAGTTAACGGCTCTCTTCAGGAATTACGTGATGGCCAAAGCAAGTCTACGTTTTTGTACCTCCGAGAACCGAGTTATTTTGAGATTCCCACTAAGGAAATTCAAACACATTCCAAATTTGCAGAAATAGAGCTGAACGACATTCCCACTAAGGACACAGATGCTTTATCAAAATCCACTCCACCTGTTTACCAGAGCCACGCCTCCTTCACCATCGAGTTCGATGAATGTACACCAGGAAAAATTAAAATTAAAGACCATGTGACCAAATTCTCATCTCGCCAGCGCAGTAAACATTCGAGTACTAAAGTGAGCAGCACTGCACCAAATGAGGTCCAGTCTCCTGAGAGCAAGGTTGCTGATTGGCTGGTTCAGAGTGACGTTGGCATGATGTCATTGAGACGGCCGACTAGTGACGATGTGTACAGCACTAAGAGTGACCTTGCATTGCACATCAGGACTCTCAAAGGTCATTTAATATTCCTCTAATGTTCATTTAAATATGAAATATTGTTTATATCTTAGACAAGAGTGAGAAAGTGTGTAGATGTGCACTGTAAAAAATAACTGTCCAAATAAAATTATAAAATGCATGATTTTAAAAGATACAGATTAAAAACAAGTTAAATGATCTGCCAGTGATAATTATAATTGGTAACATTTTTTAAAATAAGAAAACATATCTAGGCTTTATAAAAGAAAATAATGTCTTAAATTAAACATTAAAACACTTATTCCAAGCAGTCAATTTAGTCTAATTAACTTCAAACTAACTAGTTGATTTTTTTTTCTTCTTAATTTGAGTGAAAAGATCTTTAATTCAATTCAATTCATTTTTATTTGTATTGCGCTTTTAACAATGAACATTGTCTCAAAGAAGCTTTACACAGATAATGTGGTGATTAAAAATGAATATGTTCTTTATGAGTAAAACCAGATCTTAGATCTTAAAACCAGAGCTACTAAACAAGAGAATTCCTTTTAAAGTAAGAATCATAATATATTCTTTCTTAGATTACAAATAAAATCAAGATCAAGCCAACAATTTTTTATTCAAATAATACACAGTAGTTACGCTGCAAAACTAAGAACATTCTATACATACTGCTTCTTAAAATACTTAAACTTTTGCAACATAAAACATTATTGAATTTACTTTGTCATCACTGAATACTTAAGGTTCTTCAATATGAAAAATTGAAATCTAACTACAGAACAACTTTATATTTTGATAAGTACTTTGTATAAAGAGCAGCGCTCCAAAAAAGAATAACCGTACTGGATAATGTTTGAAAAGAGTGTGGTGACTTATAGTACAGATTCTTATAATTTGTTATTTTGTTGTAAATAAATGTAAAAGTATATGATAAAATAATAATAAAAGTCCTAAATGTGATTATTGAGCATTTTCTACTGGGCAACCTTAAAACCAGTTATTACAGCTAAAAATAAGTCTTAAAAGATACAAGGCCTTCAATGATGTCTCGGATGGTAATGAAGCTCAATTTGTAGGTAAAAAAATAAACTTTAAGCTTTACCAGGTAAAGAAAAATAAATAATCTTAAAACAATTATAAAAATCTTACAAAATCTGCTCTTACATAGTTTTTTGTTCTATAAATAAATAACTTTAATACGATTTGAGATTAAGTCTGGAAATAGGATTGCAAGTCCTGAATAGATGAGGTCCATTGCAGTGTATGTTCTATAAATTGTATGTTTAATTTGTATTGTTTACACGTTAATAAAGTGTTTCTACACTTGTTTGTAGGTCACCATCATGAAGATGGCACTCAGAGTGATTCTGAAGATCCTGTAATAAATGGAAAGAGTAGTAAATCTCATCACTCAGTTCAATCGGAGGAATCAAGCATGTCAAAAATATTGGAACCATCTGATTCTTACAAACCTCAGTCACCAACTACAAATACTCATGAATTCTCCAGTGTACTTGAAGGAAGTGAAGTAGAAGAACCTTTACATTTAACTCAAAGCCAAATCAAATGTGTACCTCAGGAAAGTCAGAGCCAGCAGGCCTTTATTATTGAGTTTTTTGATGATAATCCACGGAAGAAACGTTCCCAGTCCTTCACCCACAATTCTGTGCACGGAGATAATTATTCAGCTCTTAAAGCGAAACTGGAGAGACGTAAAGGAGCTGAAAGACCGGCATCGGTTCATGGTAGCATTCCTCCTACGCAGCAAATCACGGTCCCTCTAAAGGGCTTCAGTCACACTGCTCATAAAAGATCAAGCTCACTAAAGAGGGAAAAAGCAGAGGATGCAACAAGCAAAGGTGGAACTTCCCCTTCCTCCTCTGGCACTTCCTGTTCCATCACTTCCTCCTCCTCTCGCTCCTCTCCAGCAATCACCATCAAACCTTTTGGAAGCATTGGAAAGAAATCCAAACTTGCTCAAGAATTTGTTCATGAGTTTCTTAATGAATCATCCCCTCCGATGTCAGCACCACCAGTGATGATGTCACCATCACAGACAAATCTTCCATCTCCAGAGGACAAACGTGTATGTGCACCATCCTCCATGTCTTACCCCACCTCTCCATCCCAGATGCATAAACAGCATCTGCCCCAAACGCTTCTTCCTGCTTCTTTTCCTGTTTCTGTCCTGACCTCGCCTTCAGCTGTGGCTCCAGATTCCTGTGTTTCAGCCTTACCTCCATTTACTCCTATATTGGGCCCTGGATCAGATTCTAAAGCCCTCAGAACACAACCAAAAGGCCCTGGAGCAATTCGTACGGAAGAGGAGGACAGTTTAAGTGATGCTGGTACTTACACTATTGAGACTGAGTGTCAGGATAAAGAAGTGGAGGAAGCTCGCAGTATGATTGATCAGGTGAAAAAGAAAGATAGGCCATCTTCACGTTTTATTACTGAGCTAACTTAATATCCACACAGACAATAAAACCCATTTGTAAATGTTTTACAGGTGTTTGGAGTGCTGGATGCTCCGGAATACAGCGGCGTTTACAGACCAGTCATCAATGAGCAGGAAATATTAAACCAGTCCCGAGCTGAAATCATGAACACATCAGCAGAAGATCTTAATGATCTTAATTCAAGCATTAGTGGAGATCCAGAAAGCTTTCTACAGGTATCTGTGATCACCTTTGTTATAAAACACTCAGTGATGAGTATTTATCATTAACTCAAGGGGCTTTATGTGATAAGGATTTAATACTGAACTGACACACATCAGGATTCAGTGTTTACAGTGCAAGTATTAACGGAGCTTTAATTCAGCACATATTGTTATTTTACAGTTTTTTTACAAAATGTATTAAATTCATTATTTTCCTCTAAATTCTACAAACAATAATATAATGACAATGTGAAAGAAGTTTGTTTAAAATCTTAAAAAAGAAAAATGATGTGCATAAGCCTTTGCCATGACACTTTAAATTCAGCTCCCGTTTCTACTGAACATCCTTGAGGTGTTTCTACAACTTGATTGGAGTCCACCTGTGGTAAATTCTGTTTATTGGACATGGTTTGAAAAGACACACACCTGTCTATAGAAGGTCCCACAGTTAACAGTGCATGTCAGAGCACAAACCAAGCCATGAAGTCCAGGGAATTGTCTGTAGACCTGGAAAACAGGATTGTATCAAGTCACAGATCTGAGGAAGGAGGCAGAAAAATTTCTGCAGCATTGAAGCTCCCAATGAGCACAGTGGTGCACCTGAAGGACTCTCAGGCGATGAGAAACAAAGATTGAACTCTTTGGCCTGAATGCCATGTGTCATGTCTGGAGGAAACCAGGCACTGCTCATCACCTGGGCAATACCATCTCTACAGTCGAGCATGGTTGTGGCAGCATCATGGTGTGGGGAAGTTTTTTTCAGCAGGAACTGGAAGACTGTTCAGGATCAAGGGAAAGATGGATGTACAGAAACCTGCTCCAGAGTGCTCTGGACCACAGACTGCGGCAACGGTTCATCTTCCAACATGACAACCACCCTAAACACACAGACAAGATAACAAAGGAGTGTCTACGGAACGACTCTGTGGATGTCCCCAAGTGGCCCAGCCAGACTTGAACATCTCAGGAGAGATCTGAAAATGGTTGTGGACCGACACTCCCCATCCGGCCTGATGGCGCTTGAGAGGTTCTGCAAAGAAGAATAAGAGAAACTGCCCCAAAATAGGTGCCAAGCTTGTAGCATCAAACTCAAAAAGACTTGAGTGCTTCAACAAAATAAGCAAACGCTGTGAATATTTATGTCCATGAGATTTTTTTTCATTTTTTATTCATTTGCAAAGATTTCAAACAAACTTCTTTCAAGTAGAATTTTGAATGAAATATTGAATTTACTACATTTTGGAATGAGGCTGAAACATAACACAATGTAGGAAAAGTGAAGTGCTGTGATCCTTTCCAGATGCACTGGACATGTAGATGAGATGAGGAAAGGCTCCTGGTGTTAAAGGGATTCTATTCTCTGTATATTTACAGTTCATTCAGAAAGTATTCAGATTCCCTTTACTTCTTTCAGTGTTGTTATGTTACTATATGATACTACAATCATTCAGATTTATTTTTTTTCTCATTAATCTACACTCAGGCCTCCCAAAGTCTCAATGAATGTCTGACAATTACATCAGAGCAAAAACCAAGCCATGTGGTCAAAGAAACTTTGGCAGAGCGCAGGATTGTTGCAAGGCTCATATCTGGTGAACTAAATATTCCCAAGAGCACAGTGTCCTCAATAAATTTGAAATGGAGGAAGTGTGGCACAACTAGGACTCTTCAAAAAATCTGACAAACAGAGCAATCAGGGAGAAGTGCCTTAGTACAAAAGGTGACCAAGACTAAGTTCTGGAGATCCTGTGTGGAGATGGACAAATTTCTAGAAGGACAGCCATCACTGCAGCCATTCATTGCTCTGGGCTTTAAACATGGGCCTTGACCTGAACCCTATTGAACATTTCCTCAGAGACCTGAAGGTGGTTGTCCACCAACGCTCCACACCGAAATAATTGTAGTATCAGACTGTACATATAAAGTGAAGGGGGTCTGCTCTGAATGCTCTGTAGATGTCTGTATTCAGTTATTTATGTGTCCTTCTGAATGTCCTGTAATAAAGTCTGTCTTTATTCCTCTCTGTAGGTGAGCGTTTGTGTTTAACTCTTCCTCCTGAAGCCTGGCTATGAACACTGTGTTCCAGATTGTTGTGATGTAAATGTACTTTATTAAATGCAGGAACATTCTGATCTAAGTGGGCCGAGGTGGGTGTCTCGGTGGGCAAGTTTAGCAGATACCTACAGCGACTCTGGAACTGCAGTGGCACCTTCACAAGGAACTGTTCCATATCAAGGTGCAGTTTAACGTTCTTATATTGTTTAATAATCAGTGTTCATCACTTTCTTTTCATCTCTTCATTTGTTTTATACAATTTTTATAGATGCTGATATAATGTTAGATTTGCAGTATCACACGTTTCACATCGTTTCAGGCTCACACGTTCATTTTGGCTTTGCAGATAAAAAAGCAGGACTGAGCGTGAGTGTGGATCATTCTGAATCAGAGTGTACTCAGAGCTCCAAAACTAGACGTCTTCTTCCTCAGGTTCCTTCTGCAGGAGAAAAGCAAGAGATTAACCCTCCATGTATCCTGATCCGGACCGAGCCAAGCATGGAATGTGATTCATCTGAAAAGGTCCCTAGAACATTGCAGTTGGATTCCACTCAGAGGCTAAAGGTTCAAGAAGATGTGGATCATGATAGCCTTAGTGACACCAGTCGTTCTGATGACAGTTCAATCCTGGACAGGAGCTCAAAGAGTCAAGAGCTTTACAGAATGACAGCATCATTAATATCTGAGAAAATCCAACCCAAGGCCACTTCTTTCTACATTGGCTCTGAGGAGGCCTCCTATAAATCAGATGCATCTCGGAGTCAGGTTCTTTTCCAAAATGAGCGAGCTGCTTCTCCCAAGATACCTCCAACTACAGTCCTGATACGCCACCTCAGTAGCCACGAGTCCACACGAGCCGTAAAGCCAAACTCATCAGCACCCAATCTCCAAACCCATCACAAAGACTCAGTTCCTACCAAAGACCCTCCATCATCCTCTTTTGTTCGCCAGGAGAGCTTCACCAAAGATCGACCAAGTGACAACATCCAGGTTAAAAGGCTTCCTCACATCTCCAGTCATCCAACTTTACGGGATTTAGGTACTGTAGGAAGTGAAGAAGAAACTTTGTCAAAGGAAAGCAAGCAATCCTCATCTTCTCAAAGGCAGAAAAAGGGAAGTTCTCCAGAACAGGCTGAAGATTCTCTTTCCGGTGAATCAGATGTGGACACAGCTAGCACTGTGAGCTTAGTGAGCAGTAAAAATGTGCCTGTTAGTACAGTGAAGAAGCATGCATCGTCTAGTGCACCTCGTAAGACTAAATCCTCCTCGGGTTCATCTTCTCAGGAGAAAAGCAAACAACCAACAGCTCGGGAACGACTTTCAGAAAAACGTCGCAGTCATGCAGTTAGGGAAAACAGTGGTGCTAAATCAGAACCTGTGCGTCGTCTCCATTTACGCCGCAGCACCGGAACCAGCGGCTCACTAGATTTCTCTGACAATCAGCAGATCCATAGCCAAACTGAAAGTGCTTCTTCTGATCATGAATCAACATCACGACCTTCTAGTCGCAAGAAACTCTCAGTATCCCAGCAAATCCAAGAACCAATCAAATCCAGTAAAGCGGCTCACCAGGTCCTGACACGGTCCAACAGTCTCTCGGCTCCTAGGCCAACGCGGGCCTCCATGCTGCGCCGTGCTCGGCTTGGAGAAACATCTGATAACGAAGGCGTGGAAATGGATCGAGCATCTCAGGATTCAGAACAAACCAGACCCTCTGGAGACACCAAAAAGCTCTCTAGACTGGACATTTTAGCCATGCCTCGTAAACGCACCGGATCTTTCACCACCCCGAGTGATAACGAATCACTGAGCAAACAAACACAGAGCCGTCCTCCTGACACGAGCGCTAACGGCCGTAGACTGTCCACAAGTGACACTAAATCAACCAACAAAATTTCTCCAACAGCAGAGAAACAACCGTCCAATCGCACATCTATCAATCAGACCAAACACCCTGGCAGCAGCAGTAAGTATAAATATATAAATATATATCAGTTTCGGGCATGTATTTGGTACCTGGACCTTCAGTGAGGACGTACCCGACTTAATCCACCTCTTAATACCACCACCGTCACATCACAATTACAGAAATCATCAACACAATACAAACACACAATATAACAACACACTTCATTACAGAGAGACGTTTCACATCTGGAGGTAAAAACCATTTTACTACACCAACAAACCCAGTTACACTCCACACCTCCACACTACAACCACATCTGTGCACCTACAACATCTGGAGCAGTTCACAATCAATATTTATCTAATAACATCACAAAAACATTAAAATGTAAATAAAACAAAACCTACACCAGAGATACAGACTCATAATGTGCAGCGCCCCCCAGAGGCTGTAATCCAGTGGTAGCGCTCGTATTCACTGGTCTGGAAGTGGAGATCAAACCCTTTCCCAGACTGAGACACGCTAGCGAGCTTCAGGGTTGGTGACCTCCTCACCATGTCTCGCTTTTCTTCACAGTGGATTTTTAAGTGTCTGAGACCAAATCAATTTCTCTTCTTCTGTAAGTGTAAAAAAGTGTAACTCAGATGTATGAACGTGTGCAGAGCTACACACGTGTTTTACCAGTCCAACTCGACTGTAACAGTTTCCCTCTGAACAACCAATCAGAGGACGGAACAATGCTGTTCTGGGCCAGTGATCTGCTCTGTGAGGAGAATCTGAAATCTGATTGGATAAAGAAACAGAGCTGTTTATTAAGTGGACGATAGTAAAACACCAGCAGTACTGATTCTGAAGGTTCTGAGCAGATTAGATTCACATGGCAGCACAAAGAGGCTGAAATCTGATTGACAAAAAATCTAAGATCCGCATCCACATACTGAAGCAGTGCAGCCGAGAGAAACACTCCCACATGAAGAGAAGAAACTGATGGAAATAAATTAATATAATTTTATTTAACAAATATTAGAATTGAGGTTGTAAATGTAGCTCAGTGCTTCTGATCGTGTTTAGACCAGCAGAGAAGGATTTTCTGCCCTGACCACACACACACACACACACACACACACACACACACACACACACACACACACACACACACACACTTCCTGTTTACATTCTGCCTCAGAAATGTGTTTCTTTATACATTATTATTTAATAAACACTTAGCTACTCCAATTTACTTTATATAGCTAGTTTAGTGTTATTTAGCTGTTAGCATTTAGTGTAGCTAGCAGTTACTGTTATTTACTGTGTGGTATGCTAACAGTGTTAGCTTTTTTCTAGCCACTGTTTCTTGTGCTACTGCAGTTAGGGGATGATTAGATGTAAATATTTAGAAGAACTTAGCTATTGTTTGTTCTAGTTTTTTGATAATTTCTTTTTTATATTAAATATTAATGAATTAATCTAAACATAAAAAAATATAAAGTAATCTTTTGATGAGAATAAAAACATTAAAAGGAAATAAATATCTTTCCTCTGCAGGTTCTCAACGCAGACAGAAAGGTTCAGATTCCTCCACATCAGAAGAAGAGCATGATGTGGGCTCGAAAACCAAATCCTCTCACACTTCAACCTCGACTCAGACACAAACTCCACAAAGACTCGTTCCCACCAGGCTGGAGTTAGAAGATGATGAAGCACAAAACGAGCACTACCAGAACTGGACCAATCACAGTGCAGAGATCGCCAGGTCACATGACATTTTAATGAGTTATAACACTGGTACCGAACATTGATTAACACTCAGTCTGTGTATGAATGTGTGTGTATGTGTGTGTGTATGTTTGTGTGTGTGTGTGTGTGTGTGTGTGTGTGTGTGTGGTGTACAGGCTGAGTCAGGACCTGGCCAAAGATCTGGCTATTCTTGCACGTGAAATCCATGATGTTGCAGGAGAAGCTGAGACACACACACCTGCAGGGGCGGGGTACAGCACTCCAGCTGGCTCCGCCCCAACCACACCTGCATCCACTATCTCTGCTCGAGAGGAGGTGGGGCTTAGAAGTGCCACTCATCACATCTATTATTACTGTGAATCTCTTCATCCATCCCTAATCATCTCATCTGTTGTTTAACACTTTAATAATGACTTTACTAAGTTATTCAGATTCATCTCTCAGTCATTTCTGTGTGTGTGTGTGTGTGTGTGTGTGTGTGTGTGTGTGTGTGTGTGTGTGTGTGTGTGTGGTTGGGGAATCTGTTGCAGTTGGTACATCACATTCCAGATGCCAGTCTGAGTTATCAGAAAGTCCCTGCAGGTTCTCCGAGTCCAGTGGATCAAGAGAGTGATGGAAGTAAACGACGTGCTTGGAGTAGAGAAGAGGTGTGTGTGTGTGTGTGTGTGTGTGTGTGTGTGTGTGTGTGTGTGTGTGTGTGTGTGTGTGTGTGTGTTTTTGTATTCAACACTGTTTTGCTACTTAAATGTTTGTGCTGCAGGTGATTCTGGACAATCTGATGCTGAACCCAGTGTCACAGCTCTCCCAGGCCATCAGAGCAAATACAGAACAACTCACTGAGAAGATGAAGTGAGACATCACACACACACACACACACACACACACACACACACACACACACACACACACACACACACACACTGCTTCTTTATATTTATGATAGAGATAATTATTTAAAAAAGCATGACTGAAGGACCCCAATGCAGGATGCAGTCAGGGGTTCAGGAGAGAAAGTATACAGTTCCAAACTGTTCAAAATAATTAAGACGATCCAAAAACACAAACCAAACCCGAGCCAGAACCATGGCAGAACAGTGCAGGCAGAATCAGAAACCAAAAGCACAAACAGTCCACAGTCCTAACGGGTGAAAGGGAAACCAGGGTGGAACAGGGATCAAGGACTGGGGTGAGGGTTGGGAAATGAATTGTTCAGGGTGGTCAAACACAAGCTTGAACTCTGCCAGAAAGGCTGAACAGCTCGACCTACAAGGACCCTGGGCATCTCAATCAGCTGTGGCCCACGTAAGGGCTTTGCCCAAGAGGAAGGAGATGATGTAGCCTATCTTCACCTAGTTGGTCAGGATGGAGTGCATGTGTGATGCAAATGTGTGATGGTAGTGGGTGAGGAACCACGATCAGGTCTCAGGGTCTTCAGAATAATGATGGGGCAGAGGAGGCAGGTAACTGTCACCCTACTGAACTCTACACTACATTGTATAAACACTGTGTATAACTTCTGTACAATTCTACATACTATGTACATATTACATATAGTATTTTTATACTCCTCATTCTCCACACACATTTAACCTCACACACATCTGCACTATTTTATTTTTGTATATCTATTTATATATTTATATATATATATATATAGTGGACTTGTTTTTTCAGCTTTAGCACATTTTACACTGCCATAAACCTATAACTATTTACTTCTACTTTTCTACAGTGTCCACACGTGTCTTCACTACTACAGACTTTATATCTATTCACTGTACATATGTTTATATATTATATATATATATATTATAAACTGAGTGCTGGAGATGGTTGAGATGATGGAGATAGTTAAAAAGATGGAGATGATGTCCTGTAAGCCCTGTGTGTATGTAGGTTTTCCTGTTGTGTCAATCTGGAGCTGGATTGTTGAAGTTGTGTGGTCTGTTTCTCATGGTTTTGGCCCTCTGACCCATATGTTTTTTGTTTTGCTATAAACACTTTGTTTTTATTTATTCAGCATTTTCCCATTTTTCCTGGATTTCATTAAGTTTTATTTGTGTTGATAAAGAATGTATAAGTTTGTTCTTTATACAGTAGATATATAATAGATGATTAGGAGCAGATAGAGTAGATGGAGGAGATGGAATGAGCAGCTTTGTTAGTTCTCAGTGAGGATGAGATTTTTACACTGATTATGAAACTCATTATGAAACTCAGTGGTGTGTGTGTGTGTGTGTGTGTGTGTGTGTGTGTGTGTGTGTGTGTGTGTGATTATTGCAGGTCTTTATTCCACGGTTCTACAGAAGTCTGGGAGGAGATTGAAGCTAAAATGAACCCTGAAGATGAAGTTCCTATCATCAAAACCTCCAACAAAGTAAGAGTATTGAGTGTTTGTGTGTGTTGGAGTAGTGTAAGTATGGATGTGTGTGTGTCCACAGTATTTCACAGATTTTATGTTGAAGATAATGTGTGTGTGTGTGTGTGTGTGTGTGTGTGTGTGCGTGCGTGCGTGCGTGCGTGCGTGCGCGTGCGTGCGTGTGTTTGTGTAGGAGATTTCCTCCATCCTGCAGGAGCTGAGGAGGGTACAGAGACAGCTGGAGGGTAAGAAACATCTTCATTAGATTTACGTTTAAACATCTCACTGCTCCTGATTGTCTTTATATCAGTCTTTTCTTCTCTTCTCAACTCAGTGATCAACTCCATTGTGGAACCTGGAGGAGCTGTGAAGATCACAACACCACCTACAGCTGGAAAAACTAAACCTACACCTGCAAATACCAAACGAGGGGCTAAATAAGTAGGGGGGTAAATAAAACCCCCAGGGGAATGACGTTTGTTTAGTTTAGTAATCGCTGCTGAAAATGCCTTTGTGCTTTGTAGATCACTATAACGCTGTGTTACATACACTGCTGCTTGCTTCAGAGAAAAGACAGTGTGTGTGTGTGTGTGTGTGTGTGTGTGTGTGTGTGTGTGTTTCAGTTTTAGTCTTATTTATAGTGTGACCTTGTCTAAATTCCCTGATCCTCTCAGAACCTGATCTTCTTAGAACAATGATCCTCTCAGCAGATCCTCCGCACATATCATTAGTTTGGTGCAATGCATTGTGGTAATGTTTTAAAATAAGAAATGAAGAGGAAATTTACCAATGAGCGTTAGTGGAATTACATTATAACTGTGCTATGCATTCACACACACACACACACACACACACACACACACACACACTCGCATTCACACACACACACTCGCACTCACAAACACACACATACACACACACACACAATTGCACACAATCGCACACACACACACACACACACTCGCACACACACACACACACTCGCACAAACATACACACACACTTGCACACACTCGCGCACACACACACACCACACACACACACACACACACACACACACACACTTTCTCTCTCACACACACAAGCGCACTTACACACACACACACACACACACACACACACACACTTTACTGCAACCTGCAGCTTCCATTTACATACACACACACACACAATCGCACACACTCACACACACACACACACACACACACACACACACACACACACACACACACACACACACACACACGCAGTGTGACAGAAGTGTAAATAAATATAGATTATATTACCCAGTGCAATTTGGTGACTCCTAAGCTGAGAGAAGAAGAGTGTGAATAAGATAAGAGTGACTGAATGCTAAAGTGGCTAATAAACACTAAACAGTGTGTGTGTGTGTGTGTGTGTGTGTGTGTGTGTGTGAGTGTGTGTGTTGTAAAGGGAAGGGGAGTGTAAATGGAAGCTGCAGGTTGCAGTAAAGTGTGTGTGTGTGTGTGTGTGTGTGTGTGTGTGTGTGTGTGTGTGTGAGAGAGAGTGTGTGTGTG
>MU598383.1:75076-114916 GCA_024362625.1 Silurus asotus
TGTGGGGGTGTAGAGTTGAGGGTTGTGGGGGTGTGGTGTAGAGTTGAGGGCTGTGGGGGTGTAGAGTTGAGGGTTGTGGGGGTGTGGTGTAGAGTTGAGGGCTGTGGGGGTGTAGAGTTGAGGGTTGTGGGGGTGTGGTGTAGAGTTGAGGGCTGTGGGGGTGTAGAGTTGAGGGTTGTGGGGGTGTGGTGTAGAGTTGAGGGCTGTGGGGGTGTAGAGTTGAGGGTTGTGGGGGTGTGGTGTGGAGATGATTCTACATTTGATTGTCTGTACTTCAAAACAGTCATCAGAATGAATGTAGGCCTGATTGGGAATGTTTATGTTCCCTGAGGATCCCAAGCTCAACTCTCTCAATGCCGATTTTCATCTAATTCAATTTTACTTTTGTGGGGGTGTAGAGTTGAGGGTTGTGGGGGTGTGGTGTAGAGTTGAGGGCTGTGGGGGTGTAGAGTTGAGGGTTGTGGGGGTGTGGTGTGGAGATGATTCTACATTTGATTGTCTGTACTTCAAAACAGTCATCAGAATGAATGTAGGCCTAATTGGGAATGTTTATGTTCCCTGAGGATCCCAAGCTCAACTCTCTCAATGCCGATTTTCATCTAATTCAATTTTACTTTTGCACCGATTTAATTCACATCTTTATTGACCTTTCTGCCACCTACTGGTGAATGGTTACAATAACATTCTGAAAATGTTAAATCTTAGAGCCATTGTTGCTCCTTGTGGGTCTGTATCTCGGTAAGAGGGTGGCAATATGGTCTCACACTGCTGTCCCCAAAAAGTGTAGTAACTGCACCACCTGTGATCAAAAACTAAATGATAAATTCACAGCTGTATATTCTCATGAATCCAGAGTCAGATAAAGTGAATGTTCCTCAGCATGAGAGTCTTTAGTGCTTTCCGTTCCTGTTCAACCAAAAATTGTTTTATGCCTTAACTCTTTAGGCCTCGTTGATGCGTGCGCGCAACAAATACCCTATTGTTCTCAGGTGTTAATGTTTAGCAATAGATTAATTAAAAATGGAGAAGAGTAACCATGACTAACCATGTAACCATAACATCATTCTGAAGCTCTCAGCCTCAAGCAGTGATTTCAGATCTCTGTTTTTCAATGGAAAATGTATAATGAATGTATTTGCTGAATGTGTGTGAGCAGTACACAACAACAACATGCATAAAAAAAACTTACTACTTACATTATTATTGTAATAACGAGTCACAAACACACCCACTGCTGCTGATCCCCGTTTATTAGGAAAGATGAGGCTGAACAACATGCTGTAAAGCATTTCTGCTCCAAACAAACAATAGTGTTGTGATTTAGATGTTTATTCTTTTGTTTATGTCACAGAACTTCGGCTGGCGTTTGTATGTATATATTTCTGAATAACTTTCACATAAAAATCTTGCTGGTAAAAAAAACAAGTATGGCTGGTAGAAAATAGTGTTACAAAACAGCTGAGACCACAAAAATAAATAAATAAATAAATAAAACAGTAAAAAAGGCGGAATCTTTGGTTGAGACTGTTTTTTTATGCTCCGCCTCTCATTTCAAACCTTTTATTTCCAGCCAGTAGCACTATGGAAACAAGATGATTGATGGAAAATGTAGCCAATAAGTGCAGGATTCTAACGATATATGGGAGGAGTTTATTCTTCATGTGTGTGAGTCTGAGTTGTATTATTCTTTATAAACTCTTACTGGCCGAAACAGCACGTGGGTAGTGACGAACCAGGAAGTGATGCAGCTCTCAGGTCAACATAAACAGCTGTTTATAGCACATGCTTACTGGACTTTGTTTACAAAAAAACTAAGAAAACAAGGGAAAAAAATGGACAATCAAAAAAGTTTTTTTATCGAAGGTTTGCAAAAAAAGCAGTGATGTGGAAAATATTTTTGGGGGCGGAGTAACAACAGAGACATGAAGCTCTACATCTGTGTTACAATAAATCTCCCTTTATAGTTTTATACGATTTTATTGGTTTTATTGCCTGTTTGTTTTTATAAGAGAAATGCTTGAAAAGTGTGTGTGTGTGTGTGTGTGTGTGTGTGTGTTTATTTATTGTTGAGATTGGATGTGTGTGTGTGTGTGTTTATTTATTGTTGAGATTGGAATGGCCAGACATCAATATGAATGGTTATGATGCTACCTGGCCATCAGTATGAACTCCAACTCAACATCTAAAGCCCCAAACATGTAGAACAAAAGCCTTCACTGATCAGCAGCTCATTAATATGCAGACTGTATGAATAGAGTCTGAATGATCACCTGAGTTTAGCAGGTGCCTCTCACACAGGGGGAGGAGAAAAAGGACCAGACACAGTCTCAGATAAATGTTTGTAGGAATCTTATTTTTTATGATATCTTTATTTAATTCTAAATATAAACTCATGAGACATGTGGCTTTTAATTATTTTCTGGATTGCTCCAGTACTGATTTCATGTATTTATATATATGAAATAAAAATAATGTTAAATGCAGGAAATGTATATCTATGGGACTTCATAATCTACAACTCAATATCTTTTTGAGGAATATTAAATTTGATGTACAGTAAAGCTCAAAGTGTCTTCTTTCCAAAGATATTTAAATTGTGTATGAAGCACATTTTTATCCGAAACTGTAAACATTTAAAGTTTGGTAGAGCGTTTCAGCTGTGAGTCCTAAAATCTGGGTGTGGAGGGGCGAAACATACATAGTCTCAGATAAATTGTTTGTAGAATCTTATTTTTTATGATATCTTCATTTAATTGTAAATATAAACTCATGAGACATGTGGCTTTAACCCATTATTTTTCTGGATTGCTCATGTATTTATATATGAAGGAAAAAAAATGTTCATTAAAGGATTATTTTTTAATACGGTACTTAATCATCAATAACTTATCTTTTTGGGCAATATCAACTGTGAATAATGGACAGTAAAGCTCAAAGTGTCTTCTTTTTAAAGATATTTAAATTGTGTGTGTAGTCCACGTTTATCAGGACTAAATCAGTGTTACCATTTAAAGTTAGGTAGCGCATTTCAGCTGTGAGTCCCAAAACCTGTGTCGAGGCCTAACAGGTTAAAGGAAGTGTGTTTGTGTCTCAGCTACACATTATGAGTAAAAATACACATCACTCTTCAGACCCTTCGTGTAAAGTTATGGCTCCGGTGCTCTGTGTGTGTGTGTGTGTGTGTGTGTGTGTGTGTGTGTGTGTGTGTGTGTGTGTGTGTGATTCCAGATGCTTGACCCCAAAACACTGCTCACAGCGTTCATTATCCTTATTGCTGTTTTTCTTCTTATTATTTTGATGTGTTTCTTTATCAGTTCGCTGTTTGAGCCCGTATAAAGTGGGTCCATGTCGTGGCTCTTTCCCTCGCTGGTACTACAACGCTGCATCAGGTGTGTGTGAGATCTTCACATTTGGAGGATGTAAACCAAATGACAACAACTACCTGTCTGAGCAGGACTGTTCCAACGCCTGTACAGGTGTCACAGGTGCCGTACGAGAGACTTCCACATTTCATTTATTTCTAATGTGTGAGAGGCAAAAGTGCTAAATTGGTGTACAGTTGTATGATTTATACAATATTTCTGCACCACGAGGGTTAAAGAAGTTAATATTCTATTTAAAAAGTCAATATTAAATTTTATTATATTTATTATTTCTTTATAGTTGTTTCTGAAACAAGAAAAATTAAACCAGAAGGTAATTTTTTCTTTTAAATTTTTTGTAAAATAAGTTTAAAATGTAACTATTTTTTATTAATGAATTTGTTATATTTGAATCCTGTGTGTGTGTATGTGTGTGTATGTGTGTGTGTGTGTGTGTGTGTGTGTGTGTGTGTAGTGTGTAATACTTCGTGTGGGGAAGGGCAGTTTGTGTGTGCAAATGGTTGTTGTATAGACAGTAGTGTGGAGTGTGACGGACATCAGCACTGCAGTGATGGATCAGATGAGGAAAACTGCCAACAAAGTAAGACACACACACACGTACACACACACACACACGTACACACACACCCAAACACCACAAACATACACCTGCAGTTGCACTCTGTCTTTTCTGTTTCTGATTTAGTTTTCATGTATTTTCTGTTTGTTTGTGTGTGTGTGTGTGTGTGTGTCTCTGTGTGTCTGTGTGTGTGTGTGTGTGTGTGTTAGTGAACAGGACTTTGACTCAGTTACTGGAGATCAGTGTGGATGAACAGAAGGGTCAGTAACACACGGAAACACAATTGGACCAATTAGATCACAGCCTCTGATTATTTGTGTGTTTGTGTGTGTATATAAATGTGTGTGTGTGTGTATATAATGTGATAATGTGTGTGTGTGTGTGTGTGTGTGTGTACAGTGATGTGTGTTGATCCTCCTCTGACTGGGCCGTGCAGAGCGAGCATGTCTCTCTGGTTTTATGATCCTTTAAAGCAGAGCTGCTTTCGCTTCACGTACGGAGGCTGCGGCGGAAACAAGAACAGATTTGAGAAGAAGGAGGTGTGCATGGAGACATGCTCAGGAGTCACAGGTACCAAACCAGACATCATCTCATCATCATCATCACACCATCTATACTCCATCATTTTTCACATCACACTCATGTTATCAATCATGCCATCATCACACCTTCATCACATCATGCCACATGTGTACAGAAAGAGCAGCTGTGTGTGTGTGTGTGTGTGTGTGTGTGTGTGTGTGTGTGTGTGTGTGTGTGTGTGTGTGTGTAATATTAATTTGTGTTGTTTCAGAAAGTGATGTTTTTGCGAAAGGGCCTTTTGAGCGGGTCGAGGAACTCCTGGAACCTCCAAGAGGTATTATTTCTAAATGTGTGTGTCTGTGTGTGTGTGTGTGTGTGTGTGTGTGTGTGTGTGTGTGTTTGTGTGCTGGTGCATGTCCAAAGTAATGTGTGGTGTGTATGTACGTGCTTGTGTGTGTGTGTGTGTGTGTGTGTGTGTGTGTGTGTGTGTGCACGCATGCACATGCAAAAAGTGATCTGTGTGTGTGTGTGTGTGTGTGTGTTGCAGGTTCTGTTGCTACGGTAGTGATCGTGGTCGTGCTGATCTTGGCTCTGATTGGTCTGCTCAGTTGTTATTGTATAAGAAACAGGAAGAGAAAGTCAGAATCTCTGAGTGGTGCAGTAGCGAATCCTCCTGTAGCGAATCCTCCTGTAGCGAATCCTCCTGTAGCGCTAACTGAGGAATCTCATGCACTCCTTTAAACACACACACAAAAGTTCAACACAAATGTGCATTTGTAATGTGTACTTTATTTTTGGTGTATGTATACATTTTTATAGGGTGTTAGGTGGTGTGTGTGTGTGTGTGTGTGTGTGTGTGTGTGTGTGTGTGTGTGTGAGAAACTTGTGTTTTATTAATCATTGTATATTTACCTGTTTGAGGTTGTGTAAATTATGTTTTAGAAACTGTAGTTGTGTTTAAACTGAATTTATTGATGATGTTTAGTTGTGTATTTGTTGTGTATTTGTATAGTTGTGTATTTGTTTATTTTCTCTCAGGTTGATTTAGTTGTTTTAGTAGTTTATCTTCTTGATATATTTTGAATAAAGGGAATTCACAGATCTGAAGTGGGAGTTTACATTATTCTGCACAACCGAGACAAACTGAAGAAGAAGTTTTCCACATACAGAATTCAGTTTGAAGGACAGAGATGTGTTTTCATGGTGGGGTGGGTTTGATGGACATGTTAGAGGGACAGGAGCAGGGATTTGTGGGAGGAGTTAGTGGGACAGGGATGGTTTAGGGGACAGGGGTGGGTTTAAGGTTTGAGGTGAGTATGAGCAGGAATTAAACTCTACACTCTGCTCTGGTCACCACAGACTGCAGCATTCGTGAGCACATCTACCAATACTAAAGAAATCCCATGATGCACTGCAGCAGGGTGAGCACTGAGGATAACAAGATCCTTCTGAATAATCTTCTTATAAACATGACGTGGTGATGACGGGAGTTCTGCAGGGTGAAAAGAGTCACACCTGTACTCACCAAAACACTGTTCTCATACACTCCCTACACCAGGGTGTTAACCAGGTTAAACCTCACACACACACACACACACACACACACACAGCTGAGTCAGACACTGGGTATTTAAAATAAAATAATGAAATAAAACACATGAACCTCCTGAGTCATGACACTACTGAGATTTCTAATTCTTAACAAACTCAAAACAACATCTAATGTGCGTGTGTGTGTTGTGTGTCTGTGTGTTTTGGTGTGTGTGTGTAACGTTGTGTGTGTGTGTGTGTGTGTCAGGGTCAGAAGTGGTAGATTGGTCGTTAAGGCAATAGTTTAGTGGTTAAAGCATTGGACTTTGGAAATCCCAGCCACACCAACCTGCTACTGCTGCACCCCGAGATAAACCATTTAGTGTTTTATAAGTGAGAAGTAATAGTTTGTAGTCTATTCGAATCTTAACAGGAAGTCAGTGTAGGGACGATAAGATCAGGGTTATGTGATCATATTTTCTCGACTTTGTAAGAACTCTGGCTGCTGCATTCTGGACTAACTGTAGCTTGTTTATTAATGACGCAGGACATCCACCTAGTAACGCATTACAGTAGTCTATTCTGGAGGTCATGAACGCATGAACGAGCTTCTCTGCATCCGATATGGACAACATATTTCTTAACTTAGAAATATTTCTAAGGTGAAAGAAGCTGTTTTTGTAACTAGGTTGATGTGATTATTAAAAGATAAGTTGCTCTAAAATAACTCCCAGATCTTTTACTGTTGAACTAGTGTTTACAGAACATCCGTCTAAATGCAGGTTGAGATGCTGGAGCTTCTGTGTACTGGTTTTTGAGCTGATGAGCAAAATATCAGTCTTATCGGTTTTGATGAGATAGTGTGTGTGTGTGTGTGTGTGTGTGTGTGTGTGTGTGTGTGTGTGTGTGTGTGTGTGTGTGTGTGTGTGTGTGCATACTGTAAATCCACATCCACAAGAAAGAGAGGAGAAGTAAGTGAGGGTGGGAGGGTCAGTGAATCAGTTGCAGCTATTAAGTGCTGACTGGCTGAAGCCCCACCCGCGCATGCGCACAGGGCGATTTTTCAAAAAAAGCGGTACTGGAGGAAATAGTTACAGCTGATTTTATAGGAGTGTGTGTTTTCAGTAGGGATATAAAACACACACACACACACATACACACACACACACACACATACATATTTACACACACACATTGAGTGGAGGTTCTCGGTGTTTCTACGCTGTGTATTGTATTAAAGTGGATTTGCTGAAACTAATCACGGTAAGTTACTTAGTTTTTTGTTTGACATTCTACACACACACACACACACACACACACACACACACACACACCCCGCGCTCGCACGTGCTTTATTCTGTTTATATGTGGTGTAATTATTTATGTTTAATAAACAGCGAGTTGAGGCAGATCACCTGTGTGTGTGTGTGTGTGTGTGTGTGTGTGTGTGTGTGTGTGTGTGTGTGTGTGTGTGTGTGTGAGAGTGAGTGATGAGCTTTACAGAGGAAGTTGTGGTCTGTGTTTAGTTTTTCTGTTATTGCTTAGGAACTACAAGACAGTGCTGTTCTCTCTCTCTCTCTCATATATATATATATATAATATACATTTATGTTTGTATATTTGTGTGTGTGTGTGTGTGTGTGTGTGTGTGTGTGTGTGTTAATTGGGACAGGATGAGTTGAATGTGTTGTGCTCAGGTTTCATGAAGGTGTGTGTAGTATTTAGGTGTGTATGTCTGTTACAACATTATTGGCCTGTTAGCGAGTGTGTGTGTGTGTGTGTGTGTGTGTGTGTTCCTTCTGGATGTTATAATAATAATAATAATAATATTTTTGTTATTGTTGCCTTCCATGATACACATTACATACAATAAAAACAAAACAATTAACAGTTTAAAATAATGTAAAACTATTAAATCAAAAAGAAGAACAAATACATCAATCATTTGCCGTCCTGAAAAGACGAGTTTTCTAACAGGATTGGAAAATGGAGACGAGTGGCTGTTTTGGATATGAAGAGGAAGTAAATTTCACAGGTACGGAGCGGTGTAGCTAAAAGCTCAAGATGCCAAACACATACCAGGAAGCACTAAAGAGGATCAGGACATTTGATCATGAACCATAATAGTGGTGCTCCTTAATGAGAGGTCTGGGTGGAGGAGATTTATATTACAGATGTGATAGTAAGCTGTCTGGGTGATCCTGTTAATATGTGCTTCAAAAGATAGGATGAACAAGCTCTCAACCTGGAGCACTGGCAGAACATCAAGAAACAGAGGAACTACTAGTCTTGGATTATTTTTTGTGCCCACGAGCAGTATTTTAGTTTTCTGGAAGTGGATGTGGCATAATCCTGATCATGGTAATTAAAGTGAAGCAGCAGCAGTGGTGTGATGGAGCATCTATGGGTTGAGGTGGTTGTGGTGTGGGAGAGCAGCAGGGGGGTGGTTGTGGTGTGGGAGAGCAGCAGGGGAGTGGTTGTGGTGTGGAAGTGCAGCAGTGGGGTGGTTGTGGTGTGGGAGTGCAGCAGGGGGGTGGTTGTGGTGTGGGAGAGCAGCAGGGGAGTGGTTGTGGTGTGGAAGTGCAGCAGTGGGGTGGTTGTGGTGTGGGAGTGCAGCAGGGGGGTGGTTGTGGTGTGGGAGAGCAGCAGGGGGGTGGTCGTCCCAGGTGATTCATCTCCAGGTCAAGATCTACAAATAACACTTCATGACTCTCTGCTCTCCCCTTCAGCCACTGCTCGTAACTTAGGGGAAACTATGGACAATGAACTGTCTTTTTTCCCACATGTCACTAATGTTGCTCGTTCTTGTCGATTTCTTCTCTATAACATCTGAAGGATTCAACCATTTCTGCCCATACAGGCTGCCCAGGTGCTTGTTCAGTCTCTTGTCATTTCAAGGATGAGTAAATAAACGAGTGAGGGTTAGGGTTAGGGTTAGCGGGTGGACGAGTGGGTGGACTGGTGGATGGACTGGTGGATGGGTAGATGAGTGAGTGGACTGGTGGATGGGTAGATGAGTGAGTGGACTGATGGATGGGTAGATGAGTGAGTGGATGAGTGGATGAGTTAATGGATTATTGCTTGTGTTATATATAAATATATTTATATATTTAGATTTATATATGTACTGTAAATACAGGTCGTCCTCTACTTGCGATGGAGATGGGTTATGACGACCTCAAAGTAAGTCAGAAATATTGTAAGGTGAAGATGGTGCTGTGACTTTCACAGTCTTTTCTGCTTCATGCTGATTTATCTTTTTCATTTTCTGCTCAAAACTGATTGCTTTTCTCCTCTTTATTCACTAGCAGCAGGAGACGTCCTCAGCACCTGGTGCTTTTATCACTAAAATTGCAGTGTGAAACAGAATAAAATACGCACTGAGGCATCTTTAATCCCTCACGCTCTAGTGAGAGAGGGAGGCGTCTCACGGGGGAGAGAGGGAGGCGTCTCACGGGGGAGAGAGGGAGGCGTCTCACGGGGGAGAGAGGGAGGCGTCTCACGGGGGAGAGAGGGAGGCGTCTCACGGGGGGGGGAGGGAGGAGGCTCACGGGGGGAGAGAGGGGGGCGTCTAAGAGGGAGGCGTCTCACGGGGGAGAGAGGGAGGCGTCTCACGGGGGAGAGAGGGAGGCGTCTCACGGGGGAGAGAGGGAGGCGTCTCACGGGGGAGAGAGGGAGGGTGTCTCACGGGGGAGAGAGGGAAGCGTCTCACGGGGGAGAGAGGGAAGCGTCTCAAGGGGGAGAGAGTGGGGCGTCTGACGGGGGAGAGAGGGAGGCGTCTGACGGGGGAGAGAGACAGGGTGTCTCACGGGGGAGAGAGGGAAGCGTCTCACAGGGGGAGAGAGAGACAGGGCGCTTTACGGGGGAGAGAGAGACAGGGCGCTTCACGGGGGAGAGAGAGACAGGGCGCTTCACGGGGGAGAGAGAGACAGGGCGCTTCACGGGGAAGAGAGAGAGGCGTCTCACGGGGAAGAGAGAGAGGCATCTCACGGGAAAGAGAGTGGGGCATCTCACAGCGGGAGAGATTTCTCTTTTCCCAGCTGCGTCCACTGTATCCTACATCATATGCTGCTGCCTGTGGTGCAAAATTTGAAATATTTTTACAATTTTGAGGTGTCGCTCTCGTGATGGAAAAATCATAAGTCGAATCGTAACTCTGGGAACATCTGTATGTTTATATATAATATATATTTACAATACATACAGCATTTTCAATTCCAAACTCAGCACAGCACTGTTTATTGTTTTTGTTGATGTTTGAATATGTATACACACACACACACACACACACACACAGAGCTTGTTTGTAGTGTGGTGTGATCATGTGACTCAGTGCTGTCAGGAGAGAGAGAGAGAGTCTGTTTGTTTATTGTGTGTGAGTTCTCAGTAAAATGTGTACAGTGTTTCTGTGATGTTTTTACTGTGTTCTAGATTTCTGTTTGTGTTGAGCAGCTGCTAATCTGCTGGTAAGTTTACACACTTTTCATTTACACAGTGTAATGCGCGCACACACACACACTACTGAATCATATCCACCCATGCTAAACAACATTGCTGTAATTATTCCCAACACAAACACACACACACACACACACACACACACACACACACACACACACACACACACACACCCCTTCTAATCACTTAATGTGCATTTCATGTCTGGGTTTTAATGTCGGGGGTTTTGTAGGGGTTTAATGTCGGGGGTTATGGCGAGTGAGTGTGTGATGTAATGACGCTGATGTAGTGCTGCTGAGAGTGTGTGTCTGTGTGTGTGTCTGTGTGTGTGTGTGTGTGTCTGTGTGTGTGTGTGTGTGTGTGTGAGAGAGAGAGAGAGAGAGAGAGAAATGTATGAGGCTGATAAAGACAATACTACAGCAGGAAGTGAAATGCTGTTTTAGGGAAGTGATTAATATCAGGGAGGTGCGAGAGAAGATTCTGGTTCTGCAGCATTGTTTAATTACCAGTTCACCTACGTCAGAGCCAAGACGTCCCTGTGAGACAGGTTTTAATCTCAGACTGTAAAATCTCAAGACGTCCCTGTGAGACAGGTTTTAATCTCAGACTGTAAAATCTCAAGACGTCCCTGTGTGTAGAGATTTTATGAACACTGATGTTGAGCAGGGCGAGGTTGGAGCACGGCGAGGTTGGAGCACGGCGAGGAGCTTGGACTTTATTAGTGCAGAACTTCAGGATGATGAAACTGACAGTTTTTGAACGTGGCTTTCAGTATCATGACAAATCGTCATATATATATATATATATATAACAAATAATAAAAAACAAGTCAAAATCCAATGTAATTTGTCCCTTACACTCGGGCAGTGAAATGCTCTGGACAGTGTGAGCTTCACCTGCTCATGGCTGGGTTTAGTGTGGAAGTCTGTGAGGAGCTCAGATCTCACCGTTTCCTTTCCTTCAGCAATCATTCTGAAAGTTTTGGTGGGATTGACAGTTTGGTTTTGAGGTGATTCTATTGAGTTGAACTGGGTGATTCCTTTGTCATTCTCTCATTCCAATGACCTTTTAAATAAATCTGCATCTCCATTCATATCCTGTGATCTTCTGACAGAAGAATGCCATGCATGAAGCTGGTTTTGTTGAATTTCAGTCTGTACAAGGGCACGGTGAGAGGTAACAGCTGGACACCACCCACGCTATGCTAGATGGGATATCAAACACACACACACACACACACACACACACACACACACATATACATCTGTCCTTTCTTTCGCTGCACTGAAGCAGAATCAAATCCACCGAACACCCATGAAAAGTATTGTAACTAATCCACGAGTTATTTGTAGTTCTTCTCCAGAGAAGTACAATAATATTATATGATAATAATAATAATATTATAATTAAATGAAATTTGAAATAGGGCTGGGCGATAAATCGATTTTATCGATTAACTCGAATGTGTCGTTTACATTGATATGTTTTAATAAAAATCGGTTTTCTCTTTAATGTTAGCGACGCTCCCCTCTGGGCTTCCATAGTTTCGAACGAACTCAAACATTTTTCTTTATAGGTTTGCTCAATCTTTCAAATACTTCTAATTTACAGTGTCCCTGTCTATCACTTGAAATGTATTGTTAAATTTCAAGTCATGTTACTGTGGAGTTTTGGAGAAAAGTAAAGGCAAAATCACTCAAAACCTCAGGTGCATTTTCGATCATGTGCCACATTTAAACACTCATAAAACATTTTTCTTTGTAGGTTTGCTCATTTTATGTTATGTTGCGTTCTATTTTCACAATTTACAATGGCTTGTTGTTTCTGATTGCACTTTAACCCATTTAATTAAGTTAAAACTTTTTTTAAGCATTTTTTTTGTCATATGCAGGTTGATTTTAAGCAGGGAAAAATCGATTTAAATCGCAAATCGGATTTTTTGTGAAAAAATGTGATTTTTTTTTTTTAGGCCATATCGCCCAGCCCTGATTTTAATGTATTAAGCCACAGAAAATCAGAATTGAAAACAGATAAGTTACTGAATGGAATGAAGAAACGCAGAACGCTAACAGGTTCAACAGTGAGTAAAGATGTGCTCGTTTACTGCTGCTGTTATTGATATTAGTGTTTAGATTTAGTGTTTGTTCACAGCGGTTTAATTGAATGATCACGATGTCATGATTGAACTGATCATGTGATCTGATGCTCGCGAGTCACGACAGAACAGAACCAGTTACAAACACACAGTTTACACAATAACACCATTAAACTACACCGTTTACACATGATGAGGATTCTAGAGTTTTTACTCACTGTTCCGATGTTCCACCTTTATCCCTCACACCAGTGCATCACTGTGGTACCTCCTCCTACACAATCTCCACTTGCATATGTTGCAGGTTACAATCTTCTTTGTTGTGTTTAATATAAAATGCTCCCATGCCTTGGATGACTTGGGACACACACTTTTTCCTGCTGCCAATTGACCCTGTACTGTTTACTATTTTGCATGTGGCTGTGTTATCTTACCATCACGCTTACCCCTAACTGGGGCAGCCCAAATAATCAATAACAGCATTGATTAACAACGAATATCCATATAGATTATTATTGAGATTATTGATTATTTGTTACAGCCCTACACAATAGTATTGCTTAGAGGATGCCTGAATATTTCAGAAAATCAGGGAAGGCAATAAAATCACATGCATAATATACATCTACAGTAGTGGGTGACTAAACCCCTCCCCTCGGCTCCTGACTTCAGAGAAATGTGACCTTATTGAGATTTAAATTTGATTTCCAGATGATGGGAATTTTATCTGCTGTGAAACACAGGATTGTTAAACTGCTCATTATTTAGGGCTCTGATCAGCACAGTGTGGGTTTTATAGAATCAGTAAAGCAACTCATTCTGAAGGACTTATTAGCCCTAACCCCTATTTCCTAACGCGTATCCCTTATCCCCTATCCCATATCCCCTATCCGATATACCCTAACCCCTAACCCCTATCCCCTAACCCGTATCTCCGATCTCCTATCCCCTAACCTCTATCCCATATCCCCTATCCCATATACCCTGACCCCTATCCCCTAACCCGTATCTCCAATCTCCTATCCCCTAACCTCTATCCCATATACCCTAACCCGTATCTCCAATCTCCTATCCCCTAACCTCTATCCCATATCCCCTAACCCGTATCTCCAATCTCCTCTTCCCTAACCCCTATCCCATATACCCTAACCCGTATCTCCTATCCCCTAACCTCTATCCCATATCCCCTAACCTCTATCCCATATCCCCTAACCCCTATCCCCTAACCCGTATCTCCAATCTCCTATCCCCTATCCCCTAACCCGTATCTCCTATCCCCTAACCCGTATCTCCAATCTCCTAACCCCTAACCTCTATCCCATATCCCCTAACCCATATCTCCAATCTCCTATCCCCTAACCCCTATCCCATATACCCTAACCCGTATCTCCTATCCCCTAACCCGTATCTCCAATCTCGTATCCCTTATCCCCTATCCCATATCCCCTAACCCCTATCCCCTAACCCGTATCTCCAATCTCCTATCCCATATCCCCTATCCCATATCCCCTAACCCCTATCCCCTAACCCGTATCTCCAATCTCATATACCCTAACCTCTATCCCATATCCCCTAACCCGTATCTCCAATCTCCTATCCCCTAACCTCTATCCCATATCCCCTAACCCCTATCTCCAATCTCCTCTTCCCTAACCCCTATCCCCTAACCCGTATCTCCAATCTCCTATCCCCTAACCTCTATCCCATATCCCCTAACCCGTATCTCCAATCTCCTATCCCCTAACCTCTATCCCATATCCCCTAACCCCTATCTCCAATCTCCTATCCCCTAACCTCTATCCCATATCCCCTAACCCGTATCTCCAATCTCCTATCCCCTAACCTCTATCCCATATACCCTAACCCGTATCTCCAATCTCCTATCCCCTAACCCCTATCCCATATACCCTAACCCGTATCTCCTATCCCCTAACCTCTATCCCATATCCCCTAACCTCTATCCCATATCCCCTAACCCCTATCCCCTAACCCGTATCTCCAATCTCCTATCCCCTATCCCCTAACCCGTATCTCCAATCTCCTAACCCCTAACCTCTATCCCATATCCCCTAACCCCTAACCTCTATCCCATATCCCCTAACCCATATCTCCAATCTCCTATCCCCTAACCCCTATTCTCTAACCCGTATCTCCAATCCCTTATCCACTAACCCCTAACCCCTATCACCTAACCTTTATCCCATATCCCATATCCCCTAACCCCTATCCCCTAACCCGTATCTCCAATCTCCTATCCCCTATCCCCTAACCCGTATCTCCAATCTCCTAACCCCTAACCTCTATCCCATATCCCCTAACCCCTAACCTCTATCCCATATCCCCTAACCCATATCTCCAATCTCCTATCCCCTAACCCCTATTCTCTAACCCGTATCTCCAATCCCTTATCCACTAACCCCTAACCCCTATCACCTAACCTTTATCCCATATCCCATATCCCCTAACTCGCTAAAAATACAGTGTAAAGTTTGTTTCAGCATTATGAAAACAGAATGCCACAGGCATAATTGTCGGATTTGTGCATCATGGTATATTTTGGTGCTGGTTTGAGACTGGGCAAATCAGTAAAACAAATGTTTACTGATTTAAAAATAAATTTCGGTGGAGTTTATTTGTATTTATATCTGACTAAAGAAAGGATGTTGTGAATAAACTTGATGCGCTGAAGGTTGTAATTTCACCTTTTTTATATTTTTGTATTTATATTTTTAGTAAAAATGGTCAAACAGAAATTCACGCTGCATTAATCTCACATTAATAAAACCAGTGGCGTTAAAATGAATTAGAATTTTGACTGCCTTAATTAATATATTAATACAAAACAAATGAAAATGTTATCCTCTAATGAATGTATTCAGTCTGAAAATCCACCATGTAGAACACAAGCAGAGAAGATGATGATGATCAGATGAGCAGGAATGTCTCTGTTCTCAGTCATGTTCTCATCACTGACTCCCTCTGTCTCGTCCACGATAACTCCAGACTTCTTACTGCCTTCTGCTGCTCATTGTGATCTTCAGAATCTATTCTACATCTGTGGTGTGAGAGAGACAGGAAATGATGCAGCAGTGGAGTGAAGAAGCTGCACAATAACAGGAAACATGTTGATGTGCTGAAAACGGAGCAGTGAGAAGAATAAATATTGATGACACTAAACAGATTAAAATTTAAATAACGAGTCTGAAAATGTAAGAAGTAGAAAGTACAGATATTTGTGTAAAAATGTACAGCCGGATAACACTGACCTTTAAAACACACGCACGCTTCAAAAGGTTTCTTTAAAGTAAGTGTGTGTGTGTGTGTGTGTGTGTGTGTGTGTGTGTGTGTGTGTGTGTCACAAGTTCATCATTGATTGGATCATAGTTACAGTGTGGGGAGTATTATGGGATGGAAACATTGTTTGTGGTTGCTTAATTTATTTATTTATTTTTAAAATGTGCAATATAAATTCAGGAAATAAAAGCTATAATCTAAACTCACATCTTGTATTTGTTTGTTCTCTATTTTAGGTTCTTGTCGGTTGTGTTTATTACATCTGTACTCCTCCTCCTCCTCCTCTTTTGTCCTTCATCATGGCTCCCAATCCAGAGCTCTCCTACCTGGACCGCGTCGTCATGGAGATCATGGAGACAGAGCGCGTGTATGTCGAAGATCTGCACAGCATCGTGGAGGTAATATTCCTAACGTGCGCGCACACACACACACACACTGGTTAATGCACATCCACACTAACACACACGTTAATGTATATGTACACTAACACACACACACACACACACACGTTAATGCACATGCACACTAACATACACACACACACACACACACACACACACACACACACACTTTAGTGCAAATGCTCACTAACACGCACATTAAAGCACATTCACTTTAACACACACACACACACACACACACACACACACACTTTAATGCACATCCATACTAACACACACGTTAATGCACACTCAGGCCTGAGTACTGAGTACTAAACTGCTGATGGGTCACAAATATTTATAGAATTATTCAAAGTGAGGATAAAAACCTTAGTGGTCTTAAAAGTAACTTGCATTGTAGTCCATTAACTTCTACTTAATTTAGCTGTGTGTGTGCGTGTGTGCGTGTGTGTGTGTGTGTGTGTGTCTGTCTGTCTCTCTCCAGGGTTATCTTGCCCACATTATAGACTCGGCAGCTTTACCCCTTCTGCCTGAACATGTGTGCGCTCTGTTTGGAAACATTGAGGACATTTACGAGTTTAACAGGTGAATAAGATTTCCATATTCATGAGGAACACACATGAACTTCAGCATTTATTCCAACCTACTAGATTCAGTAAGGGGTTGTTAAGCACTGTGTGTGTGTGTGTGTGTGTGTGTGTGTGTGTGTGTGTGTGTGTTCAGTGAGCTGCTGCAGGAGTTGGATTTGTGTAAAAATGACCCTGTGGGCATCGCCAGGTGTTTTGTACTAAAGGTTGGTTTTTAATCTTTGTCTCTTTACTTGCTTCTGGCCTTTTCTGTTTGTGGTTATCTCTCTGTGTGTGTGTGTCTGTGTGTCCGTGGTTGTGTGTGTGTGTCTGTGTGTCCGTGGTTGTGTGTCTGTGTGTCTCTGTGGTTATCTCTGTGTATGTCTCTGTGTCTGTGTCTCTGTGGTCACAGACACACCGTGTGTGTGACTTTGTGCGTCTCTGTAGTTATCTGTGTGCATGTGTGTGTCTGTGTGTTTGTCTGTGTGTGTGTGTGTTCAGTGAGCTGCTGCAGGAGTTGGATTTGTGTAAAAATGACCCTGTGGGCATCGCCAGGTGTTTTGTACTAAAGGTTGGTTTTTAATCTTTGTCTCTTTACTTGCTTCTGGCCTTTTCTGTTTGTGGTTATCTGTGTGTGTCTGTGGTTATCTCTGTGTGTGTGTGTGTGTCTGTGTGTCCGTGGTTGTGTGTGTGTGTCTGTGTGTCTCTGTGTATGTCTCTGTGTCTGTGTCTCTGTGGTCACAGACACACCGTGTGTGTGACTGTGTGCGTCTCTGTAGTTATCTGTGTGCATGTGTGTGTCTGTGTGTTTGTCTGTGTGTGTGTCTGTGTGTGTGTACTCCTAAGTGTTGATGGACCAGATGAGGTGATTGTGAATGTTAAAGCTCAGAAATGGAAACCTAAATAGATCTACCACTGGTTCTTCTCCTCTCTGATGGTTCTTGTGATAGTTCTGATTTCTGCTCAAATTAAATGATTCCATTACATTTTTGACTACTTACATTTTAAACACAAATGTTATTATTTATATATTTTTTTTCTGTAGTGAATTTCTTATGTGCTCCAGCAGTAAACATAAACATAACCAGCATAAACTGAGCAGCACAAGCATCACAGATTCAGCTTCTGCTGACTATGATTTCACATCAAAAACATGTCTAATGATAACAAGCACAACTCTCCTGGAGGAGCTAATGCTAATATGCTAATAGGGGGCAAGTGATAGAAGATAAGTGTGTGTAAATCCGCTGCTTTTTTTTTTTTTTTTTAGCGTGATTACTTTGAGATCTACACACAGTACTGCACCAACTACCCAAAGTAAGTAAAAACATCACACGGTTGTGTGTGTGTGTGTGTGTGTGTGTGTGTTTACAGTGGTGAATTGTAAGTAAGAATAGAATTTGTTTTATTGTATATATTTGATTTCTTTAGCTCGGTTGCTGCGCTAACAGAATGTATGAGAAACAAAACACTGCTGACCTTTTTTATGGAGAGACAGGAAGCTCTGCAACACCCACTTCCTCTTGGCTCATACCTTCTCAAACCTGTACAGAGAATACTGAAATATCATCTGCTATTACAGGTGTGACGCAAACACACACACACACACACACAAACACACACACACACACACAGAGTCTCTGCATGTGTAAATATATATTTATATATTATACAGCAGGTAAAATAAGGATTGAACACGTCACCATTTTCTCAGTAAATATATTTCTAAAAGTGCTATTGACATGAAATCTTTACCAGCTGTTGACAACAAACCACACAGTCCACACATGCAGATAAATCACACTATATATGTCCATAAACAAAGTAATAATGAGAAATGTCACGGGGAAAAAGTGTTGAACACATGAAGAAATAGAGGTGAAAAAACAGATAAAAAGCCACGACACCAGCTGAACTCACATTAACATCAGCTGCTTCAGACCCAACTGTTGTGTATAAACATGTTCCATTACCAAGGGGTCCCACAAGAAACATCTCATCTCATGAAGGCTAAAAACAAAGAGCTCTCAAAACCTTCACAATCTTATTGCTGCTAAACATACTGATGGCATCAATTACAGAAGGATTTCTAAACATCTAAATGTTCCAGTGAGCACTGCTGGGCCATAATCCAGATGTGGAAATGTGGATTTCACCAGCCATGACCGATGCTCCTCACAAGACTTCTGACAAAGAAGTGAAAAGAATATTAGAAAATCTGTCCAATAGCTGAGGACCACTTGTGGAGAGCTTCAGAAAGACCTGGAATTAGCAGATACAATTGTTTTAAAGAGAACAATAAGTAATGCACTGAAGCTCCATCACCTGTGGAGTTCACCACGCAAGACTCCACTGCTGAAGAACAAGCCTGAGAAATACTGAGAGTATAAAGTCTGGGCAGATGAGATCAAATTGATCTCTTTGGATGACAGAATACACACCATGTTTGAAGAACAAACGGCACATCAGCCCAGAAACACCGGACACCTGAAGTGTGGAGGTGAGAACATCATAGTGTTTTTCAGCATCTGGTACTGATGAACTTCATATAATTAAAGGAAGGATGAATGTAAAAATGTCCTGAGACATTTTTGAAAAAATCTGCTGCATCTACATCTAATGGACATTTGGTGCAACCCAGATGAGGATGGGTTCCCTTCTGAGTCTGGTTCCTCTCAAGGTTTCTTCCTTATGCCATCTCGGGGAGTTTTTCCTTGTCACAGTCGCCACCGGCTCGCTCATCAGGGACAAACTTACTTATAAAGAACATCTTCACTCTTAATCACCACATTATCTGTGTAAAGCTGCTCTGAGACAATGTTCATTGTTAAAAACGCAATACAAATGAATTGAATTGAATCTACGTCCCTGTGTCGTGTCTCATTATTACACATAAAGGCATGGAGATCTATGGTGTGATGTTTCTGCATGTGTGGACTGTGTGTGTTGTTGCCAACATCTGGTGTAAACTGCATGTCAATAGCACTTTTAGAAATATATTTACAGAGAAAAATGCTGACGTGTTTAATCTTTATTTTACCTGCTGTGTATAATTGTGTTTGTTCAGGAGATAGCGAAACACTTTGATCCTGATGGTGAAGGCTACGACGTGGTGGTGGAGGCCATTAACACCATGACTGAAGTAGCCTGGTACATAAACACCATGAAGAGAAAACATGAACATGCAGTCCGTCTACAGGTTACTGCACACAGACACACACACACACACACACACACACTTCCTGCAGGAGCTTGTGGTCAGTGAGAGTAAAGCCGCTATAACAGACCGTGATGCAGACAGTTAAGTGTGCTGTCCACAGTGAGAGCTACATCTAGGGTGTGGAATCTTGAAGACACCATGTCCTTTTGTTCGCACCTCCTGTGTTCTCCTGTTTATGTCTCCTGTGGCCACATGGTGTGGAACAGTTGTGGTCCAGTGTAGAGGGAAGGTTCATTTAATTAAATTCTGATGGACAGTTGAGTTTTTCAGGTTTGTGATGCTGTTTGACACATTTTACATAAAGATTTTATGTTTACTGCCACAACCCTGAATTCAGCTTCGTCTGGCCACAGCAGCACTCCTCTGAAGATCTGTATAAGATCTCCTCTGAATATCTGCACTCCTCTGAAGATCTGTATGAAAGGAAGCAGTATTTCACCTTCAGGTATTACAGAGCAGGTGAAGAGCTTCTGGGAATAACACTGTGTGAATCCCATCTGATTGTGTTGAGTGTGAATAATAAAGCTGAGTATAGATGAAACCTAAACCCAGACTCTGAGCATTAAACCCAAACCCAGACTGAGAGTCAGTTATTATTTTTATTTGTGGTTAAAATGAATAGAATGAAAAGTCATGTGTTAGTGATGATGTGTTGTGATGTTTCAGGAAGTGCAGTCGCTGCTGATTAACTGGCGCGGTCCTGATTTAACCACGTATGGTGAACTGGTGCTGGAGGGAACCTTCCGCTTTCATCACGCAAAAAACAACAGAACCCTCTTCCTGTTTGAACGGATTCTACTCATTACAAAACGACGAGGAGAGAACTTCATCTACAAAACACAGATCTCTGTAAGACACACAGAGTTACAAGTGTTCGAGTGATGGATTAGCATAAATGTGTGTGTTTGTAATGTGTATAATACTCTCATGTTCTTTCCTCTGTTTAGTGTTCAATGTTAATGCTCATGGAGGGAACAAAGGACTCTCTGTGTTTCAGCGTCACACATTACAAACACCCCAAACAACCTCACACAGTGCAGGTGACGTCTGATATCTAAGACCTTTTAATTCTAGTGTTCAGCATGTCTTACACTTTTGTGCTCAGTTTTAATAAAAGATAATTAATTTACTACACCAGAGCAATCATCAGATCTGTCTGCATTTACATTAAACACTCAAATAAACTGGATCATCTCAGTTCAGTAATTAGATCAGTAATTAGGTAATTAAAGTGGCATAATCATCATCATCATCTTCATCTCTCTCAGGCTCGAACAATGGAGGAGAAGAAACTCTGGACTCATCACATTAAACGACTGATTTTAGAAAATCATCACACCACCATTCCACAAAAGGTACTTTAGCATGATATTATTTTAATATCTTTCACACACACACACACATACACACACACACACACACATACACACACACACACACACACACACACACACACACACACACACACACACACACACACACACGGCATGTAGTTGAGTTGAATTAGAGATTCACTCAGTGAAATGTGACCAACCCTAAACTTTCACTGAGTAAAAGTACAAAAGTTTTTGCCTTTAATTGTACCCAAGTATCCAAAGCTCTGATTTATTATTTTTATAATGTTTCTATTGTAGCCATAATCTCTCCCAATTAATCACATAATTGACGTAAGTTAACTCGCGATTAATCGTAACCCAATCAGATATTTGTATCTGTTGTAAATGTACCTTAATGTAATACTTATTTTTTGAATACTGTACTCTTATAATCATTGGCATGGACGATGAATGCGATGAATGCACTATGGTGCTGAGCTCCACAGATCTTCTGTTTCTGTTTGCTTGTTTTGTGTTTATTAATTTTTCTTCTATAAGTTTTACCAGAGACGAACTTCTGAGCATAAGGCAACACATCCCAGGCAATATTTTTGCAGATTTATTTTTATTATTCAGACGTTTTGTTGGACATTTTAGTCAGACGTTCAGCACTGCTGTTCAAACGAGTGCAGAGCGCCGGTGTTGTGCCTAATTCTGACCTCCCTGGCTGAGGTCAACACCCCTTCGTGTGCATGCGGACAGAACCGTCGTGTTTCCTTTTGATGGCACTTAAAACACAAAGTTCAGACAAATGCTTCCCTGATCCTCACACTAAACGTTAAATTTTACAAACTTTTACAGTTACCTGTAGATGGCAGTATAAACTCAGTAATCATTTGCTTTTTAAACCCACCTGTCTTGATTCCACCCCCTTAAAAGAGTCACTCAAATAGGTCTAATACACGCACAAGTAATAATTTATGTGTAAAATACATGTAAAGGCCGAAGGAGGAGGAGAAGAGGAGGAAGACGTCTACAGAGACAGCAGGGAAAGGAGAAATGGAGGAGAGTGGAGGTTCGGGTTGGTACTTTAAGTGTTGGTACTATGACGGGTAAAGGGAGAGAGGGAGCTGATATGATGGAGAGGAGAAAGGTAGAGATGTTGTGTGTTCAGGAGACCAAGTTGAAACGGACTAAGAGCAGGAACATTGGAGGTGTTTAAACTGTTCTATCATGGTGTGGATGGAAAGAGAAATGGTGTAGGGGTGATTCTGAAGGAAGAGTACAGTAAGAGTGTAGTGGAGGTGAAGAGAGTTTCTGATAGGGTGATGATCGTGAAGCTGGAAGTTGAAGGGTTGGTAATCGGTGCTGATGCCCCACAAGTGGGTTGTGAGATGGAGAAGAAGGAAAAATTCTGGAGTGAATTGGATGAAGTGGTAGAAGGTGTAGGAATGAAAGATTGGTGATTGAGGAAGACTTTAATGGGCATGTAGGTGAAGGGAACAGAGGTGATGAGAAGGGCAGATGGTAGTAGATTTTGCTAAAAGGATGGAAATGGAAGTGGTGAACACATTTTAAGAAGAAGGAGGATCATAGAGTGACGTATAAGAGTGGAGGAAGGTGCACACAGATGGACTATGTTCTATGTAGGAGATGCAACCTGAAGGAGATTGGAGACTGTAAGGTGTTGGTGGGGGACAGTGTAGCTCGACAGCATCAGATGGTGTTCTGTAGGATGGTTTTAGAGGTGAAGAAGAAGAGGAGGAGAGTGAGGACTGAAAGAAGAATAAGATGGTGAAAACTGAAGGAGGAAGAGTGTAGTGTGAGGTTCAGGGAAGAGGTCAGACAGGAGCTCGGTGGTGGTGAAGAGGTGCTGGATGATTGGGCAACTACTTGAAAAAGGATTTATACCGATTGGCCAGGCAGAGGGACCGAGCTGGGAAGGATGTTTTCCAAGTTAGTTAGTTGGTGGTTGGACTGCATCAATGGTTGACTCTGAGCCCTTTCCTGTTTGCAGTGGTGATGGACAGGTTACACAAAGTTCAGACAAATGCTTCCCTGATCCTCACACTAAACGTTAAATTTTACAAACTTTTACAGTTACCTGTAGATGGCAGTATAAACTCAGTAATCATTTGCTTTTTAAACCCACCTGTCTTGATTCCACCCCCTTAAAAGAGTCACTCAAATAGGTCTAATACACGCACAAGTAATAATTTATGTGTAAAATACATGTAAAGGCCGAAGGAGGAGGAGAAGGAGAGGAGGAAGACGTCTACAGAGACAGCAGGGAAAGGAGAAATGGAGGAGAGTGGAGGTTCGGGTTGGTACTTTAAATGTTGGTACTATGACGGGTAAAGGGAGAGAGGGAGCTGATATGATGGAGAGGAGAAAGGTAGAGATGTTGTGTGTTCAGGAGACCAAGTTGAAACGGAGTAAGAGCAGGAACATTGGAGGTGTTTAAACTGTTCTATCATGGTGTGGATGGAAAGAGAAATGGTATAGGGGGATTCTGAAGGAAGAGTACAGTAAGAGTGTAGTGGAGGTGAAGAGAGTTTCTGATAGGGTGATGAACGTGAAGCTGGAAGTTGAAGGGTTGGTAATCGGTGCTGATGCTCCACAAGTGGGTTGTGAGATGGAGGAGAAGGAAAACTTCTGGAGTGAATTGGATGAAGTGGTAGAAGGTGTAGGAATGAAAGATTGGTGATTGAGGAAGACTTTAATGGGCATGTAGGTGAAGGGAACAGAGGAGATGAGGAGGTGATGGTAGGTGTGGTCTTAAGGAGAGGAATGTGGAAGGGCAGATGGTAGTAGATTTTGCTAAAAGGATGGAAATGGAAGTGGTGAACACATTTTAAGAAGAAGGAGGATAACAGGGTGATGTATAAGAGTGGAGGAAGGTGCACACAGATGGACTATGTTCTATGTAGGAGATGCAACCTGAAGGAGATTGGAGACTGTAAGGTGTTGGTGGGGGACATTGTAGCTAGACAGCATCAGACGGTGTTCTGTAGGATGGTTTTGGAGGTGAAGAAGAAGAGGAGGAGAGTGAGGACTGAAAGAAGAATAAGATGGTGGAAACTGAAGGAGGAAGAGTGTAGTGTGAGGTTCAGGGAAGAGGTCAGACAGGAGCTCGGTGGTGGTGAAGAGGTGCTGGATGATTGGGCAACTACTTGAAAAAGGATTTATACCGATTGGCCAGGCAGAGGGACCGAGCTGGGAAGGATGTTTTCCAAGTTAGTTAGTTGGTGGTTGGACTGCATCAATGGTTGACTCTGAGCCCTTTCCTGTTTGCAGTGGTGATGGACAGGTTTAGGTATGAGGTCACACAGGAGTCTCTGTTGACTATGATGTTTGCGGATGATTTTTTGATTTATGGTGAATGTAGGGAGCAGGTGGAGAAGAGCAATTGAGAGTGTGTTAGAGAAGTGAAGAAAAGAGTGCAGGCAGGGTGGAGTGGGTGGAGAAGAGTGATAGCAGGAGTGATTTGTGATAGAAGAGTATCTGTGAGAGTGAAAGGGAAAGTTTATAGGACTGTGGTGAGACCTGAGATGTTGTATGGATTAGAGACAGTGGCATTGAGTAAAAGACAGGAGGTGGAGCTGAAACCGGTTTCTTTCTCCTGCTCTTGCCACCAAGTCAAAACCCTTGTAATTGTAAACATACTTGGTAATAAAGCTATTTCTGATTCTGATATTGATGCTTTATGCAAATATATGTTTATTATTAGTGAAACTAAACTCAACATAGAGCATGAAGACTAAATATTCTTGTAAAAGTTTTAAGGTAATTATGGTATTTTTAAATTATGCAAATCATGAAGACACCAAATTAAACATTTGCTATGTTTCCACACGGACAATTTTAATTGCCCGATCTTACGTCATGGCGGATTTTGGTGCCTGATTTGAGACTTTGTGCATCAGTAAAATAAAATTTTAGTGATTTAAATTTTTTTTTATTTATTGAGTAAAGACAGAAAGGACTCATGAATAAACATGTGTTGCTTTTAAGGTTTTAAATCTCTTTTTATAAATATTTCTTTATATTCTTTTTCATAAAAAGGGTGAAACAGAAATGCTTGCTGCATTAATCACGTGTTAATAGAATTAGTGGTGTTTTAACAGCCCTTAGTGAAGTTACAGTAAAAATCTACTCAAACAGAAACACTTCAGTAAAGTACAGATATGTGAAAAGGCGACTTAAGTACAGTAACAAATTACATTTACTTCCTTACTGTCCACACACACACACACACACACACACACACACACACACACACCTTTTTGTGTAACTTAATACTCTTTCTGTTTCAGGCTAAAGAGGTGATTTTAGAAATGGATCCAATGTGTGAGTTTTACATTCTAACTATATTTGCAAAAAATAAACATACACTCTGAAAGCGTGTGTGTGTGTGTGTGTGTGTGAGGTTATTTACAATATACAGTGGTGTGTGTGTGTGTGTGTGTGTGTGTGCTTATTTACAATATACAGTGGTGTGTGTGTGTGTGTGTGTGTGTGTGTGTGAGGTTATTTACAGTATACAGTGGTGTGTGTGTGTGTGTGTGTGTTGGAGGTTATTTACAGTATACGTGTGTGTGTGTGTGTGTGTGTGTGTGTGTGTTGGAGGTTATTTACAGTATACAGTAGGGTGTGTGTGTGTGATGTTATTTACAATATACAGTGGTGTGTGTGTGTGTGTGTGTGTGTGTGTGTGTGTGTGTGTGAGGTTATTTACAATATACAGTGGTGTGTGTGTGGTTATTTACAATATACAGTGGTGTGTGTGTGTGTGTGTGTGTGTGAGGTTATTTACAGTATACAGTGGTGTGTGTGTGTGTGTGTGTTGGAGGTTATTTACAGTATACGTGTGTGTGTGTGTGTGTGTGTGTGTGTGTGTTGGAGGTTATTTACAGTATACAGTAGGGTGTGTGTGTGTGATGTTATTTACAGTATACAGTAGGGTGTGTGTGTGTGTGTGTGTGAGGTTATTTACAGTATACAGTAGGGTGTGTGTGTGTGTGTGAGGTTATTTACAGTATACAGTGGTGTGTTTGTGAGGTTATTTAAAATATAAAGTAGGGTGTGTGTGTGTGTGAGTGGTTATTTACAGTATTCGTGTGCCGGGATTTATTAGTTATGTCGTGTGAAGCAGAAACTACATACGTGATAAAAATGTGCACTGCAATTATGCATGCGCACACACACACACACACACACACACACACACACACTGCTTCTTTTAAGATAAGATTTACCTTTATTCGTCCCACCGTGGGGAAATTTCTTTGTTGCAGCAGCAAAACAAAGAAATTAAAATAAATGCAAATATACAATACAATGTGTAAATACAATAAGGAAAGAAAAAAGTACACATTGCTGGTAATTTTTCACAAAGGTGGTATTGCACGTATTGCAGTTAATATTGCATATGTTGCATGTAATATTGCACACAGGTAATGTTATTGCACAGCTAAAAAGTAAAAGTACACGTTTTGATCGACTCCCCTGGTGTCTGTGTAAATGTAGACATTGTGAGAAATTCTGAATGTGGATAATGTTGATTATGCAGTTGATTTGTTTTTGTGTTACACAGATCAGAAGTACAGATTTAACTCTGAGAGGAAAAAGAAAACACAGTCTGATGATTTCACACACACTCGGCAGTCAGGTTTCTGTCTATTCTTTTAAATACAATCACACCCTGCAAACATTATTTACACACACACACACACACACACACACACACACACGTATTACATATATACTGTATTTAATGTTTATTTATCAGTAACATTCATATGTTGTATTTTTCATTTTTTAGAAATAACCAAACAGATGCTTAAAACCAATAAAGGTAAATAATCTTCAACTATATGAAAATAATAATAATTATTATTTATATTACATAATTTTTTATTTGTTGTTTTTGACAATTTTATTAAATTTTATAATAATCTGTTATGTACAATGTTATTGTTTATTTTCTTTAACATGTAACTATATATTTTCGATTGTTTATTTCTAATTATTATTATTTTTTATTTCTTTTATTGAAAATCTATTTTCCCCTCATCTGATTGGCTGCTTTTTTCTCGTGATCTCATTGGCTGCTTGCATCTGTGTGGGTCTGCAGGCATGCTTAAGGTAAGAAGGTACATTTGAAACAGTTGGAAACTTTTAGGAAATATTATACAAATCATCTGAACTCTATCACAAATCAGCTGGAAAAAATCATCACATGAGAAAATCTCGTTATCATCATGACTGGACTGAGCTGTTGTGATTTTTAAAGTCCAGATTAAGCATGACTGGACTCTGCTCAGGGCTGAGGCCAACCCACACAGTTCATATTTTAGACCCCTTCCCCTTCTAGTCATTAAAGCACCTTCACACGTAGCTTTAGATTCCTCAACACTTGTGAACGAACTGGATTTTTTACGTCACACATTATTCAGAAGTTTTGATGCAGTTCTTTGCCGGTGAGGCTTCCAGTGATGTTGCAATGTGTGTGTTTACACTCTGGTGTGGGCGTGGCAGCACTCACTCAGTGAAGGAGAACTGCGAGAGAACCTTGTTGCTCCGAGTTCCACCTCAGACACGTTGCAGGATCTCACTTACAGAGATGATGTTCCACAATGTGAGCTTCAAGATGAGGAGGAGAAGAAAAGTGAAACAGATGATGTGATAATGGAGGACTTTAGCAGCTCCATGATTTCCTGCTGGAGCTTCAGAGCTAAAGCCCTGCTTCAGCTCGACATGGTGAGATGTTTATTGCAGACCACGCGCATGGCATCATGTCAGTAACACTCCTGTAGTGAGCATGCTTGCTTTTTCTTGTTGGACCGCAAACACAAGAAACAAACTGAAAATAATCTTCTCTTTTTTTTGTTCCTCTACATTTTATTGCCTGATATCTGAAGCACAGTCTCATTTTTGAAAGTGGACATAATTTTTAACAGCCCCCAGAGCTTCATCCAGTCACTTTATTCCTGTATCAACACTAACCTTCTACTGCTGATCTAATGCATCATGAGAACTGTCATCGTCTACCCAGCCTTATGGTTTACTGACTCTGCCTCCTAATTTGACTGACCCCACCCTCTCAATTTACTGCCTTGTGTGGTATTGTGCGATTTGCTTCTGATTTTTCCATCGTTAAACCTTAACGAGCTATAAATGATTTTTGCTTGTGTCTCAGGATGAAGAATTGCAAGAACATGGAGACTCTCAGCTTTTACAGCAGGAGGAGAGACAGGTGTGTGAGGGTCCAAACACACTCAAGGTCTGATAATCACCATTTTATAACCAACAGCCTCTGTGAATTTCTACATGTCATCTTCACTTTTTCATGCATTTGATCTCTTTGGTGGTTTGTCCATCTATTCATCTGTGCAATCCATCTGTCCATCCATTCATTTATTTGTCTATCTATCTTTCTGTCAAATCAAATTTTATTGATCACATACACATACACACAGGGTACGACACACAGTGAAATGCTTATTACGACGGTCCGGCGTGAGGGAATAGGATGGGGAGAAAAATAATACAAAGAAAGAGAAGGCAGATAAATAAAGTATAAAAACTACAGTGAGGAAAATAAGTATTTAGTGTGAGAAATCAGCCCAGAACTACACGGGAGGAGCTGGTCAATGACCTGAAAAGAGCTGGGACCACCGTTTCCAAGGTTACTGTTGGTAACACACTAAGACGTCATGGTTTGAAATCATGCATGGCACGGAAGGTTCTCCTGCTTAAACCAGCACATGTCCAGGCACGTCTTAAGTTTGCCAATGACCATTTGGATGATCCAGAGAAGTCATGGGAGAAAGTCATGTGGTCAGATGAGACCAAAATAGAACTTTTGGGTCATAATTCCACTAAACGTGTTTGGAGGAAGAAAAATGATGAGTACCATCCCAAGGACACCATCCCTACTGTGAAGCATGGGGGTGGTAGCATCATGCTTTGGGGGTGTTTTTCTGCACATGGGACAGGGCGACTGCACTGTATTAAGAAAAGGATGACCGGGGCCATTTATTGCGAGATTTTGAGGAACAACCTCCTTCCCTAAGTTCGAGCATTGAAGATGGGTCGAGGCTGGGTCTTCCAACATGACAATGACCCGAAGCACACAGCCAGGAGAACCAAGGAGTGGCTCTGTAAGAAGCATATCAAGGTTCTGGCATGACCTAGCCAGTCTCCAGACCTAAACCCAATAAAGAATCTTTGCAGGGAGCTCAAACTCCGTGTTTTCCAGTGACAGAGCAGAAACCTGACTGATCTAGAGAAGATCTGTGAGGAGGAGTGGGCCAAAATCCCCCCTGCAGTGTGTGCAAACCTGGTGAAAAACTACAGGAAACATTTGACCTCTGTAATTAGGATGACCGGGGCCATGTATTGCGAGATTTTGAGGAACAACCTCCTTCCCTAAGTTCGAGCATTGAAGATGCGTCGAGGCTGGGTCTTCCAACATGACAATGACCCGAAGCACACAGCCAGGATAACCAAGGAGTGGCTCTGTAAGAACCATATCAAGGTTCTGGCATGGCCTAGCCAGTCTCCAGACCTAAACCCAATAGAGAATCTTTGGAGGGAGCTCAAACTCTGCGTTTCTCAGCGACAGGCCAGAAACCTGACTGATCTAGAGAAGATCTGTGTGGAGGAGTGGCCAAAATCCCTCCTGCAGTGTGCAAACCTGGTGAAAATCTACAGAAAGCGTTTGACCTCTGTAATTGCAAACAAAGACTCCTGTCCCAAATATTAACATCGACTTTCTCAGGTGTTTAAATACTTATTTGCAGCTGAATCATACAAATAAATTGCTTAAAAATCATATATTGTGATTTCTGGATTTTTATTTTAGATTGTCTCTCACAGTGGACATGCACCTACGATCACCATTTCAGACCCTCCATGATTTCTAAGTGGGAGAACTTGCAAAATAGCAGCGTGTTCAAATACTTATTTTCCTCACTGTATATAAAATATAAGAATATATAAAGAAATAAAGATTATATATACAGTATATATGAAAGAAAAAGATGTATATACAAAAAAAATGCTTATGGCAGTAAACAGTAAATCAGCATCTGTCTTTCCAAGACCCTTTGACTTAGTAAAAAACTAAGTAGTGCAATGCTTGCAGAAGGTAGAAGTGTATATGAAATAGTCATTGAACATTTTATTCATTAGGTTCCTTCACATGTTTGTACAGGTCATGCTGATCATGTGTGTAGTTTTGTTTTGCGTGTTTGTGCATCATAAATACATTTCCTGCACTTGCATCTGTTTTCTGTTAGTTACATGACACTAGCAGATAAAGTAATTTAATTATGAGTTTTATATGAACAAAGTCAAGGACACGTGTGTATGTACACACAAGTATAAATGTTTAAAAAAAGCAAAAAAAAAAAAGCTTCCTTTTTGTATGAAGTCAATATAAAATATATAACGAACCCAGTGGACGTGGCTTTTTTTTTTCTTAATTATTAATGGTTTAAAATGTACTTAAATTCTTTTCCTCTTATGTTTAAAATGGGGTTAATGAATGCTGATGTATTTGATTGCAGGCGTCACCAAATATATTAGAGTTCCAGAATAACACAGCAGCAGAACTCGTCTCTGCAAACAAATCAAAACCCATATCTGATTGTGACCGAGCCAAAATCAGACACAGTGTTTATCACGTGAGCGCTGTGGAGAAATCGGACAAATATGAGGTAAAAGAAGACATTGTGCTGAATCGGGATGAACAGTCTTCTGAAGAGGAAGTAGAGGACGATTGTGTGGAAAGTCAAAATCACTCCATCCTTCCATCGTCTGTTCTGGATAAAGCAGGTGTCATTGCTGAACATTTTGTTGCTAATGCTCGCCACAGTAGTGCTGGACCAGATGAGCTTCGGTCTCCTCAGCACATTCATCACGAAGTATCTTCAAGAGAGGAGCTGGTGTCTGGATCAAATCGAAATGTCGGTAGAAGAAGAGATTCAACTTTGTCCAAACATGAGCGTCTGCTCATTGATAAGATCAGGAACTACTATGAGAATGCTGAGCAGCAGGATGAAGGTTTTAGCCTGAAGCGTAGAGAGAGTCTGGCCTACATCCCGAGCGGGTTAGTGCGCACTTGTGTCAACCACTTTAACAAGATTCCTCACACTGACCATCGCAAAACTTCAATCACAGAAACATCCTTAGTGACATCTGCAGACTCTGACATCAGAACGGAACCTGATCAACTTCAAAATGTGCTCAGTATAGAGCTTAATGGCTCTCAGGCTCACAAACCAGAAGAATTTCCAGAAGAACATTTCTGTTCTTCAACAGAAATGATTAAAGTTTGGCAGGAAATGGAGAAAGAGGTGATGAGCTCAGTGGGAGGAAGTAAGTTCAGAGAATTGTCACTAATCAAAGGACCAAGTTCCTTTTCCCAAAGAAACAAAGGAGATGTTCGAGGACCAGAGCTGATTGCTGCTGATGATCTGAGCACCATTATAGAGGAATCACCAGTGAAGGTGAATCATTGTTGTTCAATAATATTTCTTCTTATAATCATCACATTTCTAAATTTATTTTCCAAAAGCAGAAAATTATATGAATATTATTTTGTTTAATTAAGGGTAAAAAAGAAGGAAATGAAAAGGAGTCAAAAGAAAATGCAGTTTTAAGTCTGAAGAAGAAGAAGTTCAGCCATCACATACAGAGGGAAGAAGCTTCTCCTCAGTCGTGGAGGCGAAGCTCAGACACCAGCACAAACACTGTCAATAAAACACATATTCCATTGCTGGCAGACGAGGAGAACAAGAGCACCTGCACAGGTGAGAGTTTAAAATAAAATCATTCGAGTCAGTTAATCCTGAGTCAGCACTAATTGGCTCCATGGGTTGAGTTTTTATTAAAAAAACAATGACATTGTGATCAATAACCATGATTCAGAACTTGGGTCATTGTGCCTCTGGTGGACAGTTGTGATTTTACAACAGGCACTGGAGCCTTCAAATGTTAGGTAAACAAACATAACTTTTGCAGAACATGGTAGAAGCCCTTATCCAGAGTGATATAATCTCATTTATACACTGAGCAGGTGATAGTTATGGGTTCAGGAGTAGGATTAGGAACTCACAGTCTTCAGTTTAGAATTCCTACACCAGAGAAGGGAAGTACTGGTGTAGGAATTCTAAACTGAACTCAGTACAAATACAGTGTACTGAACTAAAATAGATTTTTATGGTATCAGTATTTTACTTTACTATTTATTTTTCAGACAACTTTTTACTTTCACTCATTACATTTTTACACAAATATCTGTACTTTCTACTTCTTACATTTTCAAACTGGTGACGTGATCAATATTCTTTCTTGGGTTCGGGCTGCGTGCCGTTTTAAGTACATCAACATGTTTTCTGTCATTGTGCAGCTTTTTCAATCCACTTTAGATCATCTCCTGTCTCTCTCACACCACAGACGTAGACTAGATTTATTTTTACATTATTTTTTTTTTTACAAATGGACATTCGGTGGAACCCAGATGAGGATGAGGTTCCCTCTTGAGTCTGGTTCCTCTCAAAGGTTTCTTCCTTTGCCATCTCAGGGAGTTTTTCCTTCACCACAGTCTCCACCGGCTCGTTCATCAGGGACAAACTTACACTTATAAACAACATCTTCATTTTTATCACCACATCATCAGTGTGAAGCTGCTCTGAGAATGGAATTGAACTAGATTCTGAAGCTCACAATGAGAAGGCAGAAGGCAGTAAGAAGTCTGGGGTTAACGTCGATGAGACAGAGGGAGTCAGTGATGAGAACATGACTGAGAACAGAGACACTCCTGATCATCTGATCATCATCTTTTCTTTCGCTTTTCTTTTTTGGCTTATGAATTTTCTTTAATCCAAATGTTTAACTACAACACAATTCTAAGTTTTGCTGTGTAAATGTAAATAAAATTAGAATACAATGATTGCAGACCTCATAAACCCAATATTTGATTCCCAAAAGAACACAGAAAACATATAAAAAAAAAACAAAACAAAGGAAATGTTCAATTTGTAGGAAATTAAACTCATTTTAACCTGTTAGCCTTCGCCACAGAAATGCCCTCCCTAAGCTGAAATGTTAACAGTCCTGGTTAAAAATGTGCTACATACACAATTTAGATATCTTTGGCAGTAAAGCTCAAACTATCTTCTTTCCAATCATCAAAGTTGATATTGCTCCAAAATATATGCCATGGATATACAGTTCCTGCATTAAACATTTTTATTTCATATATGAATACATGAAATCAGTTCTGGAGCAATCCAGAAAAGTACTGGGTTGAAAGCCACATGTCTCATAAGTTTTCATTAAAAATTTTATGAAGATTTTCATCAAAAAATAAGATTCCTACAAACATTTATCTGAGAGCGTGTCTGATCCTTTTTTCCTCCTCCTGTTTGATAGACACCTTCTAAACTTAGGTGTTTATTCATACTCTATTCATACAGTCTGCATAGAAATGCGCTGCTGACCATTAAAGACTTTTGTTCTACATGTTTTGATATTAATATTGAGTTACTTTCATATTGATGACCAGTTAGCAGACAAGTTCTTGTTTTACAGTCATAACCATTTATATTGATGTGCAGCCATTTCAATCTCAACTATAAATATACACACACCATCAACTAGTTTTGCTGCATCCTGTAACGACATCATATTTGTAATTTTAGCAATATTTCTAAGGTGAAAGAAGGAGATCCTGGTGATATTATTCACGTGAGACTCAAAGGAAAGACTCGGGTCAATAATCACACCGAGGTCTTTGACTGCTGTACACACTGAAACAGAAACACCATCCAGAGATGCTACAGAATCAGAAAGTTTGCTTCTAGCTGCATGTGGTCCTAGTAAAAGTACTTCCGTCTTATCTGAGTTGAGCAGAAGAAAGTTATTAAGCATCCACTGTCTAATGTCCTTTACACACTCCTCAACACTGTTTAGCTGATCTCTCTCATCTGGCTTTGCTGAAATATACAGCTGTGTGTCATCAGCGTAGCAATGGAAGCGAATCCCATGTTTACGAATGATTTCACCAAGAGGCAGCAGATATAAAGAGAAAAGCAGTGGGCCTAAGACAGATCCTTGAGGAACACCAAACTTTACCTCATAGAGTGTGGAGAACTCACCATTTACATCAACAAACTGATAGCAATCAGTCAAATAAGACCTGAGCCAAGAGAGAGCTGTTCCCTTTATTCCAACAACGTTCTCAAGTCTAGCAAGCAGGAGATGATGATCAATGGTGTAAAAAGCTTCACTGAGGTCAAACAAAACAAGTAAAGAGACAAAACCCTGATCAGAGGCCAATAACAGTCATTTACCACCTTAACTAGCGCCGTCTCTGTGCTATGATGAGGCTGAAATCCTGACTGATACATTTCATAAATGTTATTCATAAGTAGATGTGAGCAGAACTGCTGTGCTACAACCTTTTCTAGAATCTTGGAGATAAAGGGGAGGTTTGATATTGGCCTGTAGTTGAACAGCTGACATGGCAGTCACCAAGCAGTGATCGAAGTTACCTAAAGCTGCCCAGGGTACAGAGCGATATGCGCCGTTAAGAATGGTGTAGCAATGATCCAGTATGGTTTTTTCTCTTGTGGGACAATTAATATGTTGCCTGTTTTATGGTAATTCAAGTGTTAGTTTTGCACCTTTTTAAAGTCTCCAAGGATAATAAAAAGGATCCGGATGTTTTTGCTTCATGTTGGATATTTGCCAGGTTTTGCAGTGCATCACTCCGGAAACTCCGGTCAGAATGAATGAGGAAAATTCCCACAGTAAATAAAACTGGTTTACAGTTTATGAACAGTGATTCTGAGTTCGGGCTGCAGATGTATTCAGTACTGTGATGTCTGTACAACAACGATCGTTAATGTAGAAACAGATTCTGCAGCCTTTTATTTTACCCGATAGCTTGAAGTAAGTGGAAGCTCGGGAGAAGTAATTCCCTGTCAGTAAATTAATAAATTCAATTGAATTAAATTTGTATATGAGCAGAAAACACAAGATTTATTGATTAAATCATAAAACCTCAGTATTAAGTAGCTACTGCGCTAAGAACAGGAGACAACTTTTCTTCCCTTAAAATAAAATGCACATGTCTGACTTTTAGTGCTGATATAAACCTGCAGGTTTACTCAATTACTACATTTTTATTTATTTATTTATTTTTTTTACAGGAAAACCAAGCCTGAAACTCCCATTAACATGCGTTTGGACAACACAAGAAGTACAACGGACACACACTTCCCCCTCCAGCAGTGTCTCAGTTTTATCTGCAGATTGTTTGAAAAGCCCTGTGCCACTTGAGAGTTTTTCTTGGCCAGATGTAAGTGAGCTGCGCTCCATATACTCTTCTCTGGACTGTGTTTCTCAGACACCACTCACTTCTGCTGCACACACACTCAGTCCAGGCTGCAGCTTGAACAACAAAGCATCTCGCATTCATCAAGCTGGATCTTTGGACCAGAAACTGGGTGGCTTTGGCCGGACTAATCTGCCAAACAAGAAGGTGAACAGTGATTACTGCATCTCAGGGCAGGCAATGTTGCCCAACAAGAAGACTATTACAGTACTGGAAAAAGTCAAGACACAAACACTGTCCCCCACATCTAGAGAGAAGCAGTCCCTGCTGTCTGTGACTGAGCGCTGCCGATTGTATGAGGATCTGGATGAGGCAGCACTTAGATCAGAAGAGCCAGAAAGCAGAAACAAAGACAATAAAAGTGATAAACGAGGTAACAGCACACAGCAAGGTGTTGTCAAAAACCTCCGGGAAAAATTCCTTAATCTGTAATAGTGCACTATGCAGTGAAGAGAAAGACGTTTGTACAGCCACAGTAACCACGTTTAAATATAACACACAATAATGGCAGGGAACAGAAAACCGATATACAGTACATCAGGAAGCAGTCATGACTTTGGAACTCCTTTAAATCTCTTTTATCAGTCTGTCTAATTCTCTCTACAAGGAGCTCATGTGCTACAGACTTTCATTCTAGCCACATAGGAAGTACACTTTATAGTCGAGTGGGGAGCAAGATGAGCTACCGAAACAAGTGCAAGCCCATAACTGGAATTGAAGGCCTAGAGCCAAAGTGGTCTGTTGTTGATAAAAATCATTTAGGGCAATTTGTTTTAAAACATCTGCTTTAATTTGGTGTAATAATGATGGTGAAGTGCTCTGTATTATCACAGTCCACTGGGTTAGGGTTCCACAGGTGTTCTTGAGAAATCTGCAGATGACTTCAATATAAGTGGTTTATTTGAAACCAAACATGACCGTAACAAACGTAAATATAAAGTAAATAACTGATCAGTTTTTCATATTTCTTTCTTTAATCATGAACATATTTGCTAACTGAGATGGTTAATATCAATATTTAACCTTTAACATGTAATTAATGTGATTTAAATAAAAAATTAGGTTTATTATATTCTTAAATACATCTGGAATTATTATATACTGTAAAATGTAGACTTTGTGTGAACATTTAAAATATTCAAAAAATTTAAACTGCTGTTTTATTTCTTCATATATTTATTTTTTTTAATGTTTACACCTGTTTTATATATTATTTTTATGATCTATTACCTGCTGTAGAAAGAAAATCATTAAATCGATGCATTACTTGCTTAAACTATAAGCTATGTAACCATGCTGCGTGCCTTTCACCTAAATAAATCTATGATCATTTTCTTGTATTTTACTGTAAATGTTAAAGAAAAATCTGATTATAATTCTGTTGGAGAATAAAAACTCCAAGTAAAACTGTGTACAAATATTGATTGTCACTTATTTCTTATTTCTTATAATGTTCTCATATTTATTAAGATTCTGACAATGATTTTGTGGTTTATGTATAAAATATACAGATAAGATCATTTAAAGTATTTCTGTCTACCTTCTTGTTAAAATAAGTAAACTTCCATCTTCTTCTTTCGGCTTCGCCCATAAGGGGGCGCCACAGTGGATCATCCGTCTCCATCCCCCCTGTCCTCTACATCTGCCTCTTTCACACCATCTACCTGCATGTCTTCCCTCACCACATCCATAAACCTCCTCCTTGATCTTCCTCTTTTCCTCCTTCCTGGTGTCTCCATCCTCAGCATTCTCCTACTGATGTACCCCATGTTCCTCCTCTGCACATGTCCAAACCATCTCAATCTCGCCTCCCTCACCTTGTCTTCAAAACGTCCTACATGCACTGTATTTCTCATTTCTAATCCTGTTCATCGTCGTCACTCCCAACGAAAACCTCAACATCTTTAGCTCTGCTACCTTCAGCTCCACCTCCTGTCTTTTACTCAATGCCACTGTCTCTAATCCATACAACATCTCAGGTCTCACCACAGTCCTATAAACTTTCTTTTTTACTCTCACAGATACTCTTCTATCACAAATCACTCCTGCTATCACTCTTCTCCACCCACTCCACCCTGCCTGCACTCTTTTCTTCACTTCTCTAACACACTCTCCATTACTTTACACTGTTGACCCCAGGTACCTGAACTCCTCCACCTTTTCCACCTCTTCTCCCTGCAACCGCACCCCTCCACTGCCCTCCCTCTCATTCACACACATGTACTGTGTCTAACTCCTACTATAAAAGAAAAACACTGACAACATGAGACAGGAAAAACAGTTACATAGTACCGTTGACCAGTACAGTTGTTTTTGTAAGAAGGATTGTCCAGATACATTTTAATTTAATTTATATTTATTTGTTTAGCACTATTAACAATGAACATTGTCTCAGATCAGCTTTACACAGAAAATGTGGTGATAAAAACAAGTCGGTGGAGACTGTGGTGAAGGAAAAACTCCCTGAGATGCAGACGGAAGAAACCTTGAGAGGAACCAGACTCAAGAGGGAACCCCAGCCTCATCTGGGTGCCACCGAATGTCCATTTATTACAGATAAACGATGTTGAGGTGCAGTGATAGAGATCAGAGCAAACTGTAGTCCTGAGTCAGTGTAGCAGACTGTAGATATTAACTACAGTCCAAATCCAAATCCATCCTCAAAGCTCCTGTTCTTACTCCGGAATTTCATGGATCTCCAGGTCACTGATTAGAAACAGCTCCAGCTGCACAGAGTCGCCTCCAATCAAAGAGAACATCATCCAGAGGCAGACCAGGATGAAATAAGAAGATCTGAGGCGGGTTAGGGGCAGGGACAGTGATCCCTGGAACCTCACGAGCATGTTAACTCGACCAAGAAAAAGAGAGAGAAGGATATGGATTATTATGTGTCCTTATTGTTATATAAAAGTTAAGGACACTGGGCAGTCGGGACTCCGACAAGACTGGCTATGGCAGCATAACTAAAAGGGAGAAGCAGAAGGAAACACAGACATGAAGATCTCTGGGATAAGAGACGACCCACCACACCACCACCAACAAACCTGAGTGCACGTGTGAGAGTGAGGAGACGACAGCATCCAAATATTCCAGTTCACCAAACACTCCATGTCCATGATCCCTCCAGATCTGCTCCTTTACCTCACAAACACCTACTGACTAAAGACACCACTAAATAAATATGTGTTCAGCCTCGACTTGAACACTGAGACTGTGTCTGAGTCCCGAACACTGATTGGAAGGTTGTTCCATAACTGTGGGGTTTATAAGAGAAACATCTGCCCCCTGCTGGAGTCTTCATTATTTGTGGTACCAACAGATAGCTTGCACCTTTTGATCTAAGTAGGCGTGGAGGATCATCCTGGTACAGAAGTTCACTTAGATACTGCAGTGTGAGAGCGTTAAGTGCTTTATACGTCAGTAGTAGTATTTTATAATCAGTGTGAGATGAAATTGGGAGCAGTGTAGATGAATAAAACAGGGCTGATGTGATCGTATTTTCTAGAATCTAGTGAGGACTCTTGCTGCTGCATTCTGAACTAACTGAAGCTTATTTCAGCACTTACTCCAACACCCAGACAGTAAAGCGTTACAGTAGTCTAATCTAGATGTTACAAAAACATCTACTAGTTTTTCTGCATCCTGTAACAACATCATATTTCTAATTTTAGCAATATTTCTAAGGTGAAAGAAGGCGATCCTGGTGATATTATTCTAGCTGCATGTGGTCCTAGTAAAAGTATTTCTGTCTTATCTGAGTTCAGCAGAAGGAAGTTATCAAGCATCCACTGTCTAATGTCCTTTACACACTCCTGAACATTGTTAAGCTGATCTCTCTCATCTGGTTTTGCTGAAATATACAGCTGTGTATCATCAGCATAGCAATGAAAGTGAATTTATTTATATTTTTATTTAGAGGCAGCATATATAAAGAGAATATATGTCTTTATATTAATAGATATAAAGAGAAATGTCGTGGGCCTAACAATACCATGTTTATGTATAATTTCACCCAACGGCAGCAGATATAAAAAGAAAAGCAGTGGGCCTAAGACGGATCCTTGAGGAACACCAAACTTTACCTCA
>MU598383.1:114968-119968 GCA_024362625.1 Silurus asotus
ATCTAGTGAGGACTCTTGCTGCTGCATTCTGAACTAACTGAAGCTTATTTCTGCACTTACTCGAACACCCAGACAGTAAAGCGTTACAGTAGTCTAATCTAGATGTTACAAAAACATCTACTAGTTTTTCTGCATCCTATAACAACATCATAATTTTAGCAATATTTCTAAGGTGAAAGAAGGAGATCCTGGTAATATTATTCTAGCTGCAACTGATAGTGATCAGTCAGATAAGACCTGAGCCAGGAGAGAGCTGTTCCCTTTATTCCAACAACGTTCTCAAGTCCAGCAAGCAGGAGATGATGATCAATGGTGTGAAAAGCTGCACTGAGGTTGAGCAAAACAAGTAAAGAGACAAGACCCTGATCAGAGACCAATAACAGTCATTTATCACCTTAACCTGAAAGCAACAATTACACTTTATATTAGGCAACTACATTAATTCTACACTATAATATCAATTCACCATATCTACCATTCATTATCTCTAATAACTGTGCCTCAACATCCTCCGCTATTTCATTAATACTTCTTGTTATGGTGCTAGTCGAAAGGGGGACATCTGCTACATTTTTTACCGTAGCCTCTCCAGCTTCTCCAAAATGTTTACTGCAAATGTCCATAGTAGCAGGCAGATCAATTCTTTCATATAAGTCAAGGGCTTCTTATCTTTAGCAGTCCAAGAATGATAAGAGTCTTCTTATCTTTGATCGCAACTAAGAATGATGCTTTCAGCGGAGAAACATCTGTTGAAGTGGTGGCCCTCAATAACTATTTTTGTCCTTCTAACAAAGTGATTAATTCCAATTGAATCTAGATGGGACAAAACTGCTGTTCTTGTGATGCTCACAAAGGTGTGTTCACATTGTGTATTAGTTGTTTTTTATGTAGTTAATTTTTATTATACGCTCCTTTTTTCAAGATTTATTTTTGCATAACATGTAATGTTAAACAGTAACACATACATGCAATTATACCTCTGCGCCTGTAGGGGGGGACAATGGGACTAGTTTGCCTATGCATCGCTGGAAATTTCTCTCATAACTGAGAAAGATTTAATGAAGGCAAGCCACAGTTTCTGTGTCATCCTTTTAGTTCTCCACTTTTCAGGTGGGTAATATGTTAAAAACTTAACAAAAGTTGTTTTTATAGCTTTGTGAACATTCAGAGACACTTTTGGTGTTAGTGTGAAGAGTTTTTTTCATAAGGCTGGATAAATGCTAATAAAATAAATGCTAATGCTAATGTAGCACAGCAAGTAGTACTTTATGTGAGGTTTGTGTAAGCCACGTGGTTATATTTTCACGAGTCAAAATGTGATATCAGGCTCCCTGCATTTTGTTATATTTTATATGTATAGAGATTTGGTTTTACTTTAAAGTGATGTTAAGAGATGTTAAAATATAAAATGATATGTTAGTGTGTAATATTTAAAAACTGCCATGTTATTTACAAGTTGCTGTGAAGCATGTAGTCCAAGAAACACTGAATGATGTGTGTAAAAGTGCACTTAAGGTGCAAGTAACCAGAATGTTAATCTGGAAAGTGATGTGGAGATGTGAAAATGGTGTTGTAACAAAATGTGTTTATTTTTGGAGTTTGTGTGGTTTATGTCATGGTTTAAAGACTGTCTAGGAGGACAGTGAATATGGACAGTGAAATAAACTGGATAAATGGACAGTATTTACAGTGCAGTGAATAACATGTCAATAAAGGATAACTGAGAAAGATTTAATGAAGGCAAGCCACAGTTTATGTGTCATTCTTTTTGTTCTCCACTTTTCAGTTTTTATACAGATGTCTACGGGCGCCACAACCCGGTACCTGTAACATTCTTAAGGAGTCTCTGATTATTAAAGTCACCAACAATTAGTGCTTTGTGTAAAGAAGTAGCTAAATTTGAGAAAATCAAAGTTGGGCCCCTGGGGGTCTGTAAATAATAATTAATGGAATTGACTGACTGGACCTGCTTTTGGACACTAAATATTTTATATTGGGAGGGATACCCTAACTCTGAACCTGGTTAAGTTTGGAACCTCAATTCCTCTCAGAAGTGAAAAGCCTTTGCGTTTTTCCATGAAGTGCACTTCACCTAGATTCACCTTTCAGTTAGGCCTTGGGGATGATTAGTACCTAGTTTCTGAATTCAAATTCACTCTGCTCTTTTCTTCAGGGGTACAGACCATTGTGGGTTTGCCTGTAGGACCATGACCCTGAGGGATTTCCATCAATGTTCCTGGAAGTGTTTGACCATGTAAGTATCCATTTTTTTTCTTTTAATACGTTGTGTTTGTGTTGTCTCATCCTGACCAGGATGGTGTTGCCCATCTCTCCCACATATTGGGCGCCACATTGATTACAGGAAATGAGGTAAACACAATTTTTGCTGTGCACTGTACTTGAGCGATGAATGGTAAAAACCTCCATGTTGATTTTGTTACAGATATTGTCCTTGATGTTTAGGTTTTCCCTGCTGTAGAGGATTAAGTTTGGTTCTGACCAAATAGTCTTGAAAGTTTTTGCTTTTCCTGAAAGCTGCAATGACTTTGTGGTCTCTGAATTTTGGTGTTTGTCACAATATTTGCAAAAAATTTGACCTTATATCCTTGATAAGCTTCACAGAGACAGAGGAATATGTCAAGATGAGCGGCATGCTGGTGCCTTCTGCCCGGGTTCCTATCGTGAAGTACGATTTAAAAATCCTCCTCAAAAAGGACCTTGGGGAGATTTAATTTAAATATTGAAGCCAATGTTCCAGCATTTTTCCAGCTGTATTAACTGTCCAGTGAATATTGTCACTCTCAGTGTGAAACTCTGATCTGGGCAGGGCTGAAATATGATTTGTGTTGGCAGCGATGCAATCACTCAGGATGTTAAGTTGTTTTTGCTCCTTTGTTACGAGCATTCCCGAATAGTACAGTTCCGGAACCCAAATCTGCGTAAGTGGGAATTTTTCTTTTGCCGCTCTTAAAGCAGCCTGCATTTGTTTAATGGCAGTGTCTTTATCGTGTCTGAACGTGGCCCCCAAATAGCTTTCTATTTGGGGGTCTGGGTTCTTAAAGGGGGGAATCCTGGAGAGGTTGAAATTCCCAATAACCAGGCATTTTTAACGGACAGTCAGTTTCCACTGTATCATTTTTCTGGGAGTGTTTATGTGCCTGTTTGGAACACCCTCACCGAAGGGTTAGGGTTAGGGTTACACGGTGTCACAACTTGAGCTCCACATTCATACACATTTGTCTAGAGGGTTAGGGTTAGGGGTTAGGGGTAAGGTTTAGGGGTTAGGGTTTAGGGGTTAGGTTTAGGGTTGAGTTAGGGTTAGGATTTAGGGTTAAGGTTAGGTTTTAGGGTTAGGGCTAGAAATTAGGGTTAGAGTAAGAAATTAGGGTTAAGGTTAGGTTTTAGGGTTATGGTATGGGATAGAAATTTAGGGTTAGGGTTAAGGTTAGGATTTAGGGTTAGGGATAGAAATTAGGGTTAGGGTTAAGGTTAGGGTTGGGATATGGTTGGGTTAGGGTTGGGGTTGGGGTTAGGGTGTTAGGGTTTAGGGTTAGGGTTTAGGGTTAGGGTTGGGCTTAGGGTTAGGTGTTGGGGTTAGGGTTAGGGATTTGGGGAGGGTTAGGGTTAGGGTTAGGGGTTAGGTTAGGGGTAAATAGCCGCAGCTCCAGGCACCATGCCAAGATCCGAGTGGGGATTCGGGTTGGGGTTAGAGTTAGGGGTTAGGGTTAGGGCTTAGGGTTAGGGTTGAGGGTTAAGGCTTAGGGTTAGGGTTAGGGGTTAGGGTTAGGGGTTATGGTTAGGGTTAGGGTTAAGAGTAAGGGCTTAGGGTTAGGGTTAGGGTTAGGGGCTAGGGTTTGGGGTTAGGGTTAGGGGCTATGGTTATGGTTAGGGTTAGGGGTTAGGGTAAGGGTTAGGGCTTATGGTTAGGGGTTAGGGTTAGGATTAGGGTTAGGGGTTAGGGTTAGGTTTAGGGGTTAGGGCTATGGATTGGTGAGGAAACTCAGACATAGACAAGCCCGGAGCCTACGTTGTGCACTGGCCTACTCCAAGTCACTAAGCACTCACATTCCATCTCCGCTGCTGGTGATAAGTGGCAGGAAAATTGCCCTTTTATTGCCTGTTTTTTTCTTTGTGTTTCGGATGAGAAGTGGACATTTGCCCGTTCTCTCTTTCTCTTGCTGCTGCGGGTTATAAGTGGCAGGAAAATTGCCCTTTTATCGTGCATTTTCTCTTTGTGTTTCTAGTGAGAAGTGGACATTTGCCCATTTCTTTCCCCCTTGGTAGTAATCAATTCCCATTTTGTCCTTTTAAATGAAGGGTGTATTCCCTTTTTCATTTTAGCCAGCGACTTCTGATTTTGTTCATTTACAGCAGATTATTTGCCCTATTACAAATCCCCATGACGTCATTTAATGGTAAGTCTGTTGCAACGTTTCGGTTTATATAGACCTTCATCAGGCTAGACTTACCATTTTCTTTGCCTTTTTCCATTTTCCAAACTGGCTTTACATTTTGGCTTCAATCCCCCTTCACGAGATGCTCCGTTCTCCAAGTGATTGGGCCTTCGCTATTTAGCGCTTAGCCCACTAGCTTCCTTTTTCAGTTCTTTTCCTTTTTTCTCTTTCCTTATTTTTGTTCTGTTCCTCCTTCCATTTTCCAACTGGCTTTAAATTTTACCCTTTTTGGCTTTAATCTTTTTCTCACACGATGCTCTGTTTTCCAAGTGTTTTGGTCTTTGCTATATAGCGCTTAGCCCAGTAGCTTCCTTTGTCAGATTTTTCTTCTTCTCTTTCCTTATTTTGTTCAAAATTGATCCGATGGCACCCCCAAATGGCACTGGTTAAAATGGCACCCCCAAACTCAGTGCTCATTGAACATTCCACTTTCCTAGATAATTTTTCTAATAATGGCCACTCATGCCATGAAATTAAAACATTTGGCACCCCCAGACAGCACTGCTCAAAAACATTGGCACCCCCATACTCAGTGCTGTTCCAAAC
>MU598383.1:122468-163375 GCA_024362625.1 Silurus asotus
TTAGGGTTAGGGGTTATGGTTAGGGCTTATGGTTAGGGTTAGGGGTTATGGTTAGGGCTTATGGTTAGGGTTAGGGGTTATGGTTAGGGCTTATGGTTAGGGTTAGGGGTTATGGTTAGGGCTTATGGTTAGGGTTAGGGGTTATGGTTAGGGCTTATGGTTAGGGTTAGGGGTTATGGTTAGGGTTAGGGTTAGGGTCAGGGGTTATGGTTAGGGTTAGGGGTTAGGGTTAGGCTTAGGGGTTAGGGTTAAGGGTTAGGGTTAGGGGTTATGGTTAGGGCTTATGGTTAGGGTTAGGGGTTATGGTTAGGGCTTATGGTTAGGGTTAGGGGTTATGGTTAGGGCTTATGGTTAGGGTTAGGGGTTATGGTTAGGGCTTATGGTTAGGGTTAGGGGTTATGGTTAGGGCTTATGGTTAGGGTTAGGGGTTATGGTTAGGGCTTATGGTTAGGGTTAGGGGTTATGGTTAGGGTTAGGGTTAGGGTCAGGGGTTATGGTTAGGGTTAGGGGTTAGGGTTAGGCTTAGGGGTTAGGGTTAAGGGTTAGGGTTAGGGGTTATGGTTAGGGCTTATGGTTAGGGTTAGGGGTTATGGTTAGGGCTTATGGTTAGGGTTAGGGGTTATGGTTAGGGCTTATGGTTAGGGTTAGGGGTTATGGTTAGGGCTTATGGTTAGGGTTAGGGGTTATGGTTAGGGCTTATGGTTAGGGTTAGGGGTTATGGTTAGGGCTTATGGTTAGGGTTAGGGGTTATGGTTAGGGTTAGGGTTAGGGTCAGGGGTTATGGTTAGGGTTAGGGGTTAGGGTTAGGCTTAGGGGTTAGGGTTAAGGGTTAGGGTTAGGGGTTATGGTTAGGGCTTATGGTTAGGGTTAGGGGTTATGGTTAGGGCTTATGGTTAGGGTTAGGGGTTATGGTTAGGGCTTATGGTTAGGGTTAGGGGTTATGGTTAGGGCTTATGGTTAGGGTTAGGGGTTATGGTTAGGGCTTATGGTTAGGGTTAGGGGTTATGGTTAGGGCTTATGGTTAGGGTTAGGGGTTATGGTTAGGGTTAGGGTTAGGGTCAGGGGTTATGGTTAGGGTTAGGGGTTAGGGTTAGGCTTAGGGGTTAGGGTTAAGGGTTAGGGTTAGGGGTTATGGTTAGGGCTTATGGTTAGGGTTAGGGGTTATGGTTAGGGCTTATGGTTAGGGTTAGGGGTTATGGTTAGGGCTTATGGTTAGGGTTAGGGGTTATGGTTAGGGCTTATGGTTAGGGTTAGGGGTTATGGTTAGGGCTTATGGTTAGGGTTAGGGGTTATGGTTAGGGCTTATGGTTAGGGTTAGGGGTTATGGTTAGGGTTAGGGTTAGGGTCAGGGGTTATGGTTAGGGTTAGGGGTTAGGGTTAGGCTTAGGGGTTAGGGTTAAGGGTTAGGGTTAGGGGTTATGGTTAGGGCTTATGGTTAGGGTTAGGGGTTATGGTTAGGGCTTATGGTTAGGGTTAGGGGTTATGGTTAGGGCTTATGGTTAGGGTTAGGGGTTATGGTTAGGGCTTATGGTTAGGGTTAGGGGTTATGGTTAGGGCTTATGGTTAGGGTTAGGGGTTATGGTTAGGGCTTATGGTTAGGGTTAGGGGTTATGGTTAGGGTTAGGGTTAGGGTCAGGGGTTATGGTTAGGGTTAGGGGTTAGGGTTAGGCTTAGGGGTTAGGGTTAAGGGTTAGGGTTAGGGGTTATGGTTAGGGCTTATGGTTAGGGTTAGGGGTTATGGTTAGGGCTTATGGTTAGGGTTAGGGGTTATGGTTAGGGCTTATGGTTAGGGTTAGGGGTTATGGTTAGGGCTTATGGTTAGGGTTAGGGGTTATGGTTAGGGCTTATGGTTAGGGTTAGGGGTTATGGTTAGGGCTTATGGTTAGGGTTAGGGGTTATGGTTAGGGTTAGGGTTAGGGTCAGGGGTTATGGTTAGGGTTAGGGGTTAGGGTTAGGCTTAGGGGTTAGGGTTAAGGGTTAGGGTTAGGGGTTATGGTTAGGGCTTATGGTTAGGGTTAGGGGTTATGGTTAGGGCTTATGGTTAGGGTTAGGGGTTATGGTTAGGGCTTATGGTTAGGGTTAGGGGTTATGGTTAGGGCTTATGGTTAGGGTTAGGGGTTATGGTTAGGGCTTATGGTTAGGGTTAGGGGTTATGGTTAGGGCTTATGGTTAGGGTTAGGGGTTATGGTTAGGGTTAGGGTTAGGGTCAGGGGTTATGGTTAGGGTTAGGGGTTAGGGTTAGGCTTAGGGGTTAGGGTTAAGGGTTAGGGTTAGGGGTTATGGTTAGGGCTTATGGTTAGGGTTAGGGGTTATGGTTAGGGCTTATGGTTAGGGTTAGGGGTTATGGTTAGGGCTTATGGTTAGGGTTAGGGGTTATGGTTAGGGCTTATGGTTAGGGTTAGGGGTTATGGTTAGGGCTTATGGTTAGGGTTAGGGGTTATGGTTAGGGCTTATGGTTAGGGTTAGGGGTTATGGTTAGGGTTAGGGTTAGGGTCAGGGGTTATGGTTAGGGTTAGGGGTTAGGGTTAGGCTTAGGGGTTAGGGTTAAGGGTTAGGGTTAGGGGTTATGGTTAGGGCTTATGGTTAGGGTTAGGGGTTATGGTTAGGGCTTATGGTTAGGGTTAGGGGTTATGGTTAGGGCTTATGGTTAGGGTTAGGGGTTATGGTTAGGGCTTATGGTTAGGGTTAGGGGTTATGGTTAGGGCTTATGGTTAGGGTTAGGGGTTATGGTTAGGGCTTATGGTTAGGGTTAGGGGTTATGGTTAGGGTTAGGGTTAGGGTCAGGGGTTATGGTTAGGGTTAGGGGTTAGGGTTAGGCTTAGGGGTTAGGGTTAAGGGTTAGGGTTAGGGGTTATGGTTAGGGCTTATGGTTAGGGTTAGGGGTTATGGTTAGGGCTTATGGTTAGGGTTAGGGGTTATGGTTAGGGCTTATGGTTAGGGTTAGGGGTTATGGTTAGGGCTTATGGTTAGGGTTAGGGGTTATGGTTAGGGCTTATGGTTAGGGTTAGGGGTTATGGTTAGGGCTTATGGTTAGGGTTAGGGGTTATGGTTAGGGTTAGGGTTAGGGTCAGGGGTTATGGTTAGGGTTAGGGGTTAGGGTTAGGCTTAGGGGTTAGGGTTAAGGGTTAGGGTTAGGGGTTATGGTTAGGGCTTATGGTTAGGGTTAGGGGTTATGGTTAGGGCTTATGGTTAGGGTTAGGGGTTATGGTTAGGGCTTATGGTTAGGGTTAGGGGTTATGGTTAGGGCTTATGGTTAGGGTTAGGGGTTATGGTTAGGGCTTATGGTTAGGGTTAGGGGTTATGGTTAGGGCTTATGGTTAGGGTTAGGGGTTATGGTTAGGGTTAGGGTTAGGGTCAGGGGTTATGGTTAGGGTTAGGGGTTAGGGTTAGGCTTAGGGGTTAGGGTTAAGGGTTAGGGTTAGGGGTTATGGTTAGGGCTTATGGTTAGGGTTAGGGGTTATGGTTAGGGCTTATGGTTAGGGTTAGGGGTTATGGTTAGGGCTTATGGTTAGGGTTAGGGGTTATGGTTAGGGCTTATGGTTAGGGTTAGGGGTTATGGTTAGGGCTTATGGTTAGGGTTAGGGGTTATGGTTAGGGCTTATGGTTAGGGTTAGGGGTTATGGTTAGGGTTAGGGTTAGGGTCAGGGGTTATGGTTAGGGTTAGGGGTTAGGGTTAGGCTTAGGGGTTAGGGTTAAGGGTTAGGGTTAGGGGTTATGGTTAGGGCTTATGGTTAGGGTTAGGGGTTATGGTTAGGGCTTATGGTTAGGGTTAGGGGTTATGGTTAGGGCTTATGGTTAGGGTTAGGGGTTATGGTTAGGGCTTATGGTTAGGGTTAGGGGTTATGGTTAGGGCTTATGGTTAGGGTTAGGGGTTATGGTTAGGGCTTATGGTTAGGGTTAGGGGTTATGGTTAGGGTTAGGGTTAGGGTCAGGGGTTATGGTTAGGGTTAGGGGTTAGGGTTAGGCTTAGGGGTTAGGGTTAAGGGTTAGGGTTAGGGGTTATGGTTAGGGCTTATGGTTAGGGTTAGGGGTTATGGTTAGGGCTTATGGTTAGGGTTAGGGGTTATGGTTAGGGCTTATGGTTAGGGTTAGGGGTTATGGTTAGGGCTTATGGTTAGGGTTAGGGGTTATGGTTAGGGCTTATGGTTAGGGTTAGGGGTTATGGTTAGGGCTTATGGTTAGGGTTAGGGGTTATGGTTAGGGTTAGGGTTAGGGTCAGGGGTTATGGTTAGGGTTAGGGGTTAGGGTTAGGCTTAGGGGTTAGGGTTAAGGGTTAGGGTTAGGGGTTATGGTTAGGGCTTATGGTTAGGGTTAGGGGTTATGGTTAGGGCTTATGGTTAGGGTTAGGGGTTATGGTTAGGGCTTATGGTTAGGGTTAGGGGTTATGGTTAGGGCTTATGGTTAGGGTTAGGGGTTATGGTTAGGGCTTATGGTTAGGGTTAGGGGTTATGGTTAGGGCTTATGGTTAGGGTTAGGGGTTATGGTTAGGGTTAGGGTTAGGGTCAGGGGTTATGGTTAGGGTTAGGGGTTAGGGTTAGGCTTAGGGGTTAGGGTTAAGGGTTAGGGTTAGGGGTTATGGTTAGGGCTTATGGTTAGGGTTAGGGGTTATGGTTAGGGCTTATGGTTAGGGTTAGGGGTTATGGTTAGGGCTTATGGTTAGGGTTAGGGGTTATGGTTAGGGCTTATGGTTAGGGTTAGGGGTTATGGTTAGGGCTTATGGTTAGGGTTAGGGGTTATGGTTAGGGCTTATGGTTAGGGTTAGGGGTTATGGTTAGGGTTAGGGTTAGGGTCAGGGGTTATGGTTAGGGTTAGGGGTTAGGGTTAGGCTTAGGGGTTAGGGTTAAGGGTTAGGGTTAGGGGTTATGGTTAGGGCTTATGGTTAGGGTTAGGGGTTATGGTTAGGGCTTATGGTTAGGGTTAGGGGTTATGGTTAGGGCTTATGGTTAGGGTTAGGGGTTATGGTTAGGGCTTATGGTTAGGGTTAGGGGTTATGGTTAGGGCTTATGGTTAGGGTTAGGGGTTATGGTTAGGGCTTATGGTTAGGGTTAGGGGTTATGGTTAGGGTTAGGGTTAGGGTCAGGGGTTATGGTTAGGGTTAGGGGTTAGGGTTAGGCTTAGGGGTTAGGGTTAAGGGTTAGGGTTAGGGGTTATGGTTAGGGCTTATGGTTAGGGTTAGGGGTTATGGTTAGGGCTTATGGTTAGGGTTAGGGGTTATGGTTAGGGCTTATGGTTAGGGTTAGGGGTTATGGTTAGGGCTTATGGTTAGGGTTAGGGGTTATGGTTAGGGCTTATGGTTAGGGTTAGGGGTTATGGTTAGGGCTTATGGTTAGGGTTAGGGGTTATGGTTAGGGTTAGGGTTAGGGTCAGGGGTTATGGTTAGGGTTAGGGGTTAGGGTTAGGCTTAGGGGTTAGGGTTAAGGGTTAGGGTTAGGGGTTATGGTTAGGGCTTATGGTTAGGGTTAGGGGTTATGGTTAGGGCTTATGGTTAGGGTTAGGGGTTATGGTTAGGGCTTATGGTTAGGGTTAGGGGTTATGGTTAGGGCTTATGGTTAGGGTTAGGGGTTATGGTTAGGGCTTATGGTTAGGGTTAGGGGTTATGGTTAGGGCTTATGGTTAGGGTTAGGGGTTATGGTTAGGGTTAGGGTTAGGGTCAGGGGTTATGGTTAGGGTTAGGGGTTAGGGTTAGGCTTAGGGGTTAGGGTTAAGGGTTAGGGTTAGGGGTTATGGTTAGGGCTTATGGTTAGGGTTAGGGGTTATGGTTAGGGCTTATGGTTAGGGTTAGGGGTTATGGTTAGGGCTTATGGTTAGGGTTAGGGGTTATGGTTAGGGCTTATGGTTAGGGTTAGGGGTTATGGTTAGGGCTTATGGTTAGGGTTAGGGGTTATGGTTAGGGCTTATGGTTAGGGTTAGGGGTTATGGTTAGGGTTAGGGTTAGGGTCAGGGGTTATGGTTAGGGTTAGGGGTTAGGGTTAGGCTTAGGGGTTAGGGTTAAGGGTTAGGGTTAGGGGTTATGGTTAGGGCTTATGGTTAGGGTTAGGGGTTATGGTTAGGGCTTATGGTTAGGGTTAGGGGTTATGGTTAGGGCTTATGGTTAGGGTTAGGGGTTATGGTTAGGGCTTATGGTTAGGGTTAGGGGTTATGGTTAGGGCTTATGGTTAGGGTTAGGGGTTATGGTTAGGGCTTATGGTTAGGGTTAGGGGTTATGGTTAGGGTTAGGGTTAGGGTCAGGGGTTATGGTTAGGGTTAGGGGTTAGGGTTAGGCTTAGGGGTTAGGGTTAAGGGTTAGGGTTAGGGGTTATGGTTAGGGCTTATGGTTAGGGTTAGGGGTTATGGTTAGGGCTTATGGTTAGGGTTAGGGGTTATGGTTAGGGCTTATGGTTAGGGTTAGGGGTTATGGTTAGGGCTTATGGTTAGGGTTAGGGGTTATGGTTAGGGCTTATGGTTAGGGTTAGGGGTTATGGTTAGGGCTTATGGTTAGGGTTAGGGGTTATGGTTAGGGTTAGGGTTAGGGTCAGGGGTTATGGTTAGGGTTAGGGGTTAGGGTTAGGCTTAGGGGTTAGGGTTAAGGGTTAGGGTTAGGGGTTATGGTTAGGGCTTATGGTTAGGGTTAGGGGTTATGGTTAGGGCTTATGGTTAGGGTTAGGGGTTATGGTTAGGGCTTATGGTTAGGGTTAGGGGTTATGGTTAGGGCTTATGGTTAGGGTTAGGGGTTATGGTTAGGGCTTATGGTTAGGGTTAGGGGTTATGGTTAGGGCTTATGGTTAGGGTTAGGGGTTATGGTTAGGGTTAGGGTTAGGGTCAGGGGTTATGGTTAGGGTTAGGGGTTAGGGTTAGGCTTAGGGGTTAGGGTTAAGGGTTAGGGTTAGGGGTTATGGTTAGGGCTTATGGTTAGGGTTAGGGGTTATGGTTAGGGCTTATGGTTAGGGTTAGGGGTTATGGTTAGGGCTTATGGTTAGGGTTAGGGGTTATGGTTAGGGCTTATGGTTAGGGTTAGGGGTTATGGTTAGGGCTTATGGTTAGGGTTAGGGGTTATGGTTAGGGCTTATGGTTAGGGTTAGGGGTTATGGTTAGGGTTAGGGTTAGGGTCAGGGGTTATGGTTAGGGTTAGGGGTTAGGGTTAGGCTTAGGGGTTAGGGTTAAGGGTTAGGGTTAGGGGTTATGGTTAGGGCTTATGGTTAGGGTTAGGGGTTATGGTTAGGGCTTATGGTTAGGGTTAGGGGTTATGGTTAGGGCTTATGGTTAGGGTTAGGGGTTATGGTTAGGGCTTATGGTTAGGGTTAGGGGTTATGGTTAGGGCTTATGGTTAGGGTTAGGGGTTATGGTTAGGGCTTATGGTTAGGGTTAGGGGTTATGGTTAGGGTTAGGGTTAGGGTCAGGGGTTATGGTTAGGGTTAGGGGTTAGGGTTAGGCTTAGGGGTTAGGGTTAAGGGTTAGGGTTAGGGGTTATGGTTAGGGCTTATGGTTAGGGTTAGGGGTTATGGTTAGGGCTTATGGTTAGGGTTAGGGGTTATGGTTAGGGCTTATGGTTAGGGTTAGGGGTTATGGTTAGGGCTTATGGTTAGGGTTAGGGGTTATGGTTAGGGCTTATGGTTAGGGTTAGGGGTTATGGTTAGGGCTTATGGTTAGGGTTAGGGGTTATGGTTAGGGTTAGGGTTAGGGTCAGGGGTTATGGTTAGGGTTAGGGGTTAGGGTTAGGCTTAGGGGTTAGGGTTAAGGGTTAGGGTTAGGGGTTATGGTTAGGGCTTATGGTTAGGGTTAGGGGTTATGGTTAGGGCTTATGGTTAGGGTTAGGGGTTATGGTTAGGGCTTATGGTTAGGGTTAGGGGTTATGGTTAGGGCTTATGGTTAGGGTTAGGGGTTATGGTTAGGGCTTATGGTTAGGGTTAGGGGTTATGGTTAGGGCTTATGGTTAGGGTTAGGGGTTATGGTTAGGGTTAGGGTTAGGGTCAGGGGTTATGGTTAGGGTTAGGGGTTAGGGTTAGGCTTAGGGGTTAGGGTTAAGGGTTAGGGTTAGGGGTTATGGTTAGGGCTTATGGTTAGGGTTAGGGGTTATGGTTAGGGCTTATGGTTAGGGTTAGGGGTTATGGTTAGGGCTTATGGTTAGGGTTAGGGGTTATGGTTAGGGCTTATGGTTAGGGTTAGGGGTTATGGTTAGGGCTTATGGTTAGGGTTAGGGGTTATGGTTAGGGCTTATGGTTAGGGTTAGGGGTTATGGTTAGGGTTAGGGTTAGGGTCAGGGGTTATGGTTAGGGTTAGGGGTTAGGGTTAGGCTTAGGGGTTAGGGTTAAGGGTTAGGGTTAGGGGTTATGGTTAGGGCTTATGGTTAGGGTTAGGGGTTATGGTTAGGGCTTATGGTTAGGGTTAGGGGTTATGGTTAGGGCTTATGGTTAGGGTTAGGGGTTATGGTTAGGGCTTATGGTTAGGGTTAGGGGTTATGGTTAGGGCTTATGGTTAGGGTTAGGGGTTATGGTTAGGGCTTATGGTTAGGGTTAGGGGTTATGGTTAGGGTTAGGGTTAGGGTCAGGGGTTATGGTTAGGGTTAGGGGTTAGGGTTAGGCTTAGGGGTTAGGGTTAAGGGTTAGGGTTAGGGGTTATGGTTAGGGCTTATGGTTAGGGTTAGGGGTTATGGTTAGGGCTTATGGTTAGGGTTAGGGGTTATGGTTAGGGCTTATGGTTAGGGTTAGGGGTTATGGTTAGGGCTTATGGTTAGGGTTAGGGGTTATGGTTAGGGCTTATGGTTAGGGTTAGGGGTTATGGTTAGGGCTTATGGTTAGGGTTAGGGGTTATGGTTAGGGTTAGGGTTAGGGTCAGGGGTTATGGTTAGGGTTAGGGGTTAGGGTTAGGCTTAGGGGTTAGGGTTAAGGGTTAGGGTTAGGGGTTATGGTTAGGGCTTATGGTTAGGGTTAGGGGTTATGGTTAGGGCTTATGGTTAGGGTTAGGGGTTATGGTTAGGGCTTATGGTTAGGGTTAGGGGTTATGGTTAGGGCTTATGGTTAGGGTTAGGGGTTATGGTTAGGGCTTATGGTTAGGGTTAGGGGTTATGGTTAGGGCTTATGGTTAGGGTTAGGGGTTATGGTTAGGGTTAGGGTTAGGGTCAGGGGTTATGGTTAGGGTTAGGGGTTAGGGTTAGGCTTAGGGGTTAGGGTTAAGGGTTAGGGTTAGGGGTTATGGTTAGGGCTTATGGTTAGGGTTAGGGGTTATGGTTAGGGCTTATGGTTAGGGTTAGGGGTTATGGTTAGGGCTTATGGTTAGGGTTAGGGGTTATGGTTAGGGCTTATGGTTAGGGTTAGGGGTTATGGTTAGGGCTTATGGTTAGGGTTAGGGGTTATGGTTAGGGCTTATGGTTAGGGTTAGGGGTTATGGTTAGGGTTAGGGTTAGGGTCAGGGGTTATGGTTAGGGTTAGGGGTTAGGGTTAGGCTTAGGGGTTAGGGTTAAGGGTTAGGGTTAGGGGTTATGGTTAGGGCTTATGGTTAGGGTTAGGGGTTATGGTTAGGGCTTATGGTTAGGGTTAGGGGTTATGGTTAGGGCTTATGGTTAGGGTTAGGGGTTATGGTTAGGGCTTATGGTTAGGGTTAGGGGTTATGGTTAGGGCTTATGGTTAGGGTTAGGGGTTATGGTTAGGGCTTATGGTTAGGGTTAGGGGTTATGGTTAGGGTTAGGGTTAGGGTCAGGGGTTATGGTTAGGGTTAGGGGTTAGGGTTAGGCTTAGGGGTTAGGGTTAAGGGTTAGGGTTAGGGGTTATGGTTAGGGCTTATGGTTAGGGTTAGGGGTTATGGTTAGGGCTTATGGTTAGGGTTAGGGGTTATGGTTAGGGCTTATGGTTAGGGTTAGGGGTTATGGTTAGGGCTTATGGTTAGGGTTAGGGGTTATGGTTAGGGCTTATGGTTAGGGTTAGGGGTTATGGTTAGGGCTTATGGTTAGGGTTAGGGGTTATGGTTAGGGTTAGGGTTAGGGTCAGGGGTTATGGTTAGGGTTAGGGGTTAGGGTTAGGCTTAGGGGTTAGGGTTAAGGGTTAGGGTTAGGGGTTATGGTTAGGGCTTATGGTTAGGGTTAGTTATATGTAAATAATAAGTAATATATATTAATAAATAATATGTTAAGGATATTTCTTATGTTTCATTTATATATGACTAAATGTGCAATAAACAATGAAAAAAGGAAAATAAAATTAATAATTTTAACAGAACAGAAACAAGGGGTTGAGAATGAAATACATTTTACCACCAAATAAAACATTTTTGTGTCATTTTGTCATTTTTTACAATTAAAATCATTATAACTGAAGATTCTTCTCAGCCCTGATCTGTAATGTAAATCAGTGTCCAGAAAACCTACATTTCTATGTAATAATAATTAATTTTACATTAATGAATCACTAGTTACCATGGTTTATGTGATCAAAGTCAAGTACGCAAAATCACTATCCACAAGTCTCTAATTATATTCCTAACTCAGACCAGTCTCAATAAATTGACCAACATAAATCAAGCAAATAAAGCAGTCTAAAGCCCATCTGTAGGCTCTCTGATCCAGTCGCTCTCCATAGGATCTCTCTGCATCTGCTTCTCCTTTGACTGGGAAGGAAGTTGGCTTTTAAAATTATCCAAATTCTTCTGTGCTATAAGATAAGTAACCTCATCAGACTCCTGCTGTGCAATTCCTGCACATCCTTCTGTGCTCCATTCTCCTGTCACTTTTATCTCCTCGAAGCTGTACTGATTAGATCTTTACCAGGCCTATGGGCCAGCATGCTGATGGAGGGTATTTCGGTCTGTAATCCTAAATCATGCATTGTGACCCTGGGGCCATGTACTTTGTCCTTTGCATCTGGTATTTGCCTATAGATGGCAAAATTAATATCGACAGCAGCAGAGTGAAAGTTGGAATCCCCTGCCTTAGTATGTAGGTGGGCACTTGCATCTGTCTTTTCTAATGTAACACCAGGGTCTTGACCTTCTGCCCATGGCCAAAAGGCTGCCACATGCTCCTGCCTGTCAGTTGAATCTCCCTGCTTAGAAACTAACCCTACAGATACCCTGTCATCCCTTTCCTTTGATTGGTTGTCTCTAACGCCTAAGGTTTTATTTGAATTGTCAGTGTCTGGTTGACTACGTGCTGAGGAGGACAATAAGAAGTTCTTCAAAGCGTCTTTAGAGTCAAAATGATTGTCCAAAAGCTCCTTAATCAATGAGGGAATCTAAAAGTGAAAGAGAAGGGTACTTAAATCAACAATGAGCAGTATTGAAAAAGAAGAATGCTATTACTCAGGTTTTATCAAAATCTGTATACTGATCTGTACGCTAGCAAAAGTAATTGATTTACTTCTCCCATATTTGTGCTCACATTAATGTCTTCCAGTGAGATGATTAACTGTTTTCTTGTTTCCAGTTGTTTGATCAGCTCTGAAATCCGGTGTAAGTGATCCTTCTGCTGTGAATTCATGCTGTCCATCTAGAACCAGATAGAAGGTTTATAAGTATGTATTCATCTAAGACAAAGACTAAGACAAAAGGCAAAAGGAACGAAAGCACTATCATCTGATGTATGGAATAAAACATGATGGGGCATAGAACAATAGACAAAACGATGGGTGGGATGATATGAATTTTATTGTCTTCCTCCCATCCCAATTTTCTTTACACACAATAGCAATTTGACGATACTAAATATTGTTTATTTTATTTGGAAGTTATATTTTATATGTCTTATCCATTTATTGTCATGTTGAGATGTATAATTGATCTGTTTTTGCATATATTATAATCATTGTAACTAGTAGTTGTAATTATGGCACTGGCTGCATTACATAATACATGGATTTTTCTATAGACAGTATGTGTCTCACCACAGACTGGAGTTTTTGCTCCAGGACATTGTTTGCCTGCTGACAGCTTTGGAAATCCTCCTGAAGCCTGTGAGTATACAAGAGTTTACCATTTATATTAGACTTAAACCAGACATTGCACTTCACTGTGCAAAAATGCAAGAAAAAAATTATCAAAAACAGATGATATGGTAAAATGTTATATATTATAAGATTACAAAAAATGTTAATTAAAAAAATATGATTAGATAGTCTTGTTCTATTGGCATGCATGCTTTCCTGAAATAAACATTATGCTAGAAATGGTTGGTTATAACAAATATAAGTTCATAATGAGGTGATATTCATTAATATTGTATATTGTGTATTAAATGTATGTATTAAAATAAATGTATTTGCATAAATATTTTATCTTATCCTCAGAAATCTATTCTCACTTCTGTGCTATATTAGATTTTGGCAGGACAAATGAAAGTGAAAACCTTTACATTCTGAGGTATAATTTGTTAATATTAGAAGAAACTTTGAAGGTTATCCTGATAATAGGACCCATTTTTTACTTTATAGAATTTAAATGACCCTTAGAGCTCACCTTTTGCAATTCTCTTTAACACTGCCTAATTCTGTCTTGGTAAATTGAAGCTCTGCCTCCATGTTTTCAATGCATGACACCAGCTGCAACAAATTCTCATGCAAGTCATTGTTGTATTGCTCCAGCAATCTGCAAGCCATTATAGAAGTTTTGTCAGGGTCAAAACATCACATATTAGATTTTATGTTTTAGAAACAATTACTTTGTTTTATTATGGAAAACAAAGACACATTTGTGTGAACCTACATACAATCGCCTGTGTTGTAAATTTACTGGTGATCTACTTTGGCCTCAGAAAGCATGGCAAAAGTAAATCAATTAGGTTTGCAGCTAGCTGACATCCAGAATGTAGAATAAGCAACAAAAAATAGATATCGAAATAAGGACAATCAATAGTGTGAAATAGTAGGGCAGATGGAAAACGGCACTCACTGGGCTTTGTCCATGCTGCTCACTGAATCCTGAGCGTGAAGGACGGAAGCATGAGAGGGTGAAAGATAAACAGAAAATTGATTTTTAAAGTCATGTGTTTCCAGATAGTTCATTGATTCATGCAAATTCGCTGAACCTAAACAGATATGGACTGTTTAATTGCCAAATGTCTGTTTAAATGCAACTGCCAAATAAATGTTTAAAAAAATGATACATAAATATATCTTTTAAGCTTTTAAAAATACCCGCAATGGCATAAATAATAGAGATAAAGAAACAAGTATATAAAAGTGATATAAAAGCGAAACGTTAAAATAAAGGGTTGGAATTATATTAAATAATAGATTTAAAGTGTGGAATTGCAAAATCAAAAATGCACATATTTTTAACAATATATATAAATATAACCTATCGAAAACAATTTGGAGACAAACATGTAATAGATCAGTCTGAATAGTAAATTTCTTACACATAAAAGAAAAAAATCATTCTTAACATTTTTCTTACATTAAAAGCATTAAAACTATATATATATATATATATATATATATATATATATATATATATTTATTTTTTTTTATTTTAAGCTATATATAGTTTTAATGCTTTTAATGTTAAGCATTAAAACTATACATATACATGTAAATTCTACACACACACACACATATATATATATATATATATATATATATGTATATGTAGAATTTACATGTAGAATGTAATATACAGTGAGGAAAATAAGTATTTAAACACTCTGCTCTTTTGCAAGTTCTCCCACTTAGAAATCATGGAGGGGTGTGAAATTGTCATCGTAGGTGCATGTCCACTGTGAGAGACATGCTTCACAGTAGGGATGGTGTTCTTGGGACGGTACTCATCATTCTTCTTCCTCCAAACACGTTTAGTGACTCTATGACCCAAAAGTTCTATTTTGGTTTCATCTGACCACATGACTTTCTCCCATGACTCCTCTGGATCATCCAAATAGTCATTGGCAAACGAGGTAAGATCTTGCATGGAGCCCCAGTCTGAGGGCGATTGACAGTCATGTTTAGCTTCTTCAATTTTCTAATAATTGCTCCAACAGTGGACCTTTTTTCACCAAGCTGCTTGTGGAGGAGGACAGCTCTTTGGTCTTGGCCATGTTAGTAGTTGGATTCTTACTGATTGTATGGGGTGGACAGGTGTCTTTATGCAGCTAACGACCTCAAACAGGTGCATCTAATTTAGGATAATAAATGTAGTAAGTAAGTTTCTTTCGGCTTCTCCCGTTAGGGGTCGCCACAGCGGATCCTCCGCACGTTTGATTTGGCACATGTTTTACGCTGGATGCCCTTCCTAACGCAACCCTCCCCAATTTATCCGGGCTTGGGACCGGCACTGAGAGTGGCTGTGGGAGCGCTGCATCTTAACCACTAGACCACCAGGGGACCTCAGGATAATAAATGTAGTGGAGGTGGAAATTTTAAAGGCAGACCAACAGGTCTTTGAGGGTCAGAATTCTAGCTGATAGACACGTGTTCAAATACTTATTTGCAGGTATATCCTACAAATAAATAGTTAAAAAATCATATATTGTGATTTCTTGATTTTTTTTTTGATTATGTCTCTCACAGTGGACATGCACCTACGATGACAATTACAGACCCCTCCATGATTTCTAAGTGGAAATTTTAAAGGCAGACCAACAGGTCTTTGAGGGTCAGAATTCTAGCTGATAGACAGGTGTTCAAATACTTATTTGCAGCTGTATCATACAAATAAATAGTTAAAAAATCATATATTGTGATTTCTTGATTTTTTTTTTAGATTATGTCTCTCACAGTGGACATGCACCTACGATGACAATTTCAGACCCATTCATGATTTCTAAGTGAGAGAACTTGCAAAATAGCAGGGTGTTCAAATACTTATTTTCCTCACTGAATACTGTATGTCATTTGCAAACGTACCCTGTGTGATTGTTTTGAGTGTCTCCTGTAATCCATATATCTGTGCCTATTGATATTCTCCATGCTAGGGGTATTCACCATGGAGGATTTTTTTGTGAACTCAATGCCCAGTCCAGCAGGCAGAGATGAGGCATTGTTCTCAGAATTAACTCTTCTACAACCACCACCATTATTACCCCATTCGCTTTTAGCTTGAGAGTGCTTCACCTGTGTAATGGACTCAGAACTGGTGCTGGTACCTTCATTGAGGAGCTGGCTATATTTTCGATGGGGCTCTTTATGTGCTGTAGTGCTATAATTTTCAGGAGTGGACTGCTGCTTCGCTTGACTGCGTTGGCGCTGATGTTGATCTAGCGTACCCGAAATGCTTTCGGTTATACATTTATGACCATGATTATTTAAATCTGTTCTTCCTTTTTTAATATCAGATTTCACAGTCCCGATACTGTGCTGTTTGTTTGATTTCTGAACATGTTCTGGTTCCTGGTTGGATGCTTTAGCAGGCTGTCTTTGGCCTTCATGGAAGAACTTGTGAGATGGTGGTGTAGGGTTGGGATTGAGCCTGAAAGAGTGGAGTCTTGAAGGGCTGATTACCTGCCTGGTTATATCATCTAGAAAGGCAGAGAATTCTATCTTCTCTTTTACAAAGTTATACCTAAATGCCTCCACAGACCCCTGCTTATAAGGACCAGTTATTTGTCTCTTGCTGGACAGTGCTTCCATAGACTTGGCTTTCCGGACGTTTCCATGTTTTTGCCCTCCATCTTTGTTTTTAAGAATACCCTTGCTTGGCAGCTGAATAGATGAGACAGCCCTCTTTGGTCTTGTCATGTTTACTGTTGCAGCAGACTTATCATTAACACCAAGGTTTTGTCCCAGGCTGATAGTTTTGTAAAGTTGGCCAATCTCCAATGGGTCAGGTGTCCCATGTGCCACAGGACTCCGTTCTTGTTTCACACCCTGCAGAAGCTCCTCTACACTTTTGCTATGGCTTCTGTATAGGGGTGATTTCCCTAGTCCTAGCTCTGAGACCTGTTGTTGCTTTTCAGAATGACCAAAATATTGTTGTTGAGGTTGGACAGAAAATGTTGAGTCACTTAGATTAAAGTCTGAGTTCCTTACAGCATCATCTCGAAAAATACTAGCCTCTGGGAGGTTGGAACAGGACACAGAATGTTGGGAATTCTTTAGCTGGAAATGCCAATTGTTTTCCAAACTGGACTCAGAAAGCAAAGATGTAGAAGAAGAAGTGGAAGATGAGAAGCTGGATATCAATGCTGTAGGATGAGTGTTAAGGTGTCTTTTGTGGGGTTTGGTCCCCCCAGTGTGTTGAGAGTGATCTGTGTGATTTCTGGCAGAATCATATTTATGGAAGTCATTGCTGTTTCTGTTAAAATAAAAAAATCGAAAAAATATTTTAACAGTTTTTAACTTGAAAGATTACATTGTAATGTAACAATATAGATGTGATGTAAATTGTTGCATAAAAGCACACTGACACTTTAATGGCAATCACAATCATACTCGGTCACTTTAATCTGTACTTCTGTCATACATATCCATCAATCCCTCCTGTTTAATCCAGCTATGTGTAAAACATGTGGGATTGATGGGTATGTATGAGAGAAGTACAGATTAAAGTGACCCAGTGTGATTGTGATTGATATTAAGGTGTCCATGTGCTGATATAAAAATGTAAAAGTGAAAAAGTATAAAGTGATGCTGTGCTAGTCCATTCCAGAGTGGCTAGGTCCAGTGTTAAAGTTCCACTAGTGCAGGTAATGCAAATAATAGTGTAAATAAACTGTTCCAGGTTTCAAACGTGAGTTTAATTTTAACGAAATGAAAGACCAAGTACATACCCAGATGATCTTCTGGAGTTGTGTTGGTTTGGGTGGTGATGTGGCACATCCTGATTTGAAAAAAGGTGTTGATGTTCCTGGAGTTTACGTTCATCTTTTGATGGTTTACACGTAGAGATTGAATATCTTTCCATTTGTCTCTTCATTGCAAAAGCTCTTCCAATACAACAATTAAGCGATTCAACTCAAAACAACGTAGGATTGACAATGTACTATTTTACACTGTTGCCACCCAAATAAACTTAATAAAAGTTGTTGGTTTTTCCTACACCCCTAAGACTTACAGAAAGCGTCCGATGCATCCAAACCAGTCCTGGTAAAAGTTTGCTCTCATTTGTAAATAAACCATTCTAGCCCCCAGTTGCCATGAAACTGGGATGACATTATGCTACACTGACCTTAATAGCTTTAATGTAATCGATTGTAGACTGGAAACAGCAGAAACAAAATTGATTGGGCTGTGGAGCATCACAAAGTTTGATAGTGTTTAAATCTCAAATAAATGTACATGTTTTGTCAGCATGTTTAATAAGGAAGGATTTGGGGTTATATATTATGTTATATATTTTTATGCATTTCATTATGCTTTATGTTATTTAAAGCTTGTTTAAAAAACTTAAACACTGTGTAAACTAACTATCTCTCTCTCTCTCTCTCTCTCTCTCTCTCTCTCTCTCTCTCTCTCTCGCTCGCTCTCTCAGCAGGGGTTTAAAGTAATTCAGATGACTCATACAGCTCCATCAGACCTCAAGGCAGTTTTCCAAAGCACAATAGGAGAATTTGGTGTTATGTTTGTGGATTATGTTTTAGATGCTTTATGCAGAAGGGAATGCCTTCTTTCTGAATAAGACACAAACAATACACACATATACATTGTTATGAGGAAGAGCTCATATTTAATGTGTTTGTAACTTTCAGAAGCTTTGGCTTTAAAAAGTAAAATATTAATGGTACACAGTATCCAAGGATCAGACTTCTTTTACATACACTGCAGTTAAAATGTAAAAACAAGACCATTGGAGAGATATTGATACTAAGCACAACTGTTACTTAGATTCAGACAATAGACCACCATTTTGCAGGCGTGTCCCTTTGCATGCCTTTGCAGAGAAAGTGCAAATGGGCAGTAATTACCCTCCTGAAGTGATTACTACATTCAGTGATTAAAAAAATCACACTATTCTGCCAGTCTGTATTTTAGTTTCTAGCCGTTGAGCTGCTACATTAAACATTAAACTGTTTCAGTGCAAAGATGTATGGACTCAGATCTGCTAAACCTAAGTTGTTAGAAACAAAATATAGAGTATATTTTATATGGGATGTAATGTGGCAAGAAAAAAAAATATTTTGTCCTGGTAATATCCAGGAACATATTCAGCTCTATAGATTCTAACACTATATCATTTGTGCCATCTTGTGGCTAAAGGAATTAAGACCAACAATCAGCAATGGAACTTTCTGGAACATAGGCCTCATGGTTGTTTTTTTTTTATTTTTTATTATTAGATGCTGTAAGAAAATATTTACACGGCTTCTCGATTCATGTCCTTATTAAATCACCTTGGCCAAGATGTTGGTGAAGTCCCAAATCACATTAACATTGTTATGTACTTTGGGGATTTTAATGATCCACTAAAATTGAGTCTCAGTTCCTCTTTACCATGGGTGGTGGTTAGACAGTAAAAAATAAAAACACATTCTTATGGAAAATGTAATTGCAGCCAATACTTTGCAACCCTAAAAACTGTGGTCCATCTTTAAAGGAGTAGGTTCTCAGATTTCAAGGCTCGAAGAACAGGACCTCCCTATTGTCGATTCCGGTGTGTACTGGTGTAGACTGGTTTATTCCAGTGTAAAGCATGGAATTATGTTTTTTTTTTCTTTTGCCCTTTTGCATTATTGTGTTTCTATCTTGTATTTTTGTGATACTCAGGCAAGTTTAAGTCAAGAAGCTTTTATTGTCATTTCAACCATATATAGCTGATGCATTACACAGTAAAATGAAACAACGTTCCTCTGAACCCTGGTGCTACACACAACAACATTCACAGAGAACAGAAAACACAGGGTTAAGGACTAGTAAGTTACTTTGACTTTGAGTTATAGTCAAAGATGTAATTAGTGTGTTAGAATCATCATATATGAAGCATTATTGAGCACAATGTATTTTGCTATTAGCTTCTGAATGTGTCTGAAGGTGAATTGTCAAGAGTAATGAATGTGTCAAAAGAATAGATGGTTTTGGATTTGAGGCCAAGGCCTGTTCTGCCACCATTATTTGATTAAATTGGAAAGAACCAAGCTATTGGAAGATAGTGGTGGTGGAATAGGTAATAGCCAAAAAATTAAAAGATTCCAGTTTTTTGGTGCTTCCATCAAAGTGGCTGATTTTGTGTCTGCTGAATAAAGTCCTTTGTGACACCACAACCCTGTATCATGAAATTCATTTGTTTCTATTGCTAGACAGTTTAACTCTGTCATTCAATTTGTTACTTTTGTATTCATTGGTCACATCTGAATCCTCAACATGAAGGAACTAAACTCACACACAAACTGCTGCTAAAACTATTGTGTTATACTGTTACATGTACCGTATTTATTATTATAAGGACAAATCTACTTTACTATACAGATCGGTGCTGCAGTTTTATTGTGTCTACTGACTCACTGTCTTATTTCTATGTTTGATTTTTTAGCATGCCCAAACAAAAACGTAATTCTTGAAGAGGTTTCCCATGTGATCTACGACACCCTTTTCTGGTTGGGCCAGAGATGTGTGAGCCCAGACAAAGACATTCTGTATACCTCACATACTCACATAGTAAAGATCCTATAGACACTGAACAGACAACATAGGAATGTGTTTAGAGAATCACACTGTATTGTGTATTTCTGATCAGTGATCTATACTGGTGTTTCATTGTAAAGATTTGCATTTGTGTCTTAACCACATGAAACTCGGATTTGAATCCACATTGTCTGGAATCAGATCAATCACATGTAACATCCCCCACAGCTGACTGCCTGCGCCTGAATACGTGTTGTACGTGACAAAAACATGACGTGGCCAAAAATAAAAACACGATGGAATAGACACGAGGCATTTCATGTTTAATCACAATAACCAACTGCCTAGCGTGAATATATGGTGCGTTATTTATTAATATTTCCCCCATATGTTCTGGGGTGGTTGCATGTGCTTATTTTTAGTCCTGAAACCTCTAAGTATTTTAGGATTGACTTATACAACGATCTGACAACATATTTATATTTACCAATGACAATAACTTATTCCTAGTGAATAATAGTTCGTCGAATAAATGCGGATTTCTCCAGAACATTCTTCTTTTTTCTAGATAAAAACAGAAACGTGTTTTTGTTTGAATGACCTGCGCATGCGCCCTTAGGCACTGCAGCAAAAAGTCCAAGTAGTACCAGTCACATCGACCGGTTTAAACTGGATTGAGCAGTTGTTTTTTTAACGTCTGAACATATTCATCCGCACTGCGCTTTTGACGTAATTGCTGTTAGGAAAGTCACAGAAGTCAGGAATATTAGTCATCGATTTTTTTGTACTTTCCAACAAAAAGCCCCCGTATGAGAATCCTTCTGAATTGTAAACCAAATTTAATTGTAGTTATTAGTCTTGATATGGTTAGCTGTTTTTTTTTTTTTTTACCACTAACAAATAATTACGTTTAATTCCAAAACGCCTTATTGGCTATAGTCAGCTCTCGAATATTTTATTTTAATTATTTTATATAACGATAATGTATTATATTCTGTGGTTGTATTATAAAAATGTCAATTCTAAGTTTTATTACAACCGTAAATGTAAGTAGCCGAAGGTGTGTCACCGTGGAACTATTTTTTCCGCGGAAGGGTTTTTTCTTTGTGATGAACTACGTCACGATAGTATATAAACACAGGCCAAAGCGTTCTCCAGCTACATTCGGGCGGCGCGGTACGGTGTTTGTCTGATTGGTCTTCAACGTTGACGGCGCTGGTCTGATTTGATACTTTGTCCTTTTTCTTATCGCGTATTTTAGTGAAGTTCGTCAGTTATAGTTGTCTAGCTTGTTCTATTTTTTTTTTCTTAAATTATCTTGTAAGATTTTTTAACTCTCCGATTATTGTATTCTGACGAAGCGAGATGTTTCATAGGTTATGAAGTGGTGTTTATAGAAATCTAATTCAACCAGTTTAAACAGTGATTTCGTAGCTGTTTATTTCTATTTGCGGGTGAGGTTTAATTTAATGTACCTCTTAGTTTTTTTTTTTTTTATAAATTGAAGCGATGTTATGGCTAAGAAAGCATTTTTTCAGTATCTCTCAGCACTTCATTTCAGTAAGTGGAGTTATTTGTGTAGAAACGGGTTATGTGAGCGGCATTACGTGAGTTTTGAGATGTGAATGTCCAGGCCGAAGTGCGCAGTGAGTTTCTGAGGAAGACAAAATGGCGCCGCTTGTGAACAAAACAAAATGGCCGTTTTTTAATAAATTGAAGCGATGTTATGGCTAAGAAAGCATTTTTTCAGTATCTCTCAGCACTTCATTTCAGTAAGTGGAGTTATTTGTGTAGAAACGGGTTATGTGAGCGGCATTACGTGAGTTTTGAGATGTGAATGTCCAGGCCGAAGTGCGCAGTGAGTTTCTGAGGAAGACAAAATGGCGCCGCTTGTGAACAAAACAAAATGGCCGCCGTTAAAGACGACCTATTTTTAAACTGAATATTATCGCTGAAAATAAGCGCTTTTCAAAAACCTTTTCATTTGTCGCGAACATTTTATACAAATTGTTCGTAGATCCATACAGTTTTTTTTTTTTTAAAAGTTTACGCGATTTGTTTATTACGCTTAAACAATATGGCTGATTTTGCCAATAGAGGCAATGCGTTTATTTTTACACTTTTATTTATTTTTTTTTTTGCATACGCAATGTGATTCATCAGCTTTACATTTAATTCCACTGGTGTGGTTTGAGCTTCAAAAAGAACTTTTGAGTTAAGCTTGAAATAGTTTTTTTTTTTCCTTCGTTTTGGAGAATTGGACTGAGTTAATATTAAGGACTTAGTCAATTAGTATACCCATGGAAAGAAGATTTCGGGATCGGAGGGAAAATTGAGGACCAATGAAGAGCCATGCGGGGATCAGGGGAGCTCAGGCCAGGTTGACGAGGCAAGCGGGGGAGAGAAGAGGGACGAGGCGGCGGTCCAGGGAGGAAAAGAGGTCCAGACAGAGTAGCAACAGCGCTGCAGGTGGCCACAAGAGGGAGCGCAGCTGATTTAGACCAAAGACGGCAGATTCAGCACAGATGCAGGGAGAGGGATGGATGTGCAGGGTCTTCCACATAGCATCTTAAATTCATTAGACGAGGGAGTTTGGTTTGTATAATGGGTATAGGTATCTGTACAACAAAAAATAATCCTCCCCCAGGTTTTTGTAGAATGCACTTGCTCGCAAAGATCTGTTTTTTCTTTTCAGACATGGTGTATGAGTGTGTGAAATTCGCCGTCAAAGTGTGATCCGTCCTGTTGTTGTTGGGGTTTCTGCCGAGATGAGGGCCCGTAATCGACGCTGCACCCGCGCTCCATTCCGATGTAGTCTGCTGGGAGAAAAGGCGTCTCTTTCTGTCTGTCCTGCTTATAATCCAATAGGTTCGACCCAATGGGCAAGCTACGCGAAGGGTTGTTTGGAATTGAAGTTCCCCTGCGTCACTACGCTGCTACACATCTTCCGCTGCTCCAGTTGAATCCATGTTCGTGTATTCAGTGCCGAGGCCATTGCGTATCGTGTGCTGGTAAACTTGTCCTGTTTAAGTTTATGCATGATGAAGAAAGAAAATAACGGAAGAGCATTGGATTAAAAGGGAGTAACTATTCCCTTGTTGAATCTTATGTAGACATTTGCAAATGCAGTCTATGCCTTTTTTTTTTTTTTTCTCCTCTGGGGATTACGGGGAGGGGCAACTGCGTTTCAGTTTTTTCTTCCACAGACCCGATCATTTAAAGCAATAGCACCAAAGGCATCCCTTGCTGTAGCGCCCCCCAGTGTTCTAAACTTGTACACCACAAAGTAACGATTAAAGGACAAGTGAATCATCTGCTTTGGTTGGCTTTGGAAAGGTACCATATGTTGGTTTTTGTATTTTCATACCTTGCCCATATTGAGAATTTTATGCATATTCTGTATATTTTCACATTTGGTATGTACTTGTTTTGGGGGTTGAAGGGGGGGAGGGGGTGGGACGTTAACCGAAATCTCTTCCTAGCCTTTGCAGCTTTTCAGTGGCATAGTTAAAGAACTGAATAAGAATGCATGGCAAAGGAACCTGCTGTCTGTGGATGTGCCCCTTCAGTGCAGCTAGTCCAAGGTGTGGGACAAAGGAAGGACCCCACAGGTGTCAATGAAGTACCGAAATAGTAGTAAGATATCTCAAGAGAATTGTGTTGAATGTGTGCCCATTTCATTCGTGGAGATTGAGTCGTGGGGTAATGGGGACGGGGACTGCTTAATTGTCACTCTTGCAGATTTAGAGACCAACCCCTCAAAACCAGTGGTTCAGCTGCTAGCTATTTCACCCCCCCAATAAGGAACAAAGCTGCTGAATACAGTCTCGGCATGGTTTTTACACATTTGAAACGGCAAGTAATTGGTATTTCTGGTATTTTTTATTTTTATTATTATTTAACACATGATTGTTTAGTGTGGGTGGGGTTGTTTTGGAGGATGTTCTCTCCTTTTTTCAGTGTGCCATGTCCAAGTGCTTTCATGCTCAAGATCTCCTGAAGATCACTCTTAACACATTGTCTATCAAGGTTTGCTTTTGCATTTGTCAGCACTTATTGGTTTTGCAAACTCTTAATTGTGGCTCATATACCCAACATTCATTGTACTTGGTAATGTCAGTTTCTTGCGAATGATTGAAGTTTGTAAATTACATTCTTGGTTAATAAATTCATAGTGTTGTGATTGAAACACTGGTATGCATTTTTCTTGGTGTTTGGGGGGGCTTGTTTTGGGTATTTCTTGTGCTTTTTCAGGTGTGAATGTTGAGCTTGGCGCTTTAGAGCACGAGATGATCCCAGGGCTTGATGGCAACTCTTTCAAGGTGGAAAGGAAGGCAGCGAAAACAGTCCCACTGCTTTATAGGAAGCTCATGTGAAAAGGCAAAATGTCCAAAATTCTCTTTACTGAATTTTGATTTCTAAGTTTATGGCCTAGCTTCCTTTCAATGGAACTGGCACAATTCTGATTATGCTTTTCCAGCATTTCAAAAATATTTTGAATGCTATGTGAGGGGAAGGGGTTGGGGTTTTTTCTCCCCCTTTTTGGTCTTTCAGAATTGTAAAGCCTTCGAAGAATGCCATCTATCCAGGAAATAGCATGTCCAGGATTCACCCGCCTCTTTGCATTTCAACAGGCAGGACAACTAACTTTTTGGGCAAAACTTTATTTCTCAACTATTAATTCCTGTGCAAATGTACAGGGTTTAACCAAAGATTTGCTTTGCAAATGTGGAGCAAATGACCGCTGTTGTGCAACTGTACAGCAGATTCTAAATTTAGTGGCCGAGTGGAGCTGCGCAACTGTGCAGCTTAAGTTGGTCAACATATGTAATTTGAGAATCAAGTGTGGGCTGGGAAGGGGGTCTCTACTTCTGTTTCTTCTGCAGAAATATTACCAGTTGCCTGATGCAAACTAGATGTGGTGTCATGGTGCACATAGAAACCAGGTGTCCAATTTAAACCTTTCTTAATGTGGCTAACTTGAATAACATTCACGTGCTTAAGTGTTTTTATTATTTAAGCCTTTATGGCAACCCAATTGCTTGGCTTTATTTTCGTAGTCCTTTTGTATTGCAATCAGTGTGGTGGAAATGTGTGTAGAAGCCTCTTTGTTTCAGATCACTCGTCTGTCAACTTGATTCATAACTGCATCTGAATGCCTAGCTGTCTGTGGCCAATGAGTGTCTTCACTGAATGGCGATCCTACCTCCTGTCCGCTTCAGAACTTAGCGCAATCCTCCTGAAGGCCTTCGTCAACATTCTCTGCGTGGAGTGTTGGTGTGCTTTTCCTTTTCTGTTTCCCCTCCATTCTCTCAGGTTAATTTTGCTTAGGGGGCAAAATTTGTCTTGAGTGTGCTGCCTTGGACAGCCCTAACTTTGATGGAGCACTGGGATATCCAGTCACTCTCTGATCAACCTGCGGCTTGTCTTGCTGCTAATTGAGCATCACTCTGCTGCTACCTGGTAATGGAGTTAAGTACAGATGATTCTAATTATATGGCTATATTTAGTCTTAAATCTCATATGCATGCACACCAGCTTTGCACTACAAACTACCAATTTTTTAATTCACTTTAGTGAATGTGGGTTATTTGAAAGTGTAGTTTGGGATGGTGGGGTGGGTGGAGGGGCTGGGCAACAATCTTTCTGTTTTTTCACAGATACTCTACCTTGGTGATGCAACTTTGCACCTGTGCTTTAACACTGAGTGGAGGGATGAGTGTGGTCTTGAGTTGAAACTTCCATACAATCTGGAGTTGTCTCGTCTGTCTGCAGTAGTTGTAAAATTTTGATTATTAGTCGGTGAAATATAATTGCATAATAGGGGGGAGGGGGGTTGGGGGGGCATAACCACTCCTTTTTTGTTTTTCCCCTTTGTAGCTCACGTCTGGTCTTTGGAACACGACTAATGCTTCACTGGAGAAAACGATAAGTTTAATTCAACCAAGATCGATTCCATTAAAAGAAAATTCAAAGGCTTTGGGGCTTGTTTGGGACGGGGCAACCTGCAACATGTGTTTAGTTACAGGAAAAGCACCACACAATGAAGTTCGGGTCACAGCATACCGTGTTGACTGCGTGTAATTGCTCCAGCGTCAAGAAGAGGAAGATTGAATGGTGGTAATTGCTAAATTATAGCATTGGCAATGAGGGGGGGCGGGGGGGGAATGTAAACATGTGTTCTTTTGTCTTTTCAGGAGTTGACATGGGAATGAACGTGGTGGTTGCCAAAAATGAACATCCTTAATGTGTCAAATTTCGACCAAGTAATTCCTGACTTTTATTTATGTTGATGTAACGGGCTTGTGTGGGGATGGGGAAATCTTCAGTCTTCTGTGTAGTTTCAGGCAAAAAGAAAAGCCATTGAGGAAAGACCTGAATATCGTAGGGCAGCAGTTGGAGGTTTTTCTTTTCCTGGGGGAACAGTTTTGTTCCTTCAGGTTTTGCTTTTTAACCTCAAACAAAAAAAGCAAAAGACTCCGGTGGTGGCACTCCTGGTCTCGCTGGGACGGGGTTCAATTCCCTGCGGTGTCTTTGCTTTTTAAACTGCTGTCCTTTTAATCGCAATAACTAGTCGAGTTATGCTGTATAGTTTAATGTAATGCAAACTCAAACTTGGTCAGTATGAAAGCACAGGAGTAAGTAGCAGTAAGACTGATTTTGGGTGAATTTACTGTAATCTGTTCCAAACAAGCTTTTAAAACAATGCTCAATCATAGGGTGTTAACCAGCATCCACATTGACTTCTAGGTTAACTCTGATTTCTGCTTGAAAGTGAAGACTCGATTCTATGTTTTGTCCCCCAATTTAAATATTTTATTGGATTGTTAATATAACGTCTCAACTGATGGTTTTTATAATAGACATTTTTTAAATGCTGACATGGCATTAACACAACTTTTAATATTCATGAGGTTGATTTACACCAATAAAAATGACTTTCTTGCACCAAAAATGATGTATTTTGTTGAATTACTTTTTTAATCATAATCTTATTCAAGCTTGAACTTGTATTTGTATCATTGCCCTACATTATTTTATTCCACAATCATACCAAAACAAATTTCTTGTGTACTGCAGCATAATTGGCAATAAAGATGCTTCTGATTCCAGAAATGCAGTTTCTAAATGTTACATCAAGGGGAGTTGGTTTGTGGTCACCTTGTATGTTGAAAAAGAATAAAAATAAAAGGATATCAATTGACTGCCTTTTTTTGTTTTATTAATGGTCAAATGTGCTAATGAATGTTCAGTAAAGAGCATACACTTACTTGCATATGGTTGTATTGATTCTAGTTAAAATAGGCATTGCACTCTTAAATAGGCTTCTTCCTTATTTCTTGATCAGTATAATTAAAGCTTAAGTGCAGTAGTTAAATAGATTAATGTTTTATTAGAGGTAAAAACCATAAACCAGGGCAATCATTGCAAAAAGGTTTGAATATTGATATTTTATTTTTTTGGGCTGGCGTTTTGTTAAAACAGCAGCTGTGACTGTAATGCATTGGGCAGTAAACGGATGAGGGTCAGTTCAGTTTTGGAAATGGGAATTTTGTGCAGGTGCTATTAATTCATTTATAAGGTATAAGAAATTAGAATGACTAGAGTATAAGTACAGTATGTCATTATGAAATCAGCATTGTGTAATTTGCACCTTTGCCTTTTAGTGTGTTCAATTGATGTAATTGTTTCAGTTAAATTTATATTTTAGCAATGCCTTCCAAGATGTACTGGATTTGGAATAATATTGTGCAAGATTTTATGCAAAAGTCTAGAAATAACAGATTGGTCAAATGAGTTGTAACTATTCCCAGTGCATGCAGATTTGGCTCTGCAATCTTATTTTTTATATTAAATACATTGGCATGTCAAAAAAGTGGGATGAATTTAGGCATACTGAAATATTTTATTTATTAATCATTTAAAACTAATTATACAAATTTAATTCAAAGAATCTCTAAGTCCAAAACATAAATTTTTTCATTAGGAATGATGGACAAAATTTAAGATTGTTGACTAATAACATTTCATTGACTAATAGTGTAAACATTTGTGATGTATATAAAATGTACTACTGTTAAAAAGCCACATATGTCCAGGCAATGTCAAATATTATATATAATTTGTACTCCATTCTCTCTCTCTCTCTCTCTCTCTCTCTCTCTCTCTCTCTCTCTCTGATTAAACATGCTATTGATGGACCAGTGTTCCTGTCATTTTCTTCTCTTCTGTTCTGCATCAGCAGCCTAAATTCCATAACGTTACTGAGTAACTCAAGAACTTTGAGGGTGGGAGGTTTGGACTGTCAACAATATCAACAATGGCTTTAGGACCACTGGTTGCATGAACATTTCTGCAATAAAACGCCCACCACAGCACACCTCAATAATGATGGACATTCGGTGCCAAGATGAGTCTGGTTCCTCTTAAGGTTCCTCATCTTCCCTGGCTACAGTAGCCACTGGCTCGGGGTTAACTTAAAATGATAAGGAACAAATATATTGGCATTAAAACGTATACACTTGTATACAAGTTTGTCTCTGTAAATCCGCTTTGATACAATGTACATTGTTTAAAGCGCTATAAAAACTATAGAACACTTTATTACACTTATACACAAGAATATATTCCAAGCTGTATGTCCACATTGCACCAGCGTGATGAGCGGCTCCCTCTCGCGGTCATGCAGGTTTCCTAGCCCGGGTGTCAGACTGCTTCCTGGCGCTGGCGCGTCTCCTCTCAGTGTTTCTTTCATGCAAGTCGAACGAGCGGACCAAGGATGTGGTCTTTCTTCGCGAGGGATCCCGTCAAAGACTTTAACTATGACATTTTACCAGACAATCAAGACAAGACAGGGATCTGGACTCTTCATCGTGGGAAACGCAAGGTAAGATGATGAGAGTTTGTGCGTGAAATCCGCTGTGGTGCTGCTTTAAGAGAAACAGGCCGCGATCTGGATCCTCGGGGTAGAGTTAGAGAGCTGGCCGGTTAGCATTCACACTAGCCGGGGGGTTCCATATATCAAAAAGCGAACGGCTTGAATTTTTTATCTCGGGCATATTTGCTTTTAATTAATGTATTTTACTTTATGAAAGTGTTTAATATGGAAACGTGAAAAAGGTGTTGAACATCTTGTATAAACAGCCACGTAGCTCAGTTTGCTAACACCCTGGCCACGTCAGGCGGTCCACAGTGGCAGGGAAACTAGCCGTTAGCTGCATTAGCGAGCTAATGATGATGGTGCGTGTGTGTGTGCCTGTGTACACATATATAAAAGCAGATATACGTTTGCAATATCCAACATTCATTGTTGACATTATTATCTTAAATATGATCGTTTTCATGATTACTATCACAATCTCATCCATCAGTCATGACAAACTGTCAACGCCTCAACTTAAATCCTGGTAGTTTTTATCAGCATTTCGAATGCATACATACAGAATGGTGGTTATATTTCACGCCAAAGAAATACATAAATAAAACATAAAATCAAGTGAATTATACCTTGGTTATCTTCTGCATGTTTTAGGATTTACAGGAAATTATTATTGGTTTATGGTTCGTACTGTGTCACGCACAACAAATCGGTGTATTTGTTTCTCCTTTCATTGTTCTCATTCTGCCGTGTGTTTACTTTCACATTGACTGGGTTATTGGGGGGAAAGTAACCTTAAAAATCCTAATTTAATATTTTAAACTATAATAATTTAATATCTGGTGTTTTTTTCAGTGCTTCAAAGTATCTGTGAGACTTCTTTTAAAGCTCCCCAAGCTCACAAAATACTAATATTAAATTTCACGTATCTGCCTGCTTGACTTTCTGAACTTGTCCGTGTGGTTGATTATTGTCATTCTGTGCATCTGTTCTCTAGACGACCGGAGAGGCAGTGTCTGTGTTTGTGTACGAAGTGGCCCAGGGCACAGAGGAGCAGACGCAGCTGGCCAAAGCGGCATTCAAGCGCATGAAGACGCTGCGGCATCCCAACATCCTGGCTTATGTCGATGGACTGGAGGTGAGGACGGATGGAGACAGACGGGGAGAACCTACAGCAGTGCTGACTCATGCAGCATAATGGAATCTCAGACAGTGCAGTTCATTGTTCTTCCTGTAACATACCGCTATGCGTTTATTGTAATAGTGTCTGAAGAAGCACTCGGGTCCATTTTTTGCGTTTGGTTGCTTGTATGAATGATCGTCTCCCTTCTTCAAAATGAAGTTCATGAAGGAACTTGTAACATGGGGTTGTTTATAGCTTTCACACGATTTCTTCAAACCTAAATGTAAGAGAATAGCAGACTTCCTGTCCAATCTTCCTGTAATGTTGGATGATCAAATTTACTTTGTAGAGCGACTTTGGACCAATCCTTTGTGTACACCAATTAATTTATTGATATGTTCTTAAGTTTGTTTACTGAACAATTCAAGAGGCTGAACAGGTCATTGTAAAACACGCAACTTGTGTCTTGCACCAATATCCGTTCGCTTTGCCATATGGTCCGTAAAAGGTTCATAAAAACTCATAATGTGTATTCATATGCACAGTCGGTGTCTCAAGACTAGATTGTGTTTTAACTGGCATTTAATATACCATCGGATACATAAGGAGCTAAAGTCGTAAAGCGAAGGCGCTGTTACCATTTCAGTGTTGCTATTTTCCAATAACAGCATGTCTCTAATTGTTTAATTGCTCCAATGCTGTATCAGTTTAAAGTAAATAGCATGGATAGTAGAGACTCATTGCTTTAGTATACATGTATTTCTCTTAAAGTAAAAGATTAAGCAAATAGGCAGAAATCAGGCAATAATCAGTCATGTTTAAGGTGTTATTTGTCTTGTGTGCCTGGTAGACAGAGAAAAGCTTGTACTTGGTCACAGAGCCGGTGACTCCACTTGCAGCACATTTGAAAGCCCAGTCAGACAAGGGTGGGTCAGGAGAGCTGGAGATTTCTTGGGGTCTTCATCAGATTGTGGTGAGTAAATAAAGTCTCCCACTAACACTGGCACATTCTGTGTGTGTCTGTGTGTGTCTGTGTGTCTCTGTGTGTCTCTGTGTGTTTGTGTGTGTCTGTGTGTGTGTGTGTGTGTGTGTGTGTGTGTGTGTGTGTGTGTGTGTGAATAAATATATATAAATATAAAAAAAGTTGGACTTCTATTTTAAAATTTCTCATTTCTATCTATTCAGAAAGCACTGAGCTTTTTGGTGAATGATTGCCATCTCCTGCATAACAACCTCGGGATATGGGCCGTGTTTGTGGACCGAGCCGGCGAATGGAAGCTAGGAGGGTTGGACCATGTGATCTCAGACCAAGTCGAACCTTCCTCCTTACCCCCTGCCAAAGTAGTGAACCCAGACCTGGAGAAATATGACCCACCAGAAGGCTCAAAAAGTGCAGGAGAGAAATGGTGAGTGGGATGTTTAGAGGGAGAAACCGACCGACCTGCTGAACTGTGTCTTTGAGACAGCAGAAATAAACAGGAGGGTTCAGTTATGACTTTCTGTGCATTTTGTCTGAGGATCCAGTGTCTGTGTTTTTGTCTGAAGTAGAGAAATAGATGGTCCTGCTTGATGAGAACTGCATTGTCCATTTTGTTCCATAGAACAGAAAGTCTCCAGTAAATTGCTCTTGATTGAAGTTAATGAATCTTTAATTACACGTGTCTACCTGCCTACCAGTGTTTTCACACACATGTAGGGTGTATTAATGATCAAGGACGCTGATTTATAGACAGTACAATCAAAGGAAAATGGTGCGTTACGGGTCATTTTTTAAACGCTTTTGTTTTGTATCTACTCAGGTCAGGAGATGTGTGGAGGTTGGGTTGCCTAATTTGGGAGGTGTTTAATGGACCTCTGCCTCGTGCTTCATCTCTGCGATCTCTCGGCAAGGTGATTTAACTCTCAAACTTCTCCAGATCAATCCTGTAGAATCCACTAGGTCGGATTTAAAAGATTCTACCGCTTCAGTTTATTTTCAAATCAAATCTTTCAAGGTTTAAACATTCTTTTGGGCATTCTTTTGGGTCTTCTGGGTTTCCACCAAAGATTTTAAACTCGAGGTGTCTATTCTTTCTCAGTCTTGACACTGTGACTGTTATGTGAAATCACAACAGCGATGCAGATTGTGGGAGATCTATTGCAGTATGTGGCAAATGCTGAACAACACCCGATGCACATGTTCTGCACAGGAAACCATTTTTTACATTTCTTTTTATTGAAGCTTTGACCAGGAGAAATAAAAGTGTCGAGTTCTTATTACAGTTGCAATTAAATGAACGACTTTTTTATTGGATAGACATTTTAAAATGCCGATTAGCAAGATTAATCGCTTGTCCTTGTCTACAAAATAAATAATCGTTTATGAACCACGAACTAAAGTGCCTGCTTACCTTTACTGTGATTTCATATATAAAGAAATTGTGTTCTAGAGGAGCATTTTATTCGTTTTTTTCTTTTTTCATGTATACATATTTTCTGTCTTGTAGATCCCAAAGCAGTTAGTGCCACATTATTGTGAGCTGGTAGGAGCAAACCCAAAGGCTCGACCCAACCCGGCCCGCTTCCTGCAGAGCTGCCGTGCTCCTGGAGGCTTTCTATGCAACAGTTTTGTGGAGAGTAACCTGTTTCTGGAGCAGATCCAGGTAGATCCAGATCACTATGTACATGTTCCATTTTTTTAAGTTTTTGTCAGCAAACTAGTGTTATACCTGACTAAGCGATTTTGGCTTTGCCGAAGGTTAAACTTTGATATACTATTCTTCTTCCATACGTTCACGTTTTGCGTTATAACTTTGTTTCTTTCAGTGATCATGCTAAAGATAACTCATTTACAATATGACCATTCTGTGTGTTCAGATTAAGGAGCCGGCAGAGAAACAACAGTTTTTCCAGGACTTGAGTGACAATCTTGATTCTTTCCCTGAAGATTTCTGCAAGCATAAAGTCCTGCCTCAGCTGCTCACAGCCTTCGAGTTTGGCAACGCCGGCGCTGTCGTCTTAACACCACTTTTTAAGGTAGTTTATGGTGTGTGTGTGTGTGTGTGTGTGTGAGTAATGCTCTAAATGCTTAATGATGGTCTGATACAACAAGAATTAAAAACAGAGGATATATAAAGGGTGCAGTCTTAATTTTTCGATGAAATAAAACACCTTTTGGAAAATGATGGCTTTTGACTCTTAGATTAAAATGATACTCAAATACATTGTTGATTCCTGATTGATCACCGATTGAATTTCAGTATGACATTAGTGCAACATTGTTATGACGGTGAACTCTGCACTGTTGTGGGGTGTTGCATTCACTTAGGATACCAAACCGGTGTAGTTAAATGTTTCTAAGTAGTCACAAACAGTCCCTTTTGTTGTTGTTTTCATTGAAGAGATTAAATGATGTAAGAAGAGAGGTTTGCTGTCACAAGTGAAACCACACTGTCTGTATATGATCTTTTTGTATTTGTCTCTCTGTCTCTTATGTGTCCTGAATCTTCTCCATAAAGCCCTATGTTGTGCGTTCTGTTCTATTTGGTTTTAGGTGGGAAAATTTTTATCTGCAGAAGAATACCAACAGAAGATCATCCCTGTCATCGTCAAGATGTTTTCCTCTACTGATCGTGCGATGAGAATACGGCTCCTGCAGCAGGTCACCGTTCACATTCCTGATCTCTCGATATATGCGGAAGTATCTGCACAACCCTGTTCAATAATCATGTTAATAGTTTGTCCTCCTTTTTTGTCTTGCTTTTTATTGCAGATGGAGCAGTTTATTCAGTATTTAAACGAAGCAGCAGTCAATTCCCAGATCTTTCCTCATGTAGTTCACGGTTTCACAGACACAAATCCAGCCATCAGAGAGCAGACAGTCAAGGTATCGACTCACATTGTTGTCAACTTTTATCCAATAGTATTTATAAGGAAAGCGGTAATTTAGCTTATACCTGAAGAAGGATCACTATGATGCAGTCTAATAATCTTTTCTACATTTTAATTACATTTCTAAATATATAATTAAGTAATATTAGTAGAAGTGGTTGCTTCTGAAGACCTTTATTCTTGTGTGTGTGTGTGTGTGTGTGTGTGTGTGTGTGTGTGTGTCAAATTTGTGTTTTGTAGTCCATGCTGCTGTTGGCTCCCAAGCTGAACGAGACCAACTTGAACCAGGAGCTGTTGCGTCACTTCGCAAGGCTGCAGTCAAAAGATGATCAGGGTCCCATTCGCTGTAACACCACCGTTTGCCTGGGCAAGATCGCCCCCTATCTGAATGCTGGGGTAACTTGTTTACTGATTTCCACTCTGCTTATCCACATCCTTCAGACTTTTTACATTTATTTATTTATTTATTTTTTACAAAATCCCCTCCTTTCATGGCGGCACACGTGCACTATGTTGTCGTTTGCTCAGAGCCTGAAAGGTGTCTGTGCATCCTTTTGTTTTATACAGGCGCACTGTAGTTTGGTTAATTATGCATGTACACTTGTTACACACACATTAGCAGCTTAACGTTGATCTTCATGCGTCTAAGAATATTTGTTGGTCTTTACCGTCTCTGCTATCAATGTTATGGTATCTTCTGGGAGGCTATTTCTTTCTTTTAACATTCTTCTAAAAAAAAAATTCTAATACATCAAAGGAGTGTTTGCATGATCTATTTAGAACATTTCCAACACACATCTGTTTCTTTAGGCTCTTGTAGCAAACATTAATATGGTTGAACTGTAGCCATGGTTTCATTATCAGCAACTCTGCTGTAGACTTCCTAGACTTATCTACTTCCCCATCACATCCACCTTTCCCTTTCTCTTTATTTAAAGTCCACTGTTGTTTGCGCAGATGCAAATAATGTACAGGAAGGCAGGTCCACTTCCATTGGTACCGTATTTTCCGGACTATAAGCCACTACTTGTTTCCCCACGCTTTAAACCCCATGGCTTCAACAACGACGCGGCTAATTTATAGATTTTTTCCTGGGCCCCATAACATTAGACCAATGAAATTGCCGAATGGGTTATAAAACTCTTTTATATTAAATCGCGCTCCCACTGAATCGGGCCACAGCACATCATAAATATGGATGAGGTTCCTCTGACGATCTTTCATTAAATACTGTGTAAAGTTCATTAGTTTCAGTGTAGACACCTGCAGCTTATAGACAGGTGCCGCTTATTTATGTAAAAAAAAAAATCTTTGTAACATTCAGCGGCTTATATATGGGTGCGCTTAATAGTCCGGAAAATACGGTATATGAAAATTGTCTGATTAATTAATGGCGACCTTTGGACACAAGTTTGTCACTGTGCCAGTCCAGTAATATAACTAGAATATCACAAATGCTATTTTCTGTCTGCATTGTGGTTCAGATGCGTCAGCGGGTGTTAACCTCAGCATTCTCCCGTGCCACGAAAGACCCGTTTTCTGCGTCACGTGCAGCAGGTGTACTGGGCTTTGCTGCTACACACAACTATTACAGTGTAAGCGAGTGTGCCCTGCGTGTCCTGCCCACCCTCTGCCCACTTACTGTGGACCCTGACAAGAACGTCCGAGAGCAGGTGACTTTCCTCTCATTTGATCCCAGCTTTCACATTTCACTGCAGTACAGTGGTTCTAATGTTGTTGTATTTTTTTATGATCCTGTAGGCATTTAAAGCCATTAAGAGTTTTTTAAATAAGTTGGAGACGGTTTCTGAAGACCCTTCCAAGTTAGCTGAAATAGGTATAACATAATCCATCCATTATGTCCATTTTTCCAAAGTAGTATGTGCATCTTGTCAGTCATCATGCTGGCCTGTGTTTCTTGTCCTTCAGAAAAGGACGTGACCACATCTGCACAAGCGAGTAGTTCAGCAGCATCATGGGCTGGATGGGCAGTTACAGGGGTCTCCTCTCTTACATCCAAGCTCATACGCAATGCTCCCACGGGGACCGAAGGGGCAACAGCTGAAAATGCCTCCACAGCTCAACCTGCAGCTCCTACTGATGCCACAAGTGCAGCAGGTAAAGGGCTCTCGTTCAAAATGTAAACTAAGGAGCTACTAAATGTGTTATTTTTTATATAATAAATATATATATATATATATATATATATATATTTGGCTTGTTTGTATTATTTGATCAGGTTCAGAGACAAAAGCACATACAACCACTGGTTCCTCCTCCACTTCTGCTACTAACCAATCAGAGGGCTCGCATCATACAGAAGAGATAAAAGAGCCAGTCGGAGATCGGTGGGACGATGAGGATTGGGGAAGCCTGGAGGTGATTCAGCAGCCATTTTATTACATAGCTTACTTATTACAGTATTGTATAGTGTAATTAAAGTTATATAATTGAAGTACCAGTATGTGCATGTCTATAATAAAAAAAATCTAGTACATCAAATATTATACTTTATATTTTTTTCATTAAAATGTTAGTTATAGTTAGAATTATGAAAGCTTATGCAGATCCTATCTGACGATCATGCAGCAGCACAATCCATAAAACTGCAGATACGCGTCAAAAGCTTCAATTGATGTTCAGAGAGACTTTTTTTTTTGTTTTCATTCTCTGGTTGTCTCGAGTGTTTGTTTTTTTTGACACCAGCTTTCCTGTTTGTTCAAACTTTGTGTGTTACATTTTCGTTTTCACTTGTAGAACTGACCCTAATTGGATATAAACAAAACTCAAACTAGTCCATCTGTGACTATTCCACAGTTAGACTCCTCGAGATCATTTTTTCCCCCTCAGTCTCATGATGTGAGCAGAAACTGAAGTTCTTGAACTGTATTTAAATTGCTCTGCTGTGCTGTGATTGGCTGATTGAATAATTGTTACAAATGACATGTGTAAAGCTGTTTCTAATAAAGTAGAGCGAGTCTAAATCATTTGTCTCCTTTTGCTGTGTGCTCTCAGGATCCTGAGAAAGCGCTGACCGATCCAGATGAATGGAACTCCGATTGGTCTACTATGTCCTCAACCCAGAAGAAGAGCAGTGTATGTACATTTTCTGTAGTGAATACTAAAGGAGGCGTTTGAGACGTAGTAATGTCAGTAAAAGTCATTGAATAAACATATTTGAAGTAATTTTGAAGTGATTCATTTGAAATGTTGAACGATTTCCACTCGAGTTGAGTGCAGGTAAAAGGACGTTGTCAAATTGTTGTTTTTTTGTTCGCTTCTGAACCTGCAGGGGGGACGAACTTCCTCTGTTGCCATGAAAAAGCAGAGCTCTGATTGGAGCAGCTCTGGCTGGGACGCAGATGATAGCTGGTCCAACGAGAAGGATACAGACAACCAGGGTCAAAGCTCGCCGGCGGATGAGGGATGGGGCAATGACTGGGACGATGACGGGGCACTAGCGGAGAGCTTTACTCCAACACCACGGAACACTGCTTTATCTGGTTCTTCAAACGCAATCTCTAAAAGTGCTATCGCTAGCGCTGAACAGGAAAACTTGCGACTGGCTAGTGAATATAACTGGGACAGTTCAGGTGCAAAAGGCACAACATCTGACCTGTTCTCCGGTATGTCTCAGAGGGCCGGCCCTGCCACTGCTGCTATGGTGAGTGTAATAGGAAAGAATGAAGTCATGGAGAAATTAAAGCAAGGCATTTACAGGAAAGGGAAAGTGAAAGTGTGTGTATGTGTGTTTTTGTGTTTTCTTCCCAGAAGACTGATGATAGTTGGGTTGCGAATACCGGAGGTGACTGGGGAACAGAGAACTGGGAGTCCTTAGAAGGTGATCAAGGTTGGTTTTTATTTCAGACCCTGTCTTTGCTTTAAATGGAAATGCAGGCAGCATAGTAATGAAGACCGTGACAACAATGGACAATGTTTATTAATAGTTCTATGATTTAGACCCAGTATTACATTCCGTTAACTTGCAGGAAGGCAAGTTAAGTTTCTAATAAGCTTCTGTAACATAGTACTACTATAAACAAGAGTCTGGCAAGGTCCAGGTTCGATATCCAAAACACACGTGTGAAAAGAGAAGGGCGTGTTGTATTTTGATATTGTTCTAAGGCCAAAATAACTACTGATACTCTCGATGTTTGCACAAGTCTTTTTTATACATCAGATCACAGGAGCTTGAAAACTATGTTAAAACGGTAAAAGCATTGTGGTATTAGTTTGTGAATACGAGTGTTGTCTGTATTCTTTTTTAGGTCTGAGTAAGGCTGAATTGGCCAAGAAGAAGCGTGAGGAAAGAAGGAAAGAATTGGAGGCTAAACGAGCAGAGAGAAAGGCAGCCAAAGGTCCCCTTAAACTCGGTGCACGCAAATTGGACTGAGAGAAAGAACCGTCGTGGAATCGAGGCGAGTCGTGTTTAAGAATCACAGTGGACTTGCAGCGGAACAAAGACATTCCTTAATGCCTCAGTAATGAGATGAAACTTGGCAGAGCTGTCTCTTTATTGGCTGTTGGATAGGGTGGGTGAACGAGTGACATCATACTGTTCACTCAAAAACCGAGACATGCCTGAGTAATGGACCATACACCCTCAACAAATGACTTTTATGTTCTCTTCTGATCTTAGAATAGACAAAAGGTTCTTTTCTACAGTATCGGTACATCACTTGTGCATGGACACCCTCATTGATATGGCACTGGGATTTTTTTTTTATATTAAAAAATAACTTATGTTCTTCACTTTAGGTAATGGAGTATGTGTATGTTAAATATACACTTCATACCGTATTCTCATATTCCCTTAATGAACAGTAAAGATTTAAGACTGAAAGGCTGCTTGTATGTGTGTAGCAATCACAATCCCATCCCACTCCCAGGTGGACTTATGTAATTCCAGTGCATGTATGAACAATATCTCGGACAGTTGCCGTGGGCCTACGACGATGTCAGGAGGAGGAGAACGCTATTTTATTGTGCCTTTTTTTTGGGTTTCTTTTGGGCTGGGATGCGTTACAATATTAAACAATGTTTTCTTTTCCCTCGGATACGTTTTATGTTCTGATTCCAGTCTAATTGTTAGTTTTATGATCAGGTGCAATATCTACAGAAGGACAAATCCTGTATTATTACAAGCGTAAAGAAATGATAATAAAAATCCTAAGGGAGCTTGTCTCTCATGAACTTCTCCATATTGACTCTTGCTCTAATACAGTGGTTTTCTGCCAAGCTTTTCATTTATGGCAGTTGGAAGACACCATTATCCAGAATGACTTACATCTGAGCAGAGGAGTATTAAGGGCCTTGCTCAAGGGCCCAGCAAAGGCAGATTGGTGGTGGTGGTGGGATTTGCACTTGTGACCTTCTGATCCAAAGGCCAACGCCTTAACTACTAAGAATCAACCAATGTTTCATATAATGGCTGAGCTGGATTCCAATTTTGAAAGAAACACCCAAAATACAGGAGTGGTGTGTTTATTTATTTAGCCTTTAAATGAAACCAGTTACAGCAATTCCAGTTTAAAGAGAATGGGGGTGTTTTTTATTTTATTTTTTGTAAATAAGAGCATGTTTTATTACACTTATTAGCACAGATGTTTGCCAATAAATAAAATGTTGATATAGTTTTTGGTTGTGGAGCCTCCTGAAGCAGAAAATACTTACAGGAGTCTTCACAATGTAAAAAAATAAATAAATATAAAATTTCCAAAATTGTCAATTACCAGCCATATAATTGAACAAACTTTATTTAGACCAAGCACAGCTACACATTACATTCAGTTTCAACCAACATACAAAGTTAATCATGACAGTTGTTGAAATAATGGTTTCTACATCACACTGTTAAATGATAGTGCCAGTTTTAGACCATATCCTATACTATATTATGCAAAAATAATCTATCAAAATCCCTTTAAAAACATTTTTTTATTGGTTTTGGCTTGAATGGTTTTTTTATGGCAGTAGCAGTCATCCAGCAAATAAAATATTTAAACACACAGTAGATTGATATGGAATAAATCACTGCATAGAGATTTTCAGTCAATCTCGTAGACCTGCTGGTGTTGTCTTTATAGCTGCTCCCCATCTGCAGTTTTATTGGTTACGCTTCTCTTTGACCAAGCTAGAAATAAATGCTCCAACAATAAAAACTCCTAATGTGGCTACACCCACGCCTATCGCCAAGTCCCCAGCTTTCTTCACCTGCAAGTACCACAGATGTCACAAAGTGAAATTATCCAAGTTCAGATAATCATGGCAGCTTTATTTTTTGTGTATATATATATATATATATCTGCTGGTGTTGTCTTTATAGCTGCTCCCCATCTGCAGTTTTATTGGTTACGCTTCTCTTTGACCAAGCTAGAAATAAATGCTCCAACAATAAAAACTCCTAATGTGGCTACACCCACGCCTATCGCCAAGTCCCCAGCTTTCTTCACCTGCAAGTACCACAGATGTCACAAAGTGAAATTATCCAAGTTCAGATAATCATGGCAGCTTTATTTTTTGTGTATATATATATATATATATATATTTTTTTTATAAGGTCTTTACCTTACTTAAAAAAAATGTGAGCCCAAACCCAAGTACCAAGTGATCACGTACCTGCCGAGATTCTGCCTTCCTGTATCTTAAATTCGTTACAAAGTGCTCGCAATTGACCCTGAACACACAGTATTTCAGTTTCTTTCCCACGAGGCTTTTTGCTTCCTGGAGGATGTCATGAACAGGACGTGGTTTATATTTGTCATCTAGTAGGTTGTTAATGACGTAATCATCGTCGCCGGCCACAACCTTGAGCAGCTCCCTCTTCACCAATGCCATATCACACAGCACAGACATCGTGCTGTAGGCACCGGCTTGGGCGTACTCAGCTATTGTGTAAACACAAGGACCAATGAACTGTAAACGATATGAAAATCCAGTATAGTACTGAATAACACTGATAATTCTAAGGTGAGTAAGGTGAATAAAAACCTCTTTAAAATGAGTCAGTTGCCCTCACATTTTTACTAGATTAATAGACAATTTAGTGACCTGGATGAACGGAAATGGGTAATTTTATCTGTGTGATAGACGACAACACTAAAGTACAAAATGGCAATTTAGTTTAAAGAAAAAAAAAAACATTTTAAATGAAATACTGAAGTAGATCAATTTTCTAATTTGTCTAAATTCTGAATAACAAACCAAGTTGATGCTAAAAGCCTACATGTCTCAGGGTTAGTATAACTTGGATATTATTGTTACCAGTGATGCCGAATTTTGACCCCCAGCATCGTGAAGGAAATAAACCTCTTTGCTGTGTATAAAAAGTGTAAAACTTGTAACAAAGTATCCTTAGATTTACTGAATAAAATTCACCAATCAACCACTTTTTCACTGTGAATGCTAAAACACCAAAATACCACAGCTATGCTAATTAAAATGATATCTTGCATAAACGACTAGCACATACAGAACTACTTTTGTACAGAATAGTTATAATTGACAAGTCAGTATGACCTAGCTAGCTTATATTCTAGCTGGGTTTGGGATAAACCTCAACAATAAACAAAAATGGCAGATATGA